>BOPP01000009.1:3581678-3638817 GCA_017312745.1 Gryllus bimaculatus | reverse complement strand
ATATATATATATATATATATATATATATATATATAAAATCATATATCTGTTTAGGTAAAGAGTAACAGTTCCATATGTTGTAACTTTAATTATTAGAATCTTTATGATCCCTTGATGAGAGGTACGTCTTTGAAAGTTTATTGAATGCTTACAAAAATCTCAAAACTTTTGTCATGAGCAATTTCTTCTTGAAAACTTCGTTCTCTTTCATCTTTGCCTATCAATAATGGAGTTAAAAAATTATTATAGTACCTGTCGCTATAGAAAATAGTTGGACTATCAGAGCAACATAGTGGATGTTGAAGTAGTTCCGCAAAAAAAAAAAAAAATTCTGTCGCTATCTGTGTCCCTGACGAGAGGTCAGCAACAACAGAAAAAATGGAAATATACGGTCTTGCCATTACTCATAAACAAACTATTTTAATGCAAGCCTGCAGAAAATGTTCACAATATTCTAAATGTATATGTTTGGCATTTTGGATCGATTGGCCATCTTTGCCGGTCAGCAATGGCTGTCCCCTACGAATGGATCTTGTAAAATGCCCATGCTTGGAGGTAAGAGCGACATGTGGCGATGACGTTCCTTCTTCACCATAACTACGAAGATCCGCCTGGCCTTTCTTTTGTCACACAGATAGGGTAAATGGGTCGATTTTAAAGGAAAGCTACAACTATTTTTGCCTCGACCTGGAGACGATCCCAGGACCACATCACGGGATGATAGTACGCTGCCCATGAGCCATCCAAGAGGCGTAAATATGTTAAATAGAAGTATTATTAGTACTTCTATGTATAAAATGTTTCTTCTATTATATTAGAATTTAATCTGGGGTCCGCCGATTCCCCTGATCCTTCGATAGATGTCCTCCGAGTAAAGGAGAACATTGGATTGCGACAGTTAAATATGTCTTTATAGAGATTATAGGTAAACGCTGTAGACGGTGATATCAGTATCAAAATTTGGAAGTTTGAGGAATAAAATGACTGCATTTGCCGAAATATAAATGGCAACCTTCTGTCTTATTATCTATATATTAGTTATCGTGCACACATATCTCGAAATGAAGAGGCTAGTTACCAAATGTTACAAGCACTAAGTATAAAAGAAAAGCAACCTGAAAAGTACGTAGGTCAAACATAAAAATAAAATGTTTCATAAGTGAAAGTTCCGGAAATTTCCTGTTCAATAATGTGTTCTTAATCTAAAAAACAATCTAATAAAATATTCAGCTTGTGAGAGATCCTCTAGGATTTGTAATTTGACATTAACTAAATTATGAACACATTGAAGTTTCCATTAATCAAGTTAGGTTTATCGTATTCAAGAGCATATGTCTTCCCAGAAATCCATTTTCCGCCACTGTACGCCTGTCCCAGACTCTCGGAAGAGAATCCTCATTATCCGGCCCGTCGCAGCCATGCATCACCTCATGACAGCGGGCGACTTCACGAGCGCTGCAACGGCAGTGGTTTTTTTTTCTCTTCTGCAGCCGACCGGTCGTGTAAACAAAATGGCGGAACTGGAGTAACAATGGAATTGGTAGGGGAGGCTTTCATACAGAGAAATCCGTGTCGTGAAAACTTTCTACCACATTTTTGTGAGGTTTGTCTTCTGTCTGTCTGTCTGTTCTTCTTTTGTGAGGTGTGTCAACGAATGACCGGAGTGCCCCACTGGAGTGCAGATGGGAAAACGAGATGATGATTCCAATAACAATGGAAAGGGAGTTGCTAGAAGAAGAGTTTTGTGAATTGTTGAAGAGGTCATATGCAAATATATACGTGGTTATATGTGACAGTCAATTACACCATTATGGCAAATGCAGCATCGAAATGTTAGTTGTATGTCCAATTCACCTATAATACACATGAACAAATAATACATTGAGCTCACAAAACCTTATGGTAGCAATAACATTCGGTGAGATGAGAAGACACATTTATCATACTCTTTTCCGCAGTGATCAGATAGGCAATTTGTTTGAAATAGCCTCATGCGCTTCTATATCTAAGAACATGTCCTGTTCAAAATACATCAAACGTTCTTTAGCAGTTTAAGAATTTTTACGCCATTACATGACAATTATTGATAATTATAACACAAACATTATTATACATTGTCAAATTACGCACATTGGGCACATTACACTAAGATAATGCAGTCTATAGGCTGGGAAACATTCGAGGATAGAATTCCTGTATTCTTTGTTTTGTTCGTTTGTAATTCCCAGAACAGTTCAGTTCAGAACAGAATAGTTCTGAATTTCATTTAAAATAATTACAAAACGTTACATTGCAAATGTTACAAACAAAAATTACAAACGTTCAAAATTATTTTGTCCTTAACATTAAAGCCAGATATTTCTTTCCCAATGAAATGTATCTATCTATTTTAAAGTTTAAAACGATCATGCGCTTTTTTTAAAAAAAAAATGAGTAGTTGTTACTGAATAATATTACTATCTCTAAAGCGAGGAAATCTTTCGATATGCCGCGTATTTCCATTAGGGTTTAGATGGCGTCATATAGACTTCCAGACGTTTTTTCACTCCCCTATTTGACGCCGTGTAACCCCACCACAACGGCCTCGGAAATACCTGTGCGTGCATTACTCCATGGTGTGCCCCGGAAAAACCAAAATGGAATCTAATTAGGACGAGAGTTGTCGCATGGTTTAATTCCTCGGTCCCTTTAGCAAGGGTTCCTTTCCATGCCTTAAGTCCGAAATGGTTCGGGAGGATTTTGAGCCTCTCAGCCGGGATCGAATCCGCGCAGAGGGGTTGAGAGACCAGTAAACTAACCACCCACCTACGGAGGTGAGCCAGTGTTAAACACTGGTGGATGACAGATGGGAATTAGCTGATGCTGCCACTGCTTTCTTTCATCCAATAGTTTTAAGATTGACTTTACAATATTATATAAACTTAAATAATATTTGTTGTCTGAAAAGTCGCTTGAAATCTTATGTTTTAAACTAAGATGAAATAAATATAAAATGTTCCTGCAGCAAAAGATGGAGGTCTTATTTACGTGTCATCGCACAAAATAGAAAATACGAAATCACTATGGAGGAAATGCTGGCCTTGAATAACTCATCGCGTTGCACTTCCTAGTTGTTCGCTGCTGAGTAGCGAAGTACTCTAGGAAAACAAGTGCATTTCAGCTGTCATCACAGCGCATGGCCCACAGATGTTCGCTGCAGGGAGAGCGGTGGGGGCGGCAGGGGCTATCGCACAGTGCACCAAAATGATTCGAAAAGTGAGCATAATAAACGTCTTTGATTTCAAGCCAAGAGTTTCAACGAATGAAAAGTTAAAAGTGACATGTACAATAAAAAGCTAAAATCATAAAATGTGATTTTTTCAATACTTTTTCTGAATGTTAATAATTAATTTCATATTACACTCTTACGATATGTTTAACTGTTTTTTTGTAATACTACTTGTTAATATATCTGCATAACAAAACCCCACAGAAAGATACAAAGATAATATTAATGGTCTCAGGCCGTTAAGAAATTAACGTTAATTCAACAGCCGCCGGCTTTAGTGAAATGATCTTCAAACTATATATTTAACTTCGAAAACAAATTAAAAACAACATTGGTAACATACACATATACAACATAAATAAAACCTAGAAAAATAATTTTCTACTCTTCAATTATAGTATTTTTATTTTAACTTACAATTTATCATTATAGTAAATATACTGAATTGAATAAACAATTATTATTATCACTAATTTTTAGTCTTCATAAGAGGGTGCTCACGTCGATGCTTGAATCTCTTGATGCTGATGCAACTTCGTCGGTTCTGAATAACTGTTTAGAAATTTTAATTCATTTCGATATCGATTGTTCAATATACTTTTCTAGTAGTGACGAAGACTCTCAACCTGGAAGTTCTTTAAGCGAGAGATGATCGCTATCATTTACGACTAGTATTATGGCCGATGACGTATTTAGAGCTCAAGAGAGTCGGATTTTAAAAATTCCGCTATATTTTTTGGAGTGTATATTTAACAGGTGTATATCCACAACTTGCTTTGTGCATCTCCCATTTCTATAATATACGAAAGAGCGTCTCCTTTCTAGCTTAGATGGACGAATGTTACCAACTTTTTTATATAAATCATTTACATTGAATGGAAGACAGTCTTCGGATATTACAAACACATTTTTGTTTGTTTGTGTGCTATTCAGTGTAACTAGCACTCCCTTGTTCGTCATTTCTATATGATCAGTAGTCAATGACAAGTTCGTCTCGTGCACATGTCCTAAAAACACCAATAATTCGAATAAATTTTTTAAGTAGCCATTTGCATCTGGCCAAAATGTTCTAATATGTTCATATAATAAAAACCTGGGCTTTTTGTAATTGTCGCGCCTGAAGCAACAATCATAACGATTTGAAATGGAAGATGGCGTTGGACTCCTACGTATTAAAAGCGAAGGTGTTTCGTATTTATATTACTTTTTCTTGTAAGAAGATGGTATTACGAAAATACGACACAAATAACAGACTTGGTTGTCTATTTGGTATTTATCGGCCTCATGACGTTAATAGCTATAACAGTACTTCCCATTTACTTAGTAAAGATCATTATAAATGCTTTTTCTCTTTCATATCATTGGTGTATTTTGTGTACCATTGTTGATAGAAACGAATGTACTATCTACCACAGAATATTCATGGGCGTTGTGAATAAAAATTAGCTCTTACTTCTTTTTCAAGTTTTAAAAACAATTATCCCAAAACGATAAGGTTGTGAGTATTAGCTCTTGTCTTGAACAAATTATTAATTTAACAGTACCTGATTGGCCGGGGGCAATTGCTTACATTTCATAAGAATAAAATCAAGAATTTGCTTCTACTCCGTTGCAGTTATTCCGAATTTTCGGAGCAATCTCAGTAGATCACTCAAAACGTGTGTAAGGGAAAGACGAAATTTAATCAATTACCTGGAGGCAGTGACAGAAAATTTGATGTGATCTACGGACGGCTAATTTCTTTGTATTTTAGTTCGTTTTAATGCCAATTAACCGTGGATTACAAAGGCACCCTGTCCCAAGCATTATTACAAAGGCGTAGACAGACTACTTTGTATAAAAGGTTACAAAGGCACATGTGTTACAATGAAACACTAAATTTTATGGATTGATTATGTATGATATGGAGTTACAAAATACTTTTAAAATAGATAATGGATACAACTAAATGAGTTGAATCTCACAGCAGACATTTTCTTGGTGCTGTTTACAAATGACTTTTGAGAAGCGTCTGCAGAAGTACTTCGTCAAGCGACCTTTGTTATGATCGCCTTCGCCCCATTATGATTGCAATATTAAGAACAAAAATTAAATGCTTCATGACAAAGATTTTCATCACCGACGTAACTACAAAGGCGTAGTTTATTGAACGAAGCTTGTTTAAATGGCGTATACCGAAATATGCTCGCTCACAACGATATGTGTATTTCACTGGCTAGTCCAGCAATGAAGGTTATTTCTACTAAATATTTTTTAAATTATTTCCAATAGCATCATTACGTTTTGAGAAATTGCAGCTCACTCTTGTTAGTGCAAATATTCTGGGAGCATGTAACAATGCATTTGTTTACAGCTACTCGGAGGAACCATGGTGGTAGCAACAATGGTCGTAGCGAACTTGGTCATAATGGTTGTGAGTTTCAAAGTCAGTCATGTCGTGCCGTGTCGTGTCATGATATATCATTCCTTCAATTTTGTCAACAACAGGGATACAAGCCGAGAAGAAATACTGGAAAGAGTAAAAATTAAGTTTTGTACAATTCCATGCAGAGAATATTTAGTGGATGGCCAAATAATATCTTAGTGAGTATAATGAAATCAGAGGAAGGGCAATAAATACAATACACAAAATACATTGAAATGAAATGAAAATGAGAATATTTTTGCGAAACTTAAATTCAGAACTAAGAAACATAATGCACGATAATGTCACCATTTAACGTAACACATTCGACAGCGTCTGGAACAAGCACGGGTCACGGATAATGTAAATAAACAAGACAGATGAAAATTGACCAAACGCAACAGATCAGTTACTGATCAATTACTGAGCGAAATAAATGCTCCAGGTTTCACGAAACTTTTCTTGTGGAAAGAAGAAATTGTCCCTGCAAATTAGTAGTTCCGAATTCTACTTGTGAAGAATTGCTTTGGAATACTATATCATTTTATCCATATCACCGAAATGTTTTACCTTATCTGCCCTCTTTTTCTTGTTTTTTTACTATTCTCCATAAACCGTAAAGATATTTACCACAAAGATTTTGTTTGCTTTTATTTTTGAAGATCATCCAATTGCGTCGCTTGGCAGAAAATAGCTGCAAGAGTTCAGAAAGCTGTAATGATCTCATTTTCTGTTGGACGTAAGATTCAAAGTTTTAATTTTTCCGTAAATGACTGAATTATTTTAAACTACTTTTTGAATTCGTTACTTTTTCTAAATCATCATTTACTAAGCTGAGAATAAGGTAATTTATTGACGTAATGAATTTCTTTACTTACACATTTATTTTTAACGTCTTTATTTATTTACTTACGTATTTCACTTACTCGACGCGCATGACCATTTCGGCCCAATGTGTGTCGGTGGGAGAGAAGCCAGCCTGCTACAGTCTCCGCGCGCCACCCACCGACTGCCTGCCGCCTGCC
This sequence comes from Gryllus bimaculatus, assembly GCA_017312745.1. Lineage (NCBI taxonomy): Eukaryota > Metazoa > Arthropoda > Insecta > Orthoptera > Gryllidae > Gryllus > Gryllus bimaculatus. The sequence goes on along the minus strand of BOPP01000009.1, from coordinate 3,632,120 downwards.
CCTCTCGCGTTTGGGCGATGATAATGGCGGCGTGAAAATAGACGCCTACGTCTAGAAGCAGAGCGAGCCGCGCCTCCTCGCCCCCGTGTCTTTTGGCTTAGGGCGGACGACGAGAGATAAAAAGCTGACGATTGAGACATTGACCGCATTGAGAAATTGAAAACATTAGGCTGGAGTTTGTAAAGTGTAAAATTGGTCGTATTGTGCGGATTCGTCTTGGATATTTGACGGGATAGTAAAATAACCCAAGACGTGTTATGTAGATGTTATGAGGCCATACAGATGAAATGATTGATTGAATCTTTGTATCACGATAGGAATACAATTGGGTGATGAAATGTATCACGATAATATACGATCACGGTAATACAGGATATGGTGAAATATTGAAACTGTGTGAAGGGAAATCAAGGTCATGACCCTAATATCACCGATGACTTATCACACCAGCGATGAGCTCCATTCTGTGTCCACACATGATTCTTCAGAGAATCTAAAGTTTCCCTAATGCCAGATCAATCCCCATTTTGGCAAATAATTCCTTACATGAAACTGTAATACACAAGATTTGACAATGTACAGCATGTGAAGTTATTTTAGCCTTTCAATCAACATACGCGTAACAACAATTTCAAGTGTGAACGTATGAAATATTAACATTTTACATGCATTAAATATTTATGAGAAAATTATTATTGTGTTCATTGTGATCTAGATCGCAAATTATATACGTTCTGTATTTCTTCGAAGAAAAGCGACATAAAAATACAAAAAAAAAACATATAAACGTTTAATGTATTCACCAAATACAACCATGTTGAGTCATAAATAACATCTGTAATAATTTTACTAGATTGCATTGAATCAGCTCAATGACAGGTTACGATCGCTTGTATAGATTTTCACACCTATCCACCCTTCAGAGAACATACATTTTGTGCTAAATGCGCTGGTAAAGTGCATTGGAAAGTAAAGCACACGATATCTGATTTCAGATTTTATTCAAAGCAGCTACGGTGCGATGGAACGATTGTATTTTGCAATGCATACGCGTTCGTTCTCAAATAAGCTTGCGATCAAGACTGAAGAATAATGACCGGATTCCGGACCCGGTCTCCATTTTTGAATCCTCCAAATATGGTCATCCCTCCTCTTCTCGGTCGACGATTATTAAATTCAGCTCGCCACGGTGCTTTCAGTGCGCTACCGCGACTGCGAGACGATAAAGTGGAGCACACACGTAACGTATTGGTTTTCCTCCTGGAGCACCAATCGACGGGTCGATGGAATAACACCGAAAAGTATCAGCCTTTTTCAAATGCTTGAAATATTTTTAAGAGACCATTTTTGTCAATTAACCAAAAGTATCTGTGAAGTCGTTTTGCTTATTTGGGGCCCATAAGCAGCAAGTAAATTCCCACGCTGGACAATACTATAGCTGCCACTAAAAACAATTCGCTCGGTGTATATGTTGTGCAGTCTATTGTTATTCGCAGGATGCTGGCTGAAGTCTCCTGTTTTGTTGCAGCCAATAGAAAATCGCCATCTGCACTTACTGGCCTATTTTATTCAATCCTGATGGCAGAAAAGAATCTTCACCGGTATGTCAAAATATTATTTTCAATGAATCTGAATGTGTAACAGTTTGCACTGAATTGGAATTTTAGAGAAATAATTTACATAGTGTTGTTACTGATAAACAAGGGTTGCGTCTTTCCGTAAATCAGTCAAGTGATATGCTATTAAGTTTTAAATATATTAGGAGTTTTTATGTTAAAAAATGAAAGTAAAAACGTTTATATTATCAAAGAAATATTTCCAATTTTTACAAACTCTGTACTTTACCTTTTTGGTAATGATGGTTAACACCGAAATACATGTTCGACATATGGCAAAATACATGTTCCATCCAGTGTTTAAAACAGACAAGAGGGGCCTATAAATCCCAGAAAGCTATCACAAATTTCAAAATCGTCTTTCGAATCCTTTTTAAGATCATGCTGTCATCTGAATCGTATTCTTTACATGATGTGGCTGCCTGGGGTCATATTTGCGCTGTTGTATTTTCTTTAAAGCCTGAAGAATAGTATTTGATCCGTATTTAGAGCCTCTAGGGGCTACATGAACCGAAATTAAAACACTTAGTCATGTCTCTTAATCATGTTTGGAAACTATTTTTTTTTTTCGCATATAGGCCAACTCGGACTAGGCGAGCATCCTGCTTCAGCAGGTGCAAGTACCTTTCTGGGGGATCAGTATTTTAGATGAATCCCGATTTTTATCCCCTAAGGTAGTTAGCCCTGGGGGTATGGACGATGAAATGATGATAGTGAGGAACGGCACACACATATTCGAACACATACACGATACACCCATGCCCGAGTTGGAACTCGAACTCGAGGTCTTCTGGTCCAAGACTGCTATGGCTCTATTGTCCTAACGATCATGTCCATCTGACCGGCTTGTGGAAACTCCATGGAAAAAAAATATTTTTTCAGGGTTAAAAATGGCTAAAATCATGTTTACGAATAAATTTTGTTTAATGAAAATATTCATGTCCAAAATTGAAAGGGTTAAATAATGTTCCTGGAATGGACTAAATTGTTGAATCACTTTCAAGTGTTGCTGGAATGTGCTTGATCCCCAACCCTTGATTATGCTTGATCAAACTATTCGTCATTATGCAACTTCACTGACTTTATTTGACGCTGCGCTACTACTTCATGCATATTATCAGGATTAATGTGAATTGATATATACAATTTTCGTCTATTAATAATACTTACAATGAATTCCACAAAATGATACTCCTAGTTAAATTATTCCAGTCTTTAAATTTACTTTATGATCAAATGTGTTTAATTACCATGCGGTAGTAAGATCGCTTCATGAATATCAAAACTATTATGAAGGCATCTTGAACATTCGACATTCTGCTCCTGAATGACGAATGCCTTTTCATTTCACGTGAGGGATTCCGTACTCCGACAGCAAACCCACAACGCATACTTTTCCACGAACCGCGCGGCGGTATCTGCGGGCGGCATCGAGGGTCGGTAGTCAGGGCGTATATCACCGCCGAGTATTCCTTTAGCACACTATAATTTAGCCTCGCAGGCGATTGGGATCGCCGATGGCCGTAATGTCGTCCTTATCGCAAGGGCTGCAGCTGGGCGACGACGGTGGCGCTCTCTAGGGCGGAAGCGAGAGAGAGAGCGACCGCAAGGCAGGGCGTTGCGGCGTGGTGGGCGAAAGATGTTGGCAAGAGGAGGAGATTTATTGCGGGGAAGGGATGGTGGTGTGGCATTTACATGACAAGATGCTCTTCCGGCTTTCTAACGACCAGAAGCGTTATCTCTGAACATCGGGTTATGCGATGCATACAATGCTTCATTTATTTACACGTACTAAATCCATTGCTTTGGTAATCACAGACTGGGAAGAAAACAAAAGCAAACTGTACGGTGCAAGGCCATTGTTGAACCTATTACAATGTACAGAGCAAAATGTTAGACACTCATGGAGTAAAACAGATAAATGATTCAAGCATTAGAAATGTATCCAGACCTTGAGAAGAGTCTCAAATGCATCTAGACCTTAACATATCACCAATGAAAAAATGAGAGGAAGATCTCTCAAGACATACAGTATTTCCATACATACACATTTCAGTTTCACATACACATTGAATGAAAACAGTTTACGTGGTAAAAACGTATCAGTAGAATGAGAGGAAAGAAAACGGAACAATACTTTACTTTATCAGATAGTTGCAAGAAGAAGAAGGGGAACACCGCGGGCAAATTGGATTCAGGGGTTTGAAAGAGCAATGGCAGAGAGGAACCTGAATTAGGAAGATGCCCAGAATAGGTCGCTGAAATGCGCAGACTGCAGAAGCCGTAGGATCCTCACTTGATGAATGAAGGAATAGGCGTTTTAATGGAGCCGTTCGAATGCGATCATACAGTGACATCTTGACGATCTGTATCGTGTGCTTGCAAATTGAATAAATTTCTTATACCAGAAGAAATATTATTTTTCGTATTAAAATTTGCAATATTACTCATTTAAAATAAACTGTCTCAGGCAACTTTAAATGTTCTGTCCGGGCTGGCACGACTGTCCTCTACCGGCCTTGGCCGACCAGCGGTGACCCAGCCTCTCAGCCATGGGATAAGGGGTTTGTGTGGTTAGCACGAAAACATTCCTCAACCTGATCTTCATAACCGAGTGTGTAATTTCTCATAGTCATACAGCAATATATACTGGGACATTTGTAAGGAAAGTGCGCAGTTATCATTTTAACCTGGCAGGAAATCGAACCCGGGGTTGCGTCGGAGGAAACGAGCACGGTAACCGACATGCCTCCGGGGGGCCTAACTTTGAATGTACGACAAAATATTATAAAGACAGACAATTTTAACTTTAACATATTAATAGCAATATAGTAGGTGTAATGAAAAATAAAGCAAACCATACCATATTGTATTATATTTCATGAGATATTAATAAAATAAGTTGATAAAATCTTTAAAATAGTTATTTGTGATAGAAGTGGGGAAAATTACATATTATTTTCTTAGTACAAAAGGTTGCGACACGAGGCCGGTAGTCCGAGCAATCCTACGGGAAAAATTAATTCCCTTTTACCATGTGTAACATTTTTTTTGTCAGCCTTACTGAATTTCATTTTATTTTTATTCAAAAGTAGAAATCACTTAATGATACATTAAATTCAATAGAAGCCTACGCGTCCAATCGAAAGTATTATTTTTTGTTGCTTTTTCAGATTTATGTGAGCACTTGAGAAAAGTCTCACTTTTAGCAGGAATACTAAAAATTGAACTTTTAGCACGGTACGCATGCCCTAAAAGAACAGCTGTGTCTAGTCTGGTGTCTGTCTAAAAGAATATAAAATTTTCCGAAAAGGGAAAAAATACTTTTTGGAGAGAATATTTATGTGATTACATACATTCTATGGGTTCTAAAGTTGATCAGTTGTAACATTGCTACTTTGCTTATAGTTTACCTACATGAGGTAATGCAAACAGATACCTGAAGGCTTAAAACTTAAAAAAAAAGAAAAGGAACATTTCCCAAATTGTAATAGATACTTTTACTTCAAGAGCCACTTCAACACAAAGTTGCCAAATAATCGAAGTTGTATTCTATATTAATAAATAAAATAGAGTATTTTCGAGATTTCCAAATTCCACTTGTTAAATATTGAAAATGATCTCCAAATGCGTGTCAGTGCTACAGTGCTTATCTTTAAACACTTAGTCTATATCACGGAACTTTTCCATTCGTTCGCTGTAAACTAAATATTAGAGCAAAAATGACACATTTACCCAGCGTAATGTAATACGTTATCTATGATATAAGAAATGTTTGAATGGCATGCACAACCAGCATTGGAAAGCGTCCGTACACTTTTAAAGAGAGTTCAATTAGATGACATGAAGTGAATCCACGACAAATGAAGTGATTCTTGAAGCTTTGGGACCTCTGTGAGTTTACCACCGACAGAAGGCTTGCGAGAAGAATTTTCGTTAATTGGGGAGATTAGGATGTCCAAAACATTTTTATATGTTTGATTTAAGATGTCTATATTTATTGAGGGTAAAAACTCACAATGTTATACATTTGAGCTAGTAAAAAACTGGTTATGATGATTGCATCCATTTTTGGTGTAGTGGAAATTAATGGGCTAAGATTGTCTACGATGCAGAACAGTCATGCTCAGTGATGAATAGCCGTTTTAGCCACTGCAAAGGCTTCTTTATTATTTCCAATGGAAATTTCGTGAAACATATTAATATATACAAATACATATTAATATATGGCCCGAGTCTAGCCACGTAAAATAAGGCATCAATTCAATACAATATATGAACATACCTTCAGCCAAAGAGTTCCAAATTCACCGGCTGCAAGAACTAGTATATTAAAACTAATATGAAACTTTATAATAACGAATATATAATTCTGAATAGTACTTAGTCGAAGTAACCACAATGTTCTTATCATCTACGTACGTTCTCCATTTTAGCTATCAATTGGGAATTACGAAAATTTATTTATATAATTCAATTATATATTTATAACCTAACAAAAATCCGATTTTGAGACTATTTCCAATCAAGGCCACGGATTTTGCTGAAAACATATCTATCCTAATGCTCTTCTTAGGAATTCTATAAATAAATGTCATCATGTCACTCGTTTTCTGAATGTTATTTACGCATTACGTGGAGTCCGGGCCAACAGTCTTGAGCAAATAAAGGATGACACACGACCCCGTTGCCGTGCATCTTGCGAACACATCAGACATCACCAGTTCCCTTGTCACGCGCAGCGACACGCGTGGGACACGCCTCCGCCACGAGGCAAGGGCAAGCGCAGCCTGCACCAAGTGCGTTTCCTACTACAGAACATCGAGTGTTTTAAATTACGCCAATAACAGTTATATATAATATATAATACCTAAAATTTTATAAATCAAGCACTATATTTGTATATAGTGTTTGTTTTATAAAAAAATTAGTCTCCGGTACGCGCCGCAAATTAATGATTAATTTAACAGTAATAGTTGTATATTTAAGTAATAATTTAATAATTATTTCCAAGATACCGGAACACCGTTCCGTCGCGATCCTACCAAAATCAAGCCACACACACACACACACAAAACAACACATTCATATGTTAATGATTGTTTTATTTGTTATTTATTTTTGTGCTCGGAAATAATAGAAGTGAAGGTGTCTATTTGACCATATTCTGCACACGTTTTTGGGTCCAGACTTCCTTTGAAGTACACACATCCTAAATGCGAGTCAAGCGAATATTTTCGCGAAACATATATCTCTCTTAAAGCACCTGATATTTGACTCTCATTTTTCCTGCCAGGTGTGGGATTTTGTTAAGATAATATATTACTGAATGGATTTCATAGGGTCTCGTTCCGTCCAGGGCTATGTAATAGTCCTCAACCGCAACATGGCACATTATGACTACCGTGTGACTTCTGGCTATTTTCCACCTTATCGTGTCCGGTCAAGAATGAACCTGCGAACTTGAGTTAGGAAGCCAGCCCGCTTGCCTCCATATCATTAAAAACACTCATAAAAATGTATCGTGATTTCCATTAAAAGGAATGGTGCACACGTATCCTCGAATATTCAAAACCTGAGGATCTTGAAAAATTATTTATTTTGAAACCAATTTATCAATTTTTTCGCATTTTGGAATCTTTAGTATTTTAAATCTTTAGTATTCTTTAGTATTTTAGTTGGTCTTTTATTCCGTTCACTTGACTTCACTCAGAAAATTACTTGACTTCAGAGGGCAAATTAATGCTAATTAATATTAAGATGACATTAATGAATTAAACTCAAATATATTTTGCGAATGGACTAGGAAGCTCCATATTCGTATGCAGAAGTCTTATGAGGAATGCTCTTTAGTTAAAATATATTTTCAGAATATTAGTAGTTCACTTACCAGAATATATCCTTCATAATTTATATTTAATTTAAGAGAATGTTCCTTCTTGTTCAAACACACTTCTGCTATGATAGCACAGAACACACCTTTCACTTCCATGTACTAGATTTTAATATCCCCTTCCTGAGAAACTTGGGGTGAGAGTGAAAAGATTGGACAGCTCCTTTCTCTCGCCATATTTCATATAATTCTTTATATTTATCTTAACATGTGCAAGTCTGTAGATCTGGATTAGTGATAGGAGCGGTGTAAAAAGCGAAATTGATGCTCTAGTAAGTATACATATACGCCGTACTATTCCCGGAAAACGTGCTATATGAGCCATAGTATTCTCGTAAAATAAGGTAAAAATGATTAAACAAACACACCTTATAGTGAAGTTGAAATCAATCTCAGTTCATATTTCAGTTAAAACAAGTTGAAATGTACCCGATTGCCCCGGGCATTTGTTTGTCACACTCTTACATTAGAAAAAAGAGGTTAACACTGTCTACAGCGGGCCTGCTGTTCTCAGCGGTTCCCCGAACCACCCGGAGTCCCTCCTGGCTCCCGAGCACTAAAATTCGCCCGAGAGCTACGTTGTGTCGAAGAGGTGAGGGACACCACTCAGCGTTTAGACAAAATGATTCGACAGGGGCATGCGGAGAGGTTGAAAGCCTAGAGCCATGAAGTGCATGGCGCGTTTCATTATTTAAGTTACTATTACCACCATAGGTTTCCCTGAGTCCTGAAGTCCATGTAATATTGAACTCTGTGCAAATCTTTGCTGTGGATTTTGTGAAAATCAGATAAAAAAAATGTTAAGTTGCATGTTTGCAGACTGTCGCGTACCTAAGAAAGCTTTAGTAAAAGCTATATGCAAAAACTTGATTAGTATTTCAAGAAATTTTGGAAACATTTGTCGCAGAGAAATATAATATAATTGAATTAGTAATACCATTCGAAAAAAATGTTATGGATGGTTTTTATTTTAAAAACACGCGTACAAACCATAAATATGTTAAAAATGGTGGAGCAAAACCATTCTTTTCGGGAATATCTTTTTGACATCTAATTTCGCATTTCATTGTTTTGAATATTCAAATGTACTTTATTCTTGTGGAATTCATGTTGAGTTCGAATCACTTATATGCCATTATAATCACAATAATGAACTGGCAAGCCCTAATGAGAGAATAATAACATTCAGAAACGTCTGTGAATTAATTATTCCAGTTTCATTGATTAAATCCTCACGCAAAATTCTACCTGAATTAATTACTCGATTGGCGCGAGTTTTAGAGAAGGCATTTTACTTCAGAGAACCTTTAATATATAAGGACCTTGCGGAACCCGAGGTTTTGTATATAATTTCATCATGTTCCTGTTCAATCTTGCAAGGTTCTGTCTGTGTGTAATTGAGTGGTAGCCTCTACTGAACAAGTTGTGCTTCAAGTCCCTTCAATGCATACGTCCGTTTCTTTCGTCATCCTATGCACTTTTTTCAGCAAGTATCCTGTTCTTAGATCCAGATTAAAACGCTAACAGGCGTGAGAAAAGCATGCGCAGAAAGAGAAGGGATACGTTGCGCGTGTCGTTAAGAAATACTCCTGCATTTATCACTATCTTCACACGTACTAGTTTCTTCAGTGGGTGACAGTAATAAAAGTATTAACAAGCCAACACACTGAAACAAAAGGCCACATTATTTGCAATAAGGCGTGTTTAAAACTCTCGTCATTCCTTCCCATCTCATTGGAAATGCATCTGGCGAGATGACGTAGGCATTGGACATACCTGATCCTGATGTGTGTCACCTGCTACGAGCCGTTATTGCATTACAAGGGCGCACTACACGCAGAAATGTGCACATTGCCTCTTAGAGAGTGGGATCGCCTAACCAGTCCGTGTACCTATGTTTAACCCAAGGGGTTGAGTGATCGAAGCCAGAACAGGGCGTCACCGCAAGAGAGACCGCAATGAAAGTAAACTAGGAACCTGCTCTCCAGCTGCCTTAGCTTGACGGTGTGGAAACTAGCTCAGTTACGTGTGTTGCCACATTAGAAAAAATATTACATATGGATTTCCATTATCTATTTTGTTTGCAGCAAACTTGGGAGTAAAGATATTTGGTTGATTATAGGATTGTGCTTATTTGTATGTATGTGCCTTTGTATGTAATGTGAAGAATTATGCACTTATGCTTGTGAGAAACAGGTACAAGCTATTGACAGCTGCAGATCTCTATTTCAGTAATTATGTGTAAAGCTGGGATGATTGCATTGAATATCGTTAGTCATACGCGAGAGAAACTACCTATTTAAGGAACTGTATATTAGCACGTTTAGCCATAATGCTCACAAAAAGCAAGGTTCTTTACACGGGAGTTTTTTTGGGGGGAGTCAAAACTGAGAGTAAAAATGAAAAATGTAAGCATCATGAAGTCACTGAATAAAGAGGTGGGTTTTGAGAAACTTGGAATTGATCGATTCAATGGCATGGTATGCTTTCATTATCAAATGATCTGTTTTCTAGTTTTTCGAATATTGGACATCTTTTGTCGTGAGTATCGTATACCTACTAAGACGTGCTATTGAAAATACAGAACCAATGTTCTTCCATCTGAATGTTTGCTGAACATAGATGTACATAATTTGAAACCTCGGTGTCAGTACTTAATGATTCCTAATTACACCAATTCCCTTTTTTAGATCAACTAATTCATGAAATATTGTTTTGTTGAGATGGAAGTGTTTGTACTATTGTGGATCAACCCACTTTGATGATGAATCTAATGGGTTGATCCACATAAATATGTTTTTCAGAGTAGTGGAACAACTCCCCTATTGATTAGCACGTACTAATAATATATTAATGTTTGTCTAATACTTACTGTATTCCATCAATATTTTTTATACCAACTTTATTAGAAATGTGCAGAAATACGTGGACATCAGGCCTCTCTTTCCCTAATTTCTAATGTTGAATGTCAATGAAATTTTAGGAATTCAGTCTCTACCTTGCTCAGGAACCTGCCAAGAAATAAGTCAGTATGCTTGTATCGTTTTGACTATACTAATAATAATAATCGACTCTTATCCTTTCAGTAGTATAGATGAGTTTGCGGCTCTCACACGTGACCAATATTTGTAAATGAAATCTCTGGAGAAAGCGAATTTCAAGGTACATGACGATTTACACTTTGCCGTAAGAAATACGAAGAAATTGTTGAAAAAACGCATCTAAATATTCATGGAAAAGCAACCCCGCAACATTCGGACAGCATTGTTAAAATATTTATAGTTTAGTAAATACTTTAAAAAAAGCGCTCAAGGGCTTTAAAAAGGAACTTTGAGGCCAAAGATCTCCATAAAACGTTTTTCGTACTACAATCTGCAGGATGGACTTCTTGCACATTATATTATGCGAAAATCCAAAAATTAACACTCGAAGAAGATTGAATAATTACTACATATGTTATTTTTAACGAAGTGTAAATTGTACCAACAACATTTGTTTAATACTGAATACCCTTCATATTCTGTTCGTACATTGTTAGTTAATTTTATTATTTTTTTAAAACAAATAAATACTTTCGTTAACAAATTTCTGTCTTAATATGGAAATGGAAGGGAATTAACATACGGTAGTTCTCGCACAAGTATACTAGTTTTATGTATTTGCAATTTTTATCAAAATGATCGAGACTATTTCACGTTCAAAGTTTCAAAATTAAGGTGTCAAATGGTCATGCTTAGGAGCCCTTAATACAAAACTCCGATCCCTGGAGACAACCAATCAAGAACTAAATAAGGCATTTTTAATTCGTCCACGAGTGTAACTCTCTCCAACTGCCGACGATTCCGATCGGCTGGGCAGCACACCCGACCACTCACCGAACGACGCGTGCGGTTTTGTTTTCGTCTTGTTTTCGCACGCGCCGCGCCTCTAATAACAGTCGCCGGCGACGGCGGCGGCGGCGGCGGCGGTCCTCCCGTGGCCGGCCGAGCGGCGTTGTTGGCTGCGCTTCCGCGCGTATATTTACCTGCGTCGCTGCCCGCGGCCGCCGCCGCCGCCGTCAAGCGCGCGCGCCCACGTGCCCCGCCCCGCCGCCGCCGCCAAGGATAGCCGCGCCACCTGTGAGTCAGTGCCGCGTCGTGCCCGACACGTGTGGCGCCCGTCGCGCATCTAGGACACCGCGCATGTGCTGGCGCGGGATGCGCCACCGCCGCCGCCGCCGCCGCCGCCGCCGCCGAAGGTGATTGTGGCCGGCCGAGGGACACGCTTCGACAGGGTTGTCTTTCTCGAATGGGTTGTGTAGAGAAAATTATGAGATGGAACGAAAAAAAAAACGATTGGCACATGATCGTGAAAGAATTGGGGTCTCAGACATCGACAGTTTTTCTTGTAAAATGTATTTCTGTCCGTCAGTGTAACACTACCCGAACATCAGACCGTCCGACTATCAGACTGTCCGACCATCAGACTTTCCAACTACCAGACCGTCTGTCCTTCTGTCTGCTTGCCTGTCCGACCGTCCGTCCGTCCCTCTATCTTATCAGGAAGCCTCTCACTTTTGTCTCTCCATCTATATTCCTGTATATCCGTCCCTCTGATTCTCTATCTTCCTGACTCCCCGTATGTTTCGCTGTCTACCTGTATGCCCGTCTGTCTATCAGTATGTTAGCCTGTTTGTTGATTTGATCGTTTGCCTGATTGTCTATCTTTTCATCTGTCCGTCAGCAATACAAGTGCTGTTATGACACAATTACATTTTACATTTTAACGAAATATCTACGGCGCGAACTCGAATTGCGTTTATCCTATCTTTTATTGAAGATTTCTGATGATTGTAATACAAAAACAAAATTAAAATGGCAATCAACTTGTACCATATTTATCGTATTTTTAAACCAAAATTTTTCTGAAACTGAAAAAAAGATTCGAAAATGGCATTTAGTATATTAATATTTCTTCTATAAAATCTTAAATCAAGTAATTTAAAGTAAATAATTGAAAAACACACAGATTGGCAAATATAGAGGTGCTAATATTTACAGAGTAGACAATAATAATCATGTCAAGGGAGGACAAATGATATAGTGGCCAGACCGCTTGAAGTGTGCTTCGATGGTGTGGTGAGGTTCGATGAAAGTGGAATTCTCAGGAGGTTTTCTTGGAGTTTTCCCGTTCTCTTGCTCATTTCACCATTTCATCATTGATATCATAACATCATCACCAACCCATTAATCATTGTTCCACTTCAGATGTTAAAAGCATAGGGACAGGGGTAATAATAAATAAATGTGTATCAGAATAAAAGCTACAAACGTCTAGGGTATGGGGTAAAGAAGATAGTGACGTTTTGCCAATGAACATGCTGGGAAAACGCTTGTGCTGGGAAATCTGATACATCTAAGCTACAAATGTGCCATTTGCCAATGGTTGGCAACCATCTTGCACGAATATTTATCAGGCATAAGAAATGTTCTTGCCAGCAAAAGAACGTGTACAAGTGACAGTGTTGATGTGCGTATGTGCGTATGTGTATGGGCTCTGGGTAGGTCTACTTAAGAAAATGAATGTGTTGTTTATTTATTCATTCATTTGTTTATTTAACGTCAAAAACAGTTAAAAACTGTGTAGCATACTGTGGAACGTAATGTGTGTCTGTTTCTATTGTTCAAGACTCACCCTCGTCTTTAATTTTCATGCATCTGGTCTCATTTCTTTTCTTAGCGCTGGCGCATCTGTCACCTACGTCTCCGTGATAAACTTGTCGTCGACATTGTTCTATTTTCGAATGTCCTTCTGACTGCTTTTCGGTATTTTGATCTGCTAGACTCATACCCGAAATCATCTCACGAACTGTCGAAGCCCTCTCTGTTAGGAACAAGGATACATCCCTGTTGATTTTCTTGGTTATAATTATATTTAATTTATTATAATTATAATTAATGGATATTTCATTTTGATTTTTCATGCACCCATTTTAGTAAATTACTTAAAATGAGGATCCTCCTGGAAGTCATTATTATTAAAAATTAATTATTAAAAATAAGTGTCTGGAAGTTACCTACGATAAGATAGGTATCATAAGTGGGTAATTGAAAAGATTCTGGGTCAGTTCTGTCATGAAGAGTGTGTACTTAGTAGGATCGTGATCATACTTTGGCATTATCAGTTTCAACGAGATGTCAATCGCATCGAATATCAGTTTCAATCGTATTGAATGAGAGCATATAATTGGAGGATTAAGTCTTTTTTTTCTCGTCTCTCTTTTGGGGTATGGTAGGTAACATTCTTTGTCTTCAATTGTTAAACCATTAATTGATGCGTTCGACAGTAAAGAACGGTCACTAATATTTCACGATTCTCAGGAAAACCCAATGTGAAATTGCTTTTTTACACGTATCGGTAGGTTGAAGTTACAACACAGAAGCCAATTATCTCACTGCCATTTGTGACCTGTACTTGAAATAATAAATTGACAATAAATTGACCCCCTTCTTTATAAATATCAATATTCTTGATTTCGCCTTAAATAGCAGATACCATTATTTAGATCCGAACGCCTCAATTCACATAGAGGTCAACTATCGATATCGTGAAGTAGGCGTACGAAACGACACAGGTTCACAAACGCCTACACTGTAGTTCCACGGTGGGGCCTACGATCAGATCCCCGCAGTCGCCGCCGCTGTGCGCGCCTCGTTTCTCCCCCGTCTCGGAAGCGCTCTCCGTCAAGCGCCGTGCGGCCGTGCGCGGCCGGCGCGGCGGACGACTTCATAACGAGGGTCATTGCAGGTGCACGGCGGCCGCGTACGCGGAGGCGCAGCACGCGTGCGAACGTTCTTGCGGCGCCGCGCCGGCCGCAGACGGCCGCAAGGAGGCCGCTGTCACGGACAGGCCATCACGGTGACGCGGCCGCTGCGCTGGCGGGAACGGGGGCGTTTGCGGAAGATGGCGGCGCTACGCGGCAAAAACGCAAGGAGGTGGAGGACAGACGGACGAGACATAAGTAGCGTAGGTTGTCGCTCTGCGATGGGTTTGTTGTGGGGGTTGAACGCCGCTCTGCGGCTTGAATGCGAGGTGTTGGGGACGAACGATGTGGTGGACGAACACAAAAGCATAGGCATGCATCGTTTAAATTTGGTCAGGAAAACTATGAATTCGTTTTCTGAAGATCTTGTTAGGGACGTCGTCGTTTGGAGAAGTTAGGAGATATCTCGGAAGATATTCGCCAAGAGACGCGGACGGTTCCGTTTGCGGGATTTTATGTGTGTTGCGGAAGATTTCGACGCTGACGCTGAGAAGGTCGGAGAAAGATGCGACTTAGACTGGAAGAGACTGTTACGGCGGTGATCATTCTGCTCCAGTCGTGGGATCGACGCTGCATAATCGTTCGGATAGAATATATAGGCTGCTCAGGGATGAAACAACGAAACTTGTAAAATAAGCTTTCAAGTTAATTTCAAGTATATTTTGTCCAATAAACTCCTTCGATATTGTGAATGCCCGAGCCGCAATAAGCAGTCAGAAGGTGATTTGAAAAAATACTTTTTATGAAAAAATATAAGGTAATAAAGGCACATTTTCTAATTGAATTCATTTATGTTAAAGGCTATTTTATTTATTACCTTAAACTTGAACATTTTAATTGTTAAACAATTCAAGAATAAAATATTTGAACAATGTTTGCATAAACATTTAATCCAGTTACCTTTTTTTTAATAGAAAAAACTTCCAAGAAAACATTAAGTATAAATATAAAGTATAATGTACAAAAATGCGTTAATTGTTAATACTATAAAATACATTTGAGAATAATATAACACTTTGATTGTTATATAAACATGTTTAAATATTTTTTTTTATTTTATAAATGTGTAAGAGGTGCACGTCCCCCATGGCCCCTCTGCATCCGCCCATGTAGAATGAGCAGGTCGTTGCGTGCGGGCGGATCCCAGCGGGGTTCGCGTTTTCCCGCTAGGCGGCGCGCACTTCCTGGAGCGCCGGCCGTGAGCGCGGCACCGCTTCCGGCGTCGCTTTCCTTTTGGGGATGCGGTCCCCGCGGCGCGCCGAGGCTGTCTCCCAGCCCGCTCGCGGGGCGCGCGCCGCGCCGACCTCGTCTGTCAGCGCGCCTCTTGCGCGCGGAAGACAGCCGCCTGCCAAGTGAGGCGGGTGCCGCGGCCACGAGCGTACGAGGTGCAGGTGCTGTGTATCCCCCTCGCTCGACGTTCTTTCAAATTAAAGCTGTTTGGTTTATAAGTCTCTTTGTCATATCTCAACGGTTTAAATAGGAGAGGTCGAAATGATTGGGACTGGAAGGGTAGATGCAAACCATTCCAAGCCCCTTCAAATAAATCATATCTACTAGCCGAATGTCTAGAATGTCGATTACAACACAAGACAAGAGGGCCCCATATGACGTCATGACACTATTTTTTTAGCACAAATACACTAACGAAAATAACTATTCGAATTTGATTTCCGTTTGTTTTAATTTTGCTAAACAATGCCAGTGGTTTATATAAATACAAATTAAGTAATTATTAAAATAACCAAACGAACCATTCGCATGTAGAAATCCAAAATATGATTACCCAGGTTAACACGGTTATCCAGCCTGGAAGGTATTTTTTACAAAAAAAATGGCATTGTTGAATTTTTTTAATGGGACCTAGCTTTTCTCCGTTGGCTCATACCAATGGCGAATCTAATTTTTTGAAACTTGACAATATATTTACGTCCAACGCTACTAATTACTTTTGGATACGAATATTCGCCACCTAGGAGCGACCCAAGAACGATGACATTTTATCCGTTAGGTAGTTGCATTGTTCCAAGGTCGGCAACTTTGTGATCTGATTAGGGAGAAGATTACCTAAGGATTTAATGTATTATTTGCAATTGTACGGTCGGATTAATCTGGCTTTTGCAAGCTCGCGGTGTTTCCAGGCTTCTGCCCTGTTTTTATGTACTATCCACGCCTGGTAAGTGTGAGAGAAAGAAAGATGGGGAGCATTACCTATTTCATCTGCGTATCTAGCTTATTTGGCCTGTCTGGGCTTTCATCACTTAGTTCCAGAAACAGATGATTTTTCTTAGCAAGCTACAGCTTCATTTTTGCACCTGCTGGCAATTGAATCTGGAACACAGAAAGCTTGCATGCAGTCCATGAGCCACTATCTGAGGATTTAATTTTGCCGGAAGGCTAATCGGAAAAATAATAATATTCTATCTCGATCTGTATCCACACTTACGTGAGACGCCAAATCATCATACACTGACTGAGTTTAGCTTAGAGCCAACATTGCCGCTGACTGAGTAACTCTGATTGCGAAGTTCTAGGTTACGAGTCCCGATGGTGAGGAATTTTCGACACTAACTTTAAAGCTAAAACGAATTCAGCTGATGTCTGGGGGATAATTTTAGCGAGTTCTCTAATCGATAGTTTTCCATGGTTTCTACCCTCAATACTAGGCAAAGGCTGGAGCAAAACTATAATAAACGGGGCCGGATCGCGCGCTATCTTTTCTTCCTCTTCCCTTATAAACTCACATATACTTACACCTGCATGCACTACACTACAACACACATCGAAAATTTATAGTTTGTCTCGGCTGGGGCGGCGCCTCACTGAAGGAATATACCTGGAGAAGTAAACTTCCACACGCCCATGTGTAGTTCGGCATCGGACCTCACCATTCATCGGAGGCGGAATAATCGCCACCTCGCGAGATAAAACATTCATTACACTAATATGACTAATGACCATAGCAGTTGACAATCCCCTAAATTATTAATTAATCAATCAATTTCTCCGCACACAAGGCGCTCGGCGCGCCTGTCACATTCTGCCTTTGACGAGCCCTTAGTTATTACGCTATAATTTTCAATTTTTATTGTTGACTAGAAAACAATGACTATTCCTGGGTGATGCTTTCAAATACATTGTTTTTGTCGTTTAAGTTACGAATGATAATCTCATGATTCTTACTCTGTGGGTTTTTGTAGATTTATTTATGCGAAACTCAGATACATCGAAGTCCTTTCGTTCCCTGCCGCATTTCCTGACGTTAATATCTAATGTTTTATCTTTCCATTTACTATCCACGTACCAAGATTGGTTTTATTTTGGTTAACGGCCAAGAAAAAATAAACAAGTGAAAAAGACACTCTTACACTAATCCCGCCTTTGGAATACTTGCTTGTTTCTTTTTATGCACAATCTTCGTCACTAGAACATGCTACAACGTCGCAAGAGTGCTACATCGGATTTCTCTAGATAGAGGGGAAAGAGTCGTTCTAGCCTAACAACTTGTTTTTAATATCTATTTACACCAGCACCAAATCACGATTTTATCAGAAACTGACTAACGTAGCTGTATAAAGAAAACAATTTTGCTTTATAATGATGGTGGATAGTCAATCTTCTACCTTTTCCATTCTAATGTTGGAAATATTTTTTCTGATCAACATAAAAGTAATGTCTTGAATGGAGAAAATGAACAAATCACATTTCAATAAATACGATTCATTGCTTTAAAATCGTAAAGAAAATTTCCATCGACTTGAATAATTTATTTATCAAGACTTCGCAGTTTTAATATTCAAATCTGATAAGGATGATGTACAACCGTAATTTAATCTCAATAAAACATTGAAAAAAATCTCTTGATTTTACTGAGAAACAATGCTTTTTAAAACGTAAGTGACGATTTCTCCAATTATGATGCTGATGGATTGTGATGATGATGCAGATGACATTAATTTTACTGTGATGATTTGAACATTTTACAGAGGCTAAAGAGATTTATTTATAGTAGTTAATGCAATTACTTTATAATAATGTTAAGAAGTATTTGCATGAATCCTTGTTTGATTCCGATGAATTTTGCATTTTTGTGTTCTTAATTAGAAATCTAAGTACATAATAAGGAATATTAGTAGTAATAGATAGAAAGCATATTATGAACGTGGGTATGGGTAATAGTGTAAGGAGGAAATGTTCTGCTTAGTGGAGCTTAGGTACGTCAACCCTCATTTTGTGCCATAATTTACATACACAAGTCTATCTTCTGATCAATTTTCCCTTCATATTAATTGGAGAATACTAGTGTAATGAATTGAAGAAGTAGCAAAGAAGAAGGAGTCAAAGAAAAGGAAAAGAAAAATGAAGTAGAAAAGGTGAATTAAAAAGGAAAATCGAAAAATTTAAAATAATAAGAAAGAAAAGGAAGAAGAAGAAAAGAAACAAGGAGAGGAGAGGCAATGGAAGAAGAAGAATGAGGAGAGAAAAGAGAAGTGAACGAAGAAGAAAGAGAAATAGAAGAGAGATAATAATAGATATGTTGACTGAGCCCAATATTGGAAGTATTATCTAAATGTATCATGAATTCTGCACGTTCTTATTTGTCGCTAAAGTAACTTCGGAACATCAGAGTCCCGACAGTTGGTCTATCTTAATAGGTGCAATCGCAGTCCAAGGCGTGCAAAGCTTAATCAACAAAGATTATGTTGCCATGTAATGTAATCTAGTTATATTCTTTACAAAAAAGCCACATGCTTTTAATATATTTTCGACATTTGTTTCATCCAAGATGTTGGGTCGAAAAAGAGTTGTAAATGGTATATGCACCTTTGTTATTTCGTTGTAAAATGCAGTTGAAGAAAATCAGGATGATTACGAGGAAAGTATCATGTATCCGAACTCACTTTCTGGACCAAACCCTCATGTTGTCGAAGAACAATTTACAATGCAAGAAGGATCTAATCTCTCAATACATGTTTATTGTTAAAATGTATATTTAAAACAATTAAACGCTACCAAATGAAAGATGAGTAGCAATTACTGCATACTCGATCTAACACCTTTCAATTCTAATTTTCCCGGAAATAGTGCATGAAAGTGTTAAGAAAATCACGACGACATTGAAATTTGTAACTTCTGCATCTCACTACAACACAGACATTTTTGTTTCTCAAAAATTCTTATCTAAGTGAATGCAATTTTTCCAAGTGTATTATACCTTTTTTATTCACTTTTTTGCAAGAGTATCCGTTGAATTAGCGAACATTCGCGCTGCTATTGATATCAACTACCTTTGTTTGGAAACGAGTGATGTGCCGCGCTGTCAGGGCGTTTGCAGTGGGAAAACAACTCAAGCACGACGGTATTCGCGCTGAAAAGGGTCGTTTTCTTCAAGGATGTTTATTTCTCACCGGCGTCACCCGATCGGGTCCCGGTTGCCTCACGTCACTTCCCGCCGCTCGGCGCGCGACGTTGCGGAAACGGGCTGACCCGCGCGGGAGAGAAGGCCCTGCGCTCTGGCGACAAAGGAGCGGGAAACCTGTCCCTGGCGCTTCTATCGATCGCGTCACCGCAGTCGCCATCCTCTTCGCACGGTGGTTTGAAAACGTAAGAAGGTGGACATGAGTATTTATTATTAAACTTATTATTAATGTATTATTGTTATTAAATATTGTTATCTTTCTGCATTCTGGTTTTATAGTACACAGACAGTGAATCTAAGTGTGGTTACTTTTACTTATCAAAAATATACAATAATACATGTCTTATTATTTGGAACTGTTCAATTGACAACAGTTAACCACAGTTAAAAAGAATAATATTATATGCTTCGTGATCCATATCAACATTTCATATTTTTTCATTCGTTGATGGATGAACGAGGAAGCGTCGCGAACGTGGAGATTTTTTGGATTTCGATTACATTCGTTAGATTGGACACATATTCCAACTGGTCGTTTTCTTAAACGTTTTCCATCCGTATTTCTGAGTAATTGTTATAGTTATACAATTGAATTATTCGTCCGTTACTCATCATTTTGAGCTACTCGTACATCCGTTCCGTACTTAGTACTTCATTTAAATAAATAATATTCACATGATTATAATGAAACATGTTATAGGATATGATAAAATATTGAGGAATACGTGGTTATACATAGGTTTCAGTTCTAAGTCTCGATGGCTATCTAATTTCAAATACTCTTGAACTGTCGAGTTGTAGATGAAGAGTGATAATGAGAATCAACCATGCGATGCACGTCGCTCGATGGAAACGGAACTTGTCCGGAGAACTATTGATTGAGGGAAACCATGGCAACGACCTACCCCAACGTCGCACGGCGTATAGAAATGCAAGTAGCTGAATTTGGCGCCATATTGCCGAAAATTGGACGTCATATACGTATAATGTCATTTGGACCAAACAAGTTGGCTGGAATGCTTTTGAATGCTCTAAAGGTATTGCTAATCAATTTTCATTAGATAGCAGTAACGTTAATGAGTACGATTAGTGTTACAATGAGAGTGTAGGCTTCCGCGGCCGGAGTCAGTATTTACTAGGCTGTCCGGGTGACGCCGCGTCCATGGCGAAGGTGCCGACGTTTCGGTCGCCATTCTGCGCCCTTCCTCAAAAAACGCATTACGCCCTGAGGAAGGTCGCAGAATGGCGACCGAAACGTCGGCACCTTCGCCATGGACGCGGCGTCACCCGGACAGCCTAGTAAATAGTGTTACAATGTTTCATAGAGTTCTTACTAATTTTATAATATTTAACGTAAGTCATTATTTGTAAAGGGAGTAAGAAATTGCAACTTTTATTCTATCTTACAAAATAAGCATTTTAAGACTAATGTTTTTCTTGAAGTAGGTTCGCAGTGCTACCTTTTTCTTATATTTGGATGAGTTGCCGAAATTGTACCACAGAAGGTGATTGAAGCGGTCCATTTTAGGTGACTGGTGAAGATAATTTGGTATTTTTCTTTCATGTTAACTGAACATATTGGAAGTAAATAGGTGATGTGTGCCATTTGTTGTTTTGTTGGAATAAAGCGAACTTAATTCTAGTAACATCGGGAAAATGGTAATAAAACATCCTTTTTAGATGATTGTTTCTAAAAAATAAAAAGCAATAAAACTAAAATGTTTAGTAAGACTTTTGTCTAGTTTTTTTTAAAGAGTCAGAGATATTTATTGGAATAAGTGAAATATTTTTAACAATAGCTAGTACATTCAGCAACTAGAACGATTGAAAAGTTAAGTCAAGATTTCAAAAGAATAAGAATAAAACATTACGTTTCTGTTCAGCAGACCACAACCAATCTCGCGATGGTGTTTAATCTATCTGGTTCTGTAATGTGTAGTAAAGGAAAAGAACAAGATAGTATAGTGTGTCTGAGATGTGGATTTTAATATCTAATTCGATGGGTTAAAATTAAATACATCATTAAAAAGTGTGTCTGCCTAAGTTGCAGAGAATTAATTTAATCTTATTAGCCAGTACCTTGTTACTTCACTTTTTTTTCTCATACTAGAACCTCTCATAATTCTCTCTCATATGAAATAAAAGTTGCTGTACGTAAACACATTTACGATGTAGCTACTAGTATTTTAATTTATTTGGATCATTTTAAAGTTAGCAGGCAATTCTTATTAATAAATATACACATTACTTCCTCTAGTTATAATCTTGATTATTATAACGATGTGTGTAAACCATTAACTAAAGGTGTGGATTGTCGATTACATTTGAAAAAAATAATTTCTTTCGATAAATTAAGGAAATTTTAAAAATATATATTCCGGATGTATTGTATTGATATGATTTTCAATAAACGAAATTGTTATTCCAACTGTTTTCATTAGTCGTGCATTTCTTTTGAGGTCCAACATAGAAGACTATGAGCCCAAATTACAGTACATTCCTTGTATTCCAATTAGAATGTACTATACTCTTTCATTTTTTTCTCCATTACGCTTTACTAGAAACAATTTTATTAAAATATTATATTTTATAATGGAAGTACATAGATTGTAGATTGTTTTGGTGTACAGTCGGTTTTAAATCGATATTTATTGAGAGTATGGAAACAGGACAAAAACGGACCAAATCAGGCAACTAAGACCAATCAGTATACAAGGACGAACTTTGTTTTATTGAAGGAATTGATTGAAGGAAATCACGGAAACAACCTATCATATCGGACGACTTCTACACTTCTCCAGCTCTAACGTCAGTTTCCTATGGTTTCTGCGATTTGCCAGTGCCTGGTGCATGCCGGAGCAATACCTAGACAAACGGGACACGTATCGCGCTTTCTTTTCTCATCAATGACCCTCTCTCGACTTTGACTCACACACACACACATACTTTTATACACTTCACTACTTCTCCTATTAGGAGCTTAGGGCGTGTCCCAGCCGGGGCGGTGCCCCGTTAGCGGAGATACTTGGTGGTAGAAACTCTGCAAGCTGACGAGTAGGTTGGCACCGGAAATCATGTACTAGTGAGCGAATACCGCGTCCCAGAATTTAACGTATACTACACTTACGACTCATGGCCAAAAAAATGTCTTCACCCGGAAAGTCAAAATAGCCAATCAATCGAGCACAGTGATCACGGCCCATCGACCCAGAAAAGAATCAAATTGTCGCCGGCTGTGAAAGCTTACTTTGAAGGTTTTTCCCCGCCTTTTGCCCCATCCGAACCACAGTGCGACGCCCCGACCGCCTGCCGGTCACGGGCCCGCGTCGGCTGCTTGCGTCAAATTAGCCGCATTGCTGACAGTCTTGTCACGCGGTAACGACGCTTCTGGAAAGGCACGTCTCGGGGCTGCTGCATCGGCGCTGCGCTTGCCTCGCCCGCCTTATACGGCCGCGCGCAAGGTCTTCATATGCCTCTAATAAATGAATATGTATGTGGCGCTGCCCAATACAACTCGTGGACCGCCGCTTCCGCGGGCGGAGGTTGGCCTTGTTGCTCGCAAGGTTTGCTTCGTTTTTTGTTGTCACCTATCCACTTCTCATTTGAGGAGACGAATGTATACGCTACTTGATGTTGAAGAATGTGCTCAATAGAAAATAGGTTTTGTAATGAAAAAGAGAAGAATGGCTTTGATAACACTTTGGCTGACTCGCCTCGTTCAATAATTCTAATTTCATTCAAAACTAAATTCATCATTAGAGCTAAAATTTCTATACATTATAAAACATAACAAGTTTGCGAAATGGTCCAAATGCTGAAGACACGGATCGGTACATTTGCCTTTTCTTATAATTACTGCATGAATCACTTGTAAAAGTAGTATTCCGTATTATAATTTCAGCAACCACATTTTAGATTGGATCCGTGATCATTGATTCTATTTACAGAATGCAATACAGAATTTTATTCGGTGTATAATATTTACCCTGTACAGTGTGATAATGTTTGCAAATTAGTCTCACCATTTTTTGCTATAATCGATATAGAACCGAAATTAACATTTGCTACCAGTGATAACCCTAAAATTTAGATTGTTCGCTTTTACACATAAAATGCCGACAAAGAACATAATAAAGTGACATAATTAATCATAAACAAACATAGTAACATAATTAAAGTGAGGTAATATTGATGTATCTTGAAAATGTTTTGAGATATTTAAACAGTTGTGAATGATAATTCAGCTTCTGGAAAATTCCTTGGCCTTTTGTAGCAATGAAATGTGTGTTATTGTCACGCCACTTCCGAGTGTTCACTTCCAAGAATTTTACTATATTGTGCGTTAAACAATATCTCATTACTTGAGCAATTTAACGAAGAAAAAATGCAACTCCAAAAATAAGCACACATGTTACCCAAATTTTGTTTTAAAATGTGTAAGAAATTATTTCTTTTCTCCAGTGGATTTTGATGCAGAGAAAAAAATGATATGCCTCACCGTACTATATTCCAACACATTTCTGTCGTGTAATAAATGTTTAATATTATCTTTAATTAAGGTATATTAACTGTAATTTATGTGTACTGTAATTACACACTTACGACTTGGGATGACGTATTGTCAATGTATGTCGTTCTTCACAAGAACTGCAGACGTTTTGGAAAGTTAATTATACGAGCAATCTGAGGGCCGACGCGGACACTTTTTTGGCAAAAATATTTGACAGAGTATTATCTTCGATCATAGAGGAGGCAGAGAGGTCTTGCATACTATTGGTGAATTATTTGAATTAAATTATTCATTTCTTCTAGAAAAAAGTAAATGCAAACTATTTAATAAAAATTGTGATAACGGATTAAGTGAATCAGGGATGTGAATTGTGAACGGTATTGTGAACGGGATTGAGACACTTTTTTAAACGTATTTGTGCCCTGAATGATAATTTAAATGATACAACGATATTTGTGCCTTGCTTTTATCTGCCGTACAATTATCACATCTAAGCTTTAGGCGAGATTGAAACCCACAATCCACATCCAAGATCAGTCGTCACCAAAACAAATTAATGCCACAGGAATTATTTATTAAAGTAGTATTTAGTATGATGTTGGTTATTGCAACTGTTATTCTGTGGGAAAAAAAACACAAATGTTGTGAGGCTTTAATGTTTACGTAATGGAACAATGTTCTTGTGAGTTTCTAGGAGGACCTACTGATTGTTTATCTTAGTTCCTAAATATAATGATCTCTGATTGAGTAGTACTACTATAGAGATTGTAACTGATGTACGTAAAATCGTAAAAAATAATTTTTCTTATTGTATAATTCAACATAATAATAAATTGTTCTCTGTTGAAAATTACGCTCAAGCATTTTTTTAAATCAGCAAATATTCACTTGTTCTTGGGATCTAAACTTAGAGAACGTGGTGATATTGTTACACGCTGTTGACAATGCATTTGACATCACTCTTTCGAGCTTCATGAACGAAAGCCCCCATCGGCCAAGGGCTCGTGCGGAGTCACTAACCTACCGCACGGCACGGCGCTGCGCGGCGGCGGCAGTCTAGACAGAAGCCATTGAAGCGGAGGTCGGCGGCCGCGGCCGATGTTTTGGGCGGCGAGGGCCGCGTCCGGTCGCAGCCCCGCACCTCTCGCCCCGGCAAATGGGGCCTCTAAAAGCGTCCGCGCGGAGAAGCCCCGCGCCGCGCCGCGCCGCGCCGCGCCACCCAAAATACGCAGAGTCCCTGGGAACGCGCAACGCGGTGCTGCACGAACAATGGAAACGAGAGGGTTGACATGGGATGCGTAACCATGGAGCGATGCGGGGAATAGTAGGGCCAAGGTGGAGAAACCGAACAATAAATTGGAGAGAAACGATTGATTGATGTTTCCGGGTAGGTCAACTGCTATGGTCATTAGTACCGTTAGTGTAATGAACGTAGGGAATTGAGGGAGGTGGAGTTCCTACCCCCGCTGAATAATGAAATCCGGCGTCGACCAATGCTTCGGCTTGCGGGGGTTTCTGCCTCTGGGTATTTCCCCAGCGGGGCACCACAGGAGCCGGAACGAGCTCTGTGCTCCTGACTGGTGTCCCCACATGTGTAGTAGTGTAGTGCGTGTGTAAGTGAGAGAAGGGTAGGACAAGGAAGAGGAAGGAAAATTGCACGGTAGTGATGAGAGCAACCACGAAAACCACGGAAATCAGATCAGGCGGTCGCTAAAATTCTACTCCAGACAGCCATAGGTTTAGAACGAATTTCGAACGAGAGTCACTGCAGCGACAGCAGCATTTCGGGCTCTGAGCTGATTTCTGCCGGTGGAGGGAATCGAGCGCACTTGGGTGACATGAAATGAGGTGCAGTGTAGTGATAAGAGGAGAAGGTGGGGGAAGTGTGGAGGAGTAAAACAATATAGGTGCAGTATTTTTAGAGGCGGACGGAGGATTATTGAAAGAAGGTACGGTTAATGTTTCATTCGCGAAAAATTCGTAGCGTCTGTGAGTGAAAACTAGGGAAAATGAGGAAATGTGTGGAAAGAGAAGTGCTGGAAGGAAGGAAGGAGAAGAAGAGAGGTGCACAAGAGACGTGTTTTAATAATGCGTCGATTTGTAGCTTGTTTTTGTCATAAAATTCCACGTAAAATGGCGAATACTTCGTAACCCTTGTAGGGGAAGTGATCACTCTGTCACTGGTTGCTCGTCCACATCGAGCGTGATAACTGGAAAGAGAATGAGGTTGCTGGAGTTTAGTTTGATGAGGTGAGAAGATGTGGATGTAAGTTCCGTTACATGCTGCACTTTGCTTAATGGTTAATATTTCAACCTCAGTAACAAAATACGTGTGGTGTGTTTGAATTTGATTGAGTTTTTATACCCAAATTTCAGTACCACGCAGTATAAAACATAAGCCCAAAAATAATTTAACGATTGGAATTCTATTGAGACGAAATTAGACGTCGTTGGTAGCAACTGGGCACCGCAACACTTGTATCGCGCGGGTGAGAGGCACGGGGTGCCGGGACTCGCCCTGACCTGCGGCACTGCGTGTCGCCGTAGGAGAGTCGGGTATTTTGGGAAAGGATCCGCGACCTCTCCCAAGATTCTCTGCCTTGTGCGCAGCCGCGCGTTTTCCCAGTGACGTTTTTATTTGTCGCGCCCTGGGTGAGACACAGACATTTTTCTTGTCAGGAGTAAGAAAGTCTTGGGCTTCTGGTGGGAAAAGGTTAGGCTATTTTGCTTGGAGCCGAGCGAATGGGTTTATTTCTGAATCCGAAGGGTAATAACTCTCCGGAAGGTGTTATTATTATTATGAAGCTATGTTGTGACTACGCTATGCCAACTAATATTAAAATCGGTCGTAAACATATCAAATCATCAGTTGATTTCGGCCACAACTCAAAAAGAGCAGTTATTTGGAAGACGCTTTTGAAAATATGATGCTCTTCACTTCAGCGTGTTTTAATCAGTTCACTGCAGTACATTTGTTGCTCCTACGGGTTAGATTAGGGATACTTTCAAAACACAGAGTTTACATCTCTATGGATCCAAACACTGAAACATCTCTCATTTTCGTTCAAACATCATATTTTCGTTGTGGTGATCTTTCATTGAAATGCGATATATTTAATGTGTAGTGAGCTCTCATTTCTTAGTTTTAAAGTATGATGACCACATAAGAAGTATTACATTTATCTTCAATTGATTGCCTTCAACTGCAAGTAGTTTTATAATGATTACAAACACGTAGAAATTATTTCTATGTATCCCATCGATATCAAAATAATTAATTTGATTTACAATATAATGGGTAAGGGTGTTTATCTTTTGCAGATCTGAATGTAAGAAACTGATTTTATTCACTATGAAATCGTCAAATCTGCCGTTTAGGGCGAGTATGTGACGTACATAAGAATGTATGTTAGAACTCAGCTTTTGCAGACATCATTTACCATGACCCAACAACTATATTATTATGACGTCTAGTAAATTTTCCATGATATGTGTGCATACCTAACAATTAAATTCTTCGGCAATATCATAAAAGGAAACTATTTGCGTTGAAAAACGAAGACGTGCAATGTAGTAATAGAAAACTTTCTAGCGGACTTCCATGAAAAAGATAAGTACGTCATGAATTATCAAGGATTATGGTCGTGCATTTTATGACATCTCTTCTAAGCCTTTGATGAGTGTTTCCACTTTTACGCCGCGAGAAGTGTGAAAACTCAAATCCGTTGCGCATCTAAATCTCACTCACAATGTTAGATCACCAAGAACCAAATAATTATGAAGGTATACATTTTATTCTAATTTAATATTTATATAATAGTGAGTGTGCTTATATAGCTAACAATGTAGAATAATGAACGTTTGAGTCCAGTCCTGCAGAGGAAATAAATAATCAACTTAATATGAAAATGTTAGCTGAAATGAATTACAAGAAACAGTCATAAATATTTCCAGGAGACGGCAGAGAGCAATTGAATGCTTAATCTCTTACTCTAGCAGTAATGGAGAACATTTCCTTATTAGTATTTAGATTATGAAGGATTATGTATTTTCAAGGTGAAAGAAAAATGTAACGAAAAATATTTGTCAGATATTGTATGAAACATTGAACATTGACCGAGTTAAAAAACAAAAATACATGTATTATTAGTTTTATAGTCTTTCTCTTATTAGATTTCAAGTTGATTCAACTACGAATTAAAATAAATGAGTCTAATTTAAGCGATGAAGCTAATTTAAGCGACGGACACATTATAAACCGACGTAAGTGGATAAAGGAATTTCTTCTGAGAGTTTCCCATGATATTTCAACTGTTTGTGGAGATTGTAATTAACAAACGTAGTAACCGCCATCTGCGCCATCTAACTTCGCTGTTTTCATACAAGCAAAATACGCTGTTGCTTAAGAGAGCTCATCCCTTGGGGCGTCGCGCCTCGACAAAATATAACATATATATTAGAAAATTCGTCCAAAAAAGTTATTTATAAACCCAACGTGTTATAAGGGTTCTGGTGATCGCCAGAGATGATTAAAACAGTTAACTCCCATGTACTAGTGATTACGACCATACAGTATTTTAATTTTTCCTAATTTTAATGATTCAGATTTTCTTATTTTACTAGATGTTAACTTCACTCGGGTTCTTTTCATATTTCCTTCTCGTTATTTCCTTCCATAATTCGCTGCATAAGAGGACTTGTGGCATCCTTCAATTATTATCATAATTCCCTCCTAACCACGATCCTCTTGATCCAGATGTGTTGTGAAGTGTATATCGAGCTACGTATCGAAAGCATTAACAGCAAAAACGTATCAGTAAAAAATAACCAGTAAACTTTGAAAACTGTAAAATAATTAATCATCAAATAATCAACTTTACTAAACATTACGATAATAGGCGTCTTTTTTTGTAAATATTGAGGAATATTTTTCAAGGGTGGGGGAGACAAGGCTATTATGTGCTTGCGGGCCCCGCTGTATCTAATGCACGTAGCGGGGCCAGTGGCCGCGGGCATTCGCGGGCGAACGTCTTCGCGGGCCCGAGCGTTTCGCGAGGAGGCCGCAGGAGCGGTGTCCACGGCTAAGAATAAGAGCATTGGGTCCCCGCGAGCCCCCGCGCAGCGTCCCGTGGGTCGACGAACCCATTTGCATATTGACATGATTGTCAGCGTTCCACGCGCGAAGTGCCGCCCTCGTGGTATCTGCCGCCGCCGCCTCCTCCTCCTCCTCCTCCTGCTTCTCTTCCTCCTCCGTCGCCGCCGCCGCCGCCGCTCGACAACACAGGCCGGTGCCAACTACCGCGAGGGACGCTCAGGGAAAAAGAAGAAAGAACGGCGGCGACAAGACTTCGCCATTGCCGCTGCCTCGCGTTTTTCCTCGTCCGCTATCGCAGGCGGGTTCCTTGCAGTGGCTGCTGGACGATAGAGTGGAGTGTGCGAATTTCTGGAGGCTGGATTCGATTAGATTTCGCCATTCCGCACTGTTGCTCTGTTTTCCTCGAACGTGATGACAGACCAGAAACTTGTATTTTAACAAAACAAAAAATAAATATTTTTCTTGATTATTTTTTTATCTTTTTAAATGACACTGTGCGTCTTTTCCTCAACTACCCTCGAATATCGTGTCCTTGAGTTTGGTGGGCACTTCACAGATGTGACAAGCTTCCTCTTGAATGGAACTGATAGAATGAAGTCGAGTAATTTCCAAAGAATAGAAAAGATTTTGTGAGTGCCGCTACGGCGCTTTTCCACCTTTACCCTCGTAGGTATGAACAATGAGCTTCAGTATTTTGCATCTCTTCTTTATTGAATGTACTCATGTGACAATATTTCTGTGTAATTGAAAGCGTTTAGCTCGGAATTTGTGATATATGTTTTTGTTCTTGTTGTTTATTTTTGTTTGCTCAATTTCTGTGTAATACATATATCGTCGGTGAACATCAAACTGATTTAAACCTCGCCACTTTTTAATTAGATGAAGAAATGTGACTAGAAAATAGTCTATATTTACTGGTAAAAAGTAAGTGAAAATAACTCACAAGATAGATCCTAGATAAAGAGGATCCAAGATAGATTCTCACATGATAAAATCGTTCTTCTAGAATATGACAATTTTTTATGAGTAATATTTATTTTCAACCAACGAGACCTGCTTTTTGTAACAAAAATTACCGTGAAATATAATGTGGAATTCAATTAATTTTATTTAACATTTTCGAGGACTCGATTTATTATATACACACATTTTATTATGTTGCTGCACGACTGCACTATCTCTGGGGAATTTCATCTCTCGATCGTCTCTCAGCTCTTGTGTCTTTTCGCACTGATCTTACCCTGCGGATTCATCTTCTGTTTTACCTCAAGAAACTCTTCATACTTACTTCGCCAAAGTTACCAAAGAATTCTATGCCGGCTGCTCTTATTGTTAGTTTTGCCGATCAATACCAGGCGACTTCCAGAGCAGTACCGTAACAAACGGGCTATGGATTTCGCTCTATCTTTTCCCCCTTTTTCTTGTTTTAACCTCTCCCCTACTCACACCCTTACATGCACTACAATATCGAACATATCGGGTGTTCAGTCGCGAGACTTGACACCCGATCTTGTTCCGGCGGAGGCGGGACTCCGCAGGGGGAGGAAATCCTCCCCACTCCGACTTATAGATGGGCGCTGGATCACACCATCCTGCGGAGGAGGAGCACCGCCTCTTAACCTAATAAAACATTCACTATGCTAACGGGACTAATGATCATAGTAGTTGGTGTTCACGGAAACAACGATCAATCAAACAATCATCCATTACAACTGCCCATCGCAACCTTTGCCGTTTCCGATCTCGCCCCTCCTAGCCCGGGGACGCTGACACCACTGTCGTCGTCATTGCTACTACTGCGTTTACCACCTCCGTCATAGGCACTTACGGTGCACGGCGGCATCACTATCGCCGCAGCCATCGCTGTCACAGCTCCCGATCACGCTCCGTCTTCGCCAGCTGCACTCACGTCGCCGATTTCGCCACCGCGGCGCCGCCCCTTCCCGGCAGTGCTGCCTCCAGCCACTCTAACACTTCCAGTAACCCTGCCGCCTCGACCACCGCATCCGCCCCGCCATCGTTGTTACTCTGCCTTCACCGCTTCCACAGCCCCCATCGGCCCCCGCTCTCACGCGCTTTCCCCTGACTCATGCTCGCTCTCCCCAAGGCCGCTCTGCTTCTCCCATCACGCCGAAACCATCAACATCACCATCACCTCCACGGTTGTCAACGACTCTTGCACTCACCACTTCCAGCGTCCTCCCTCCCCAACGCCCCCTGCTGTGCTGTGCACGCTCTCACGCTCCTGCCCCCATAGTCACTCCTCCACATCACTACACCACCGCCATCGTCACGCGCACCATGACTCCGCCTCACCACATCCATCACCAACGCATCTCACTCCTCCCACCCGCTTTCACTTACATTCCAAAACACCATCGGCCGCTGCCATCAGTGACTCCCGCCTCACCACTTCCACCACCCACCTCCCCCACCGACCTCCGGCTCTTACGTGTTCCACTATTCCCCTCCACCTCCACCTGCGCCCGCCTCAACCTCATTGTTACCTCCCAATCACCACCGACAACAACACACCACTACATCCACACCAGCCATCAATGACTCCCCCGCCCCATCTCCTCGAAGCGCGATGCCCTTGGCTTTCTCACTTCTATCCGCCCACTAGGCTCCCTCACGGGCCCTCGCCCTCCGCCCTCTCTGCCGGCTGCATATCTGGCGCTCCACGGGTTCAGCGGCCGCCTGCGTCGGGGCGCGTTAAAAGCGGCCGAGTTCGCTTTGCTTGCTGCTAATGTTGTTGTCTTGCTCGTTAAAGATGTCTGCGCCCCTCTTCAGAACAGCCTTCGTTTTGTTTTGCGTTTCCTCGTCGTACTTGTTTCTTTCAAGTCATTGTACTGCGCAGCTCGTTTGGTATGCTATTAGCTATAGGTTTACAATGTTTTGACGCGTCACGGGTTGGTCTAATCTCTCCATTACTCTCGAATCCTCTTGCTCGTAGGATCTACGGCGACTCGGATGATGAATCAGTAATCATACAATTTCATGACCTTTTTGAAATATATCTGAATGTTTGATGGACACGAATAGTCTCAGATTGAAATAAATGTATCATGTTATTAGTATCTTCTCCTGACCAGAATATAGAGTAAAGGAAAAAAATGTAATTTATTATTTAGTTCATGAACGCGCACATTTTCAAAATTGGTAAAAAAACGAAGATAGAATTACTGAAATTTTATCGTTGAGACGCAACAATATCCGCCATGCGAAAATATATTGAATATTGTGCAACACATGGAGATTTATTACAGGTTTTATAAGTTGAATATTACGATTGTCACTTAAAATATTTATAAATTGAATTACAAATTCCAACATGAATTATGAATTGTAAAGTAATGTCAAAAGATCACCTTTCGTAAAAAAAATAAATATTTGTAGGAATTTTAAATAGGAAACTGTGCAGAAAATGATCTTTCTAAATAGATACAATAAAGATGAAAGTAGGTTTTAACAAACAAAACCCTCGCCGGTTCGAGACCCGCTAAGGCAGTAGTGCCGTAGCGATTTCGGCCCGGAGGGTTGCGGGTTCGAGACCCGCCTCGGGCATAGTTTGTTCGTCGTTCGTGTTTGTGTTCGTCCTTTCACTCCTTATCATCATACAACAAAATAAATGCAAAACCCATAATGATTAGGTGGAGTAATTGGCACTAGTAGCAGGCTGAATATGGTACTTTTTTGAAACATTAGCATCTGGCCTTAGGTTTGAGTAGCGACAGTGGCGGATTTTCGACCCAGCTTAACAGCTGTATTAAAGGCTACTTCTGCCTGGATGTGAAATTTAGGGACTACCTGTTCTCATCGGTTTGTTTCTCTTGGTCTGATGGGTTTGTGTTCTGTGATTCCTGCGATCATTTCCCGTCACTTGTATCTTGAACGACGGATTGCACACGATTTTTTCTTTCCTTGTTTCTCGATTCTCATCAGTTTGGTCGGATTTTGTCAGGTGTGTAATTTCAAGTGTGTTTGCTGACTTTGATTTTACGTCTTCTGCACCACAGAAAATTGTAGGATGAACATCTAGGTATATGATGCAGACAGATAAGACAATGGTTTTATTTTTTAATTATTGAAGGAAAATACCTATCTCGCAAGATTAATGTGAAGCAGTGGAGAATGTGTAACAATGAAACTCATGTCAGTACTTAATTTATCACAAAGGATAAATTTCATTATGTAGTCTCACGTTGTTGAGTGAGTTGTCTGCGGAATCTGAAGGTTAGGTTCTGTCGAGAATGCAAAGTAATTGTGGTATGTAATGTGATGTTGTCTCTCACTTCTCAATCTTGTGTCAATATCTTACATTCTTCGCCTTTCTTTGTATCTTTAAACAAGAGTGAATGTGACGTCCTTTGAAGTGTCTAGTAAACATTAACTCTTTGGAGGTAATATTAAAAGCTCATGTAAACGTACACATGATTTTCTTTCGGACATAAGCATCCGTTGTGAAACAATAACTTAAAAATATGATGCAGCAATGTAAATCATACACTTGACTGAATAGTGATGTGATGTTTCTTGTAAGTTAATTTGAGACGGGAGAGGTATTAATAATTCCAAGTACCTATTCAGAAAGTGTATTAAGTAATTTCTAAACACTCACGTAAATATATTCAAACGAAACAGAACTGACTTTATAAATCACGACAACGCTTGAACTACAATCAATGAGAGCGAGAGGCAATCGCCGTGAACTCTCCACATCACAATTTCACAAAAAGTGCCTCGAGACATCATCTCCTTAAAGAGCTCGACGAGTATCATTTCAGAATTTCAGGCGGAGGGACGTGCCCCAGCATTGTCAAGTCAAGTCGTGTATTGCGTCGTCATTGCTGTCTCGTAAGCCATTTCGAATACGCTTCTTTCTACCGACCATCAAGTAGGCCATTTGCAACCAGAAGGACAAAATATTACTGCGACGGTAAGCTGTCGGCCTGCTGATAGATGTTCTATGTGAAGTCGGAGGAAAAGTACAGGTTTGCTTGCAAGACTTGCGATTGCCACTAAAGAAAAAAAAAAAAGAAATCTCCATATGAAAGCATGTCAAAGTCACCCAGACGCCTACGACAAGCGTCTAAAAGAAATCAACTATTTATTACAATGGAGCGTACAAAGGGATGGATTGCCGACATGTGAAGGTAATTTAAGAGGATAATTTGCAATCAACGCGTCGGGTGGATGAGTTAGGAAGCTCTTGTGGCGCTGGTTGCACGTTCCGAGAAGGAGCGATGAGCAGTCTGCACGTGGCAGCAAGATGGCGGGGGTAATAACGGGGAGGGCAACAAATGCATTGTTGTGAATGTTAGATGGAGGGAGGTCAATAATAAAGGATGATCATTTGGGAAGTTATATTTTGTAAAGGATACTGCTCACCTATTTTTCCCTAATATTTCACGAATATTTCTCGTGTTATCTATCTATCTATCTATCTATCTATCTATCTATCTATCTATCTATCTATCTATCTATCTATCTACCTAATCTATCAACATATGTATACATTATTTTTATATCTATCTACCTATCTATGAATCTATTTTCAGTATTGGAGTGCAATAATTCTAGTAATCTTAACACCTAGAAATTTCTAAAATTTCCTGTTTGTTTTATTATTACCACTGTGATCTCGCCAAATATAAGAAATTCAACTTTTATTAAATTGTTTTGATATCAGATGCAAATGCAACTGTTTATATTTCTATTTTTGTATCTTTTCTAGTCCCTTCACTAAACTTTAAAAATAAGTTTTGTAATGATCATGAAGAAAGGTGGATGTTAGGAGTCGTAGAATAATTGTGAAAGTTGAGCGAGTCATTAGAAGAGTGCAGTACGATACTAAACATAATCTTCTCCGTTGTGGTGGCACTGGTGTTATCATTAATGACTGAGATGGGTGGTGATAATGTTGGTGATGGTCGCCAATGAGATTGTGATAATGGTAGAAGCAGTTTCAATAATTCGAGTGTTAATGGTCATTCTAATTAATTGTAGATAAAAACGCAGATGACAAATGTAGCAATGCAGACAGGTAAATTTCCAGAAAGTCAAACATGTGAGACTGGCGAATAAAGGGAGTAAGAATGAAGTTGGGAGCATCAGATGCAGAGGGTGAGGATGTATAGTCGATAGACAGAACGAAATAGTGAAGATGTTGCGAAATGTCGACAGAAATAAATTATGGATTTTTAAATGAGGCTATGTGCGGCAGGGTGGGCTAACGCACAAAATTGTTATTTTCTTTTCGGAAATGCAATCTTTAATGGTAGACTTATCCACTGCACATTGGGTTAAGTAACCTTTTGCAATCGATCGCAAAATATCCTCACAATATTTTCTTTTGCCATCTCGCATTTGCTGCACTCTCATGGAAGCAAAGCGGAAACCTCAGGTTAGTCAACTTTACTGCTACCTGAGATTACATTCGCCCGCGATAGGATTGTGACCTTTGTTCTGGTGTTAACTGTGGGTATTATGTAATTACATTTGTGTATCTCCAGATCTGAGTTTGGATGAAATATATCATAATTTCTAGTAATGTGCCACTTGTATCTTGCTTGCGACCAATTGTAATCTAAAAGAAAAGGAGAAAAAATTCAACCCATATTTTTGTGCCAATAAATTCACATTCAGCAATACAACTAGCTAGAAAGAAAAATCCGTTCACACTGATTCAAATTACCCAATTCGTCATTGTTTCTACACGGTACTTGAACGAAACTTTACAAACAGGAGACAGAATGAATGGAAAATTAAGGTGGAGTGATTGAAAATCCAATGGCTGAGATTTAGAATATAATCTCTTAATAAAATTCACTAAACATATTGAAATTGATAAAAATAATGAAACGCATAATTGTGAGACCTTTAATATTAGTAAAATAAAATCACTTACAACCGAAAGTTCACTGCCTCTCGTATATCCCACTGGCAATATCATTAGTGAAGTCTAAAAATAATCTAATTCAAC
Source organism: Gryllus bimaculatus (assembly GCA_017312745.1). Lineage (NCBI taxonomy): Eukaryota > Metazoa > Arthropoda > Insecta > Orthoptera > Gryllidae > Gryllus > Gryllus bimaculatus. Next base: position 3,595,803 of record BOPP01000009.1, on the reverse strand, counting down.
AACTGGCCTTTATTCTCCTGGTATTTCATGATTTTTACAACAATATTCGGTACAGGCGCCTTGATGATGAGTTAATAACCGATGACTTACTGAAGGACGAACTTTAGATTAGGAAGATTAGGTAGTTGTTGAGTTCAATATGCTTTACCTCCACATTCTATTTTTATGTTCACAACTTTTGTTAAAAATAAATGCAATAAATATATGGTAAGTTATTGTATCAAAATCCTAAAAGAACATCGTGGACCAACTCACATTAAACATCAAAATACTTAAAAAGCAAAGTGAACTAACCAACATTAAAACGTTTATTTTAGTTATATGTTAAAATTTGACTTCTAACATTCCATAGGGACTTGATATAGCAATATCCCCAAATACAATAATTCAATGTAACACAAGTTCATGAAGCATTCAAATCCATATTTCTCCCATTTCCTCCAAAGTGGGTTAGTCCACTCTACCTCTCATATCATCAATTAAGAATAAGGGTTACCCTAAATACCTAATGGAAGTTCTAAAAAAGTATGTATGAAGGGTCAAAAATTGTTATAAATACTGAAAGAAAAAGAACTGACGCAATTATTGTAAATCCTGATTGAAACAGGAATATAACATGTTTCCAACATCAGTTTATATGTAATATCTGACGATCTGACCCAAAAGTGAAATATCGACACCCTGGTATACAACTAAGCATAAAGTCTTAAATGTGTCTAGTGTGCAGGAAATCTTTAGTCATGGCTCACTATGGGAAACTGGAAAACACCCATTCTCTCGATAACAGTTATCGATAATACTTCCATAGAACAAGTTTCTTATTTGAATTATCGTGAATGTGAAATAAATTATGACGACGATAGGGACATTGAAAATAAAATCATTAGATTTCAATCACAATGCGGTATAATAAATAAAACTCTCCTAACAATTCGAAAAAAGACCAACAAAAAAACAAAAAATATTGCGAAACAATAGATATCCCTATTCTTTTGTAGGACAGTGAATCATGGATAAGTAAAAAGAGATACAAAAGCAGAAATCTGATTTCTTTACAAACGTTAATGCTGACCTCAAAAGAAATGAATATATACGAAAAGACCTAGGCATTTAGAACGTAAAAGAAAACCTAGAGAGTTACAGAAATTCGTGGAGGCAACACCTTCGAAGAATGGAAGCCAACAGAATTCCTCTTTTGCCAATGATCTATCGGCCTACTCTGATAAGAGATGGAAGAACTTAGAAGGGTGGAGGTGAAAATATGGGCTGAAACTGAATGGAAATAAAGTTGATGCCAAAACGTCATTATGTTTAGTAGTTCAAGTGCAAGGTATTTCAGAAAGGGTGAAAGCGGATACGAAGATGATTCAAACATCATCAATGCGTATTGGAAACCTGCAATGTAAAGTTGGTAAAGGCTGATAAAGCACAAAACTCTCTGCCAGGAACCTGTTCTGGAATTGTACTGTGGATGTGGAGGTAGAGAAGTGGTTTCCGCACACGGCAGGAACTGCAGGCACACAGAGAGAGAACAGAAGAAGAGAAAACTGTGTGGTGTAAAGGGGTCGACGGCAAGGTTATAAATATAGCACTCGTTGAGAAGGCTGCCGGCGGTTGCGGTCCAAATTGAGAAAGGAAATCCCGGGGCACAAAACAGTCACGTAGGCACCACACCCCTTTCGTCACTGCACTCCTAATGTTTCAGTTCTCTTTATTCAAGAATGATTCAGTGCACAGGTTTGGCAATGTCTCAAACGTATTAGAGACGTACTAGTGACATACTATTAGAGATGATTTAGTGTAACGATGATGAAGATTGAAGTGTTCGTAGTTCGCAGTAACATTATTATGGCATGGCAGAGTTGCATTCATCTTTTTCATTCGACTTGTAGCCTGCTTTTTAGTTCTACCGGTTGCAGGGACGACCCTGCCTTCAATCTCAGAGTGCTACTTTTTGAAGGAGTTTTAAAATAAATTTGGTTTTGTTTTCAAAGATGTTTATTTGATCAGGGGACAATCCACCTACGTTTAGCCAAGTAAATCTTCTTTGTTTTGAACATGATCATTGTAACTTGAAAAAGGTTGCTGATTTACCAAACGATCCAAGCTATGAAGCTCAAATTCTTAATTGGTTACCATCTGACATAAACAAGTACTTCACTGCGGGTACTGAATCGTTGTAGCACACATAACTGACAGCTACTCATTTAAAAGTGTACGTGTACCTCATTTAAAAGCTACTGATTGCCTTTTGATACCTAAATGCTTATTAAAAAAATCATGGATAAGTGTTTTTTTATTTATTACATTAATGGTTTCAAAAGTTCATTTCGTTTCGAACATTTTTCCTTTATCTGAACGTCAAAATATCTTGCAAAATGTACCTGCACTTTCGCAGGAAATTATTTCCAGGCTTAAACGTGAAACCAGCGACGACTCTACGTCAAAAATAAATGGATTTTTGAACAAAGTGAAGCATAATTAAAATATATTTTGTAATTTAACAAAAAATGGAAATATTTTTTCTTGAAAACATTGTTAATCAGTGGAAGTAAGAAGCAAGAACAATTTTAAATAAAAATTACTTATTTATTTTAATATTTACTATTTATATATTATTATTACATATATTTAATATTTACTATTTATTTTAAGTATTCACGAACTCAGAAAGGAACACATCAACTAACGTAACCCAGATGCAAATTGATTTCTTGTAGGCTGACACCCAAAGTTTTGAAGTTATACTGATTGTGTTTGTCATAATAACACATTTCATTTGTTTTTCAATACAAAACGTCTCCTGCGTATGTGAGTGTTTATTACTGTTACTTGTGCGAGAACCTAACTCTTCAGCATATGTGTGATATAAACATGGTGGAGAAAACAATCTTTACTATCTCTCCATCCTACGGAAGAACTGATCATAGGAGAGAACGGCGTATGGGGAGCGAGAATGGATGGGCGATGCTTGGACATGAGAAGACGCGTTAATTTATTAGGCCTAGGATATAGACATGTTATTTTGTTAAGGAAAGGCGTTGTGGGGGGAGATAGATTTCTTTATTAAGGTGTAGGAGGGGATCACAGGTTTTTTAATGCGTTTGTATTTTAGAGCTTGCGACGAGTCCGTTGGGTTATATCGGTAAAAGGGTTATTTTATTAAGGTGTTAGTAGTGCTGTTAATGGTCTGTGGGTCATTGTTAGAATAAGGAAAAATGTCTGGATTCTAGAATACCGGAATCGTATTGCAGAATAGACAGACATTACAAAAGCATTATAAAGCCATGTATGTAAGAGCTGGTTGTACGGATGCCTGGTCCTTTGTTCTACATAGTTATATTGTGGGAGACGGTGGGAGAAGGGTGAATATGTCAATCGGGGGACGCTTCCTGTTATATGGGATGGTTGATAATATGACGATGAGGTTCGACATGAGCAGAGAAAGGGGGATTGTTCATTGCTAGGAGTCGTTTCTGTCCACTTTCGTAGGTTTCTGTCATAAGAGGCTTAACGTCATGTTGAGTTTTAATGTCGAGGCAGCAGTCGTCAGGGTCTCTAAGTCAGTTGGATTATTTTATTTTCCTGTCTAAGCGTCCTGCGTGATCGACCATTTTAAGTGAATTTTATTTTAAGCTGGATTGCATCAAGCATTAGCAGCTACCAAACTTGCACGTTACTGTTTTCATAGTTTAAACGTTTCCACTATTCATAATTTTAGGAAACGTAGTTCATATTTTATGACGGTATTTATTTATTCACCAAATTTCACCAATGCATTTTTCTTGACAAGTTATCTGTAGAATGGACGTTTGCCTCCCCGCGTATATTCCTATCTGTTGTTTGAATTTAGGGGATTCGTTGCAGATAAGATGTGCTGTTATTAATTAATTACCTATCATCATTTTGCTCAAGCGAAATTCGATGAAAATTACACAGCTTCATCAGAAGTAGAGCAAACGACAAATGAACGAAGAAGGTTCATAGATACTTGCTGGCTGGGAGGAGCAGCATCCCAGGTACAGTTGCAACGTGTCTAGGGGGATGCGTATTCAGCACAGCCATGTACCTATTGACTTCAGCCGCAGACGCTTCGAAGAACACTCATCATTTCTATATTTGGGGAGGGCGTCAATAAATTACAACCCATCTTCATAAAGTAATCTGCGTGCTTCCGTCTGTCCATCACTCACTGTTGGACCACTTTCGGACCACCAATTGAATCAAAGAAGGTGTTATTTGACGCTTCTTGGTCTAGTGAAAGAAAATGATTATATTTTTGATCCATACAAAAAATTCTAAGAAATTTATCTAAAAATATGTTTTTTGCTGCAACTGAAATTCGTTGCGGGTGACTGAAGGCCCCCACAGATGTGTTCAACCATTCATTCGATTTCTCTCGACAAGATAAATCGATTGTCATAATTCCTGATCGATTCTCTCGGGTCATCATGGAAGAGTTCTTCAAAATACGAGCTTTTGATAGTTTCAATTCACTTACGAGTACATTTATGAAACACAGTGAAAATACTCTCTTCAATAATACACTCTCTAACTCGCATTGTCATTTAGATGAATCGTTTACACTCGATTCGTAAAACTGACGTGGAACCTTATTTTGTAACGAAACAAAAATTTTAACAAGTATTGTAACAGATACTTTTTGTGTAACTTTGTATGCCCCAAATGGACGAATGGGATAGCTGCAAAATGTTTGAAACTTATTTTTTACTATGAACTTACAAAGGATAATGGAAACATAAAAATACCCACCGGTGGCGTCTCGATGGAGTGTAGTAAGGTACATATGAGGTCGCCACTTGCCTCTGTATTACTGGCCAGAGAGGGTGTCTCGCCGACCAATTTTTTCTTAGTTTATGCGTCGGAAAATTTAATTTAACGTTGGTCTGTCAAATAGATTTTAATAGTCTTCACACCGACTCTGACTTTTGCTGCTGTTTGAGTCTTCCTGTACAGTCAGATCGTTAACATTTTTTATTACTTTGCTTGTCATCAACTTTAATTTGTTGTTAGTCTGCCATAGTACAACATATGTTGAACATTACTTTATTTTGCCAGGGCCCTCTCTCCTCGGTAGACTTGCATCTTGGCACGACATGTGTCAGTCAAGTTATTTTGAATTAGAATGTAATTTATTAAATAATACACATCAAGTTTCAACCGTGATCGAATTTTAAAAAAATAGCAATATTTGAAGGATTCTAGCTCTGAAAAATGCTTGTCCAATCGGTACACCAGCCACATTCTTTTTGCTTTAGCTCACAGATTTAGTATACGAATTATGAAAAGTGGCGGAATGATTGATGATATTTGACTGAGTGTGTGATGATATTTTCCAGACTATTGTATACCTGGTAATAAATGATCACGTGGGTTCAATAGGTGTCTGAAAAAGGACGTACTCGTACATTACACTGCTTCCCAACCGAATTTTATACCTAAAAAATGAAATGTTGCATGATAAACTCTCCTGTAATAGTTTTGGTGTCCAAAGCTATCGCTACATGTCAGCAGAGTTCCCGACATCTGTGCTGATCGTGAGCCGCTGGAATGAAATAGAAAGAAAACTGGAAGTTGCTAGTAATAAGTGTAAATATTTACAAATTACAAATTTTGAAGTTTTATCGAAATGATTATTAACTGTAGAAGGAGATGCTTTTATTTTAAGCCTTTCCCATTTTGTAGTCGTAACTCTACGACGGGACCTATGTATGCAACTGCAAAAACGGAAGGACATATTGTATGAGATTTTTGCAGTGATTGCAACCTCGAAATGAGATGCTTTATTATTCTTAAAAAATTAAAATTATAACATATCAGCTTTCCAGACTCATCCGCTACTGCGATATCTCAGCGGAAAAACTTTTTTTGCAACAACATTCACCAAGATGCTCTTGAGATAGAGTCAAGACAGTGGAGAATTTTTGACACTGCATAGCTGGGTCAAATTTAACCAGCTTGAAAAAGTTCTAACTTTGGCAATTCTCATCGATAATTGTCCATAGTATCTTGATCAATACCTCACCATGTACATGCCGGAGCAAAAGAAAGTAGACCCGGACCGCCCGCGAACTTTTCTGCCTCATCCTTATGCCCTCCTCTCCCCTTACACACACGCTTGCATGTACATGTACTCTACTGCACACCTACCGGGAGAGGTGGCGCAACATCAACCGATGTCACTGCAGTGTCTCTGACCGGAAGGTTCTAGGTTGTAGTCCCGACGTTGACAGACTTTTCGACACTAGCCTGATTGATTTCAGCTGCCGTCTGGAGGAGAATTCTAGCGGCCGGCTGCTCTGATCGATTGTTTTCTGTGATTTATCTGATAAATACCAGGCGAATGCCGGAGCAGTACCTTGATAAGTGGGCCACGGACCGCGCGCGATCTTACCTTACTCTTTCTTGTGCCCCCTACACACACTTACACTAACATTACCACTACCACACGCACGGGAAGGCCAGTCGGGAGCTTAGCGCTTGTCCCGTTTGGGGCGGTGCCCCGCTGGTGGGAAATACCTGGCTGAGGAAAACCCCGCTAGTCAATGGCAGGTCGGAGCCGGATCTCGCCATTTAGCCATTACCGTCACCACCCGAGGAAAACGACACTTACGGAACTATTGACCTTAGGCGTAAACGCACCTGTAATCACTAACAATCAATCAATCAATCAATCACAGGTAGATCCAATTACAGTATCCCTGTAATACGCATAATGTGAACGCGTGCATGATGTAGACGACTGCATCTAAGGGCCCATACATCCCTCTGGCGTTGCGTGCTAGGCAGCGGAGAATCGGCCAGCGCCAAGTAGGGCGTGGCCTCGTTCCGCTCCTGTCGTCGCCGGCCCCTCCTGACCCTCCCCCTCCTGCCCCTCCCCCACCTGGCTGCACCTCGCGGCGTCTCTTGCTCTCCGGGCGCCTGATTAGTCGTTCACCACCACCTCGTCTTCTTCTCGACTGGGATATTGCTGGGATTCTAGGCCACTGTGTCGTCCATCCAAACTTATCTTCTGAGGTGTTGTGAGATCTACGAGAATGTGTTTGTGTCTGATTCGTGTCATAATAGTGTTGACGTCGTAATGGCTAATTGGATTGTGAGTTCGGCTAAAATTTATTTCGGTAGTTATTTTACTGTTTTATTAAATAGATTAATTTTCATTTAATCATATTTTAAGAAACTCTGCACCAAATAAATTGCTCTCATTGCGTCTAATTTGCACTAAATTGCCCTCAAATAAATATATACCTTATTTCTTCGTAATAACCTTCTCTTGTTTATATTACTGAAAACGTATGTTTCTTGTTTCACTTTCCAGCGATGTGAAGTTAACGTGATCGTTTGCTGCGTTAGAACTTTCCCTGATTTTCACTATTTTCTTTCATTATTATTGCTACATATATCCTTTGCAGATTCATTTTTTTCATTTTGCTTTCCCTTTGCTTCTTTTTCCCTTATTTCATTTCTTCATATTTTTATATCCCCATCAACACCTTCATATTTTCATAACATCATCATTTCTTCATTTTTATTATGTTCCTCCCATTCCTTCGCATTTTATACAATACATTTATCATTTGTATTCCGTTGATCAAGATTGTCTCCTCTGCTATTCCTTATTCTCCCCGTTCCAAGTCATAGTCGCCATCGTCGTTATCAAGCCGCTACGGCTACAAAAATACCGTGAATTCTGGGTACCATATTCAGCTGTCGCGTCCGATTGGAAAGGCGCGCAGTTTCGCCGGCCTATTTCGGCTGGAGGCGTCGGGGCCGGAGATTCCTATCTCTCTGCGGCTGAAACATTAGCCAGGCAGTTAGCGGGCGCGTAGGCCCGTCTTATTTATACGGCGATTGTTTTAGACGAGCGCGCGTGTAGGACCCGGCGGCGGGAGCTATCGGCGGGTCATCGCCGCCGATGGGCTGATTCCATGGCCCCCTGCCTCTTTTGCGACCCGCGGCGGGAAAGCTACGTGCGTGCTGTGTTGTGTGTGGTGTGAGTGCGCGTGTGTGTGCCTGCGTGTGTGTGCGCGCGCGCGCGCGGTTTGTGTGTGTGTGTGTGTGTGTGGTGTGTGTTGTGATGCGAGAGAGAGAGAGGAGAGAGAGAGAGAGAGAGAGAGAGAGAGAGAGAGAGAGAGAGAGAGAGAGAGAGGAGATGATGCTTGAATGTAGTATACCTCTGTAAGTACGTACGTGAGAGTATATATGTATTGGTTTCCCCGTGAATGTGTATACATCATACTGTGTGTGTGTGTGTGTGTGTGTGTGTGTGTGTGTTGATGCTTGGATTACTCGCCCCTGAGTATATATACGTATATCGTGGCATGTGTGAGTGGGTTTGTGAACGTACCTGTGGATGTTTGCGGGTGCAATTTGGGAATATATTTGAATATGCATATGAACGTTGTGTGTATTTGTGTAGCGGTTCTTTTTTGCGCATGCGTGCGTACGTTTAAGCGTATTATGTAAGAGAGCGGGTGCCCATGAGTATGCATATGTGTGTTAATGAGTGCATTTACTTTTTGGTACGTATGAATGAGCTGTCTTCTGCATATGCTTGTGAATTAACTTTCGGGAGTGTCCGAAATGAAGAAAACACCTGGTTTACATTCTGTTGATAAATCTAAGGAGGTCTAGTTTACTTATTTGAAATACTTTCTCGTATTTCTATATCGTTGTAATTATGAAATACTCGTATTGTTGATATTGGATTCTACAAATAAACAAAAACATTTAGTTTTTGCACTTTTTTAAATTTATCTAATCTATGAGTATCTTGAAAATATACTGAGACTGGTAGAAATCATTAATCTTTTTAGGATTAACGGAACGTTGGCATTTAAAATTAATCAACCCTTATGTAGCAAAGTTTTATAATTTTTCTTAATGCTTGGAATCCGCAATTACATTACTCCTTCCTGTATAACTAAGGGGTCTGTCGACAATAATATATTTAATATACTGACCTCCATCATTCGCCTCAAAGTAAAATATGCATTTATAAAACATTTACATTAATTTTACGCAAATTTCTATGGGAACAATATTTTTGAATAATTAATATTTGAATATTGCGGTATATAGTCGTATGTAGACGTGTCTCCTGGCAAGATTACATACATTGGAGTGGACATCGGGCTTTCACTTCGAGCTTTCACTCAGTCACAAGAAAAGAAATAACACCAAAATTAAACACATTTAAATCTACATATAAGAGAAATTGTCATTATATTGGAACCTTAGTAATTTTGAGAGAAGGGGAAATTCGTACGTTTTCTCTACATTATGAATTCTTAACCAATAACGAGCATGAAATATTTGTGTAAACTAGCTCCTTTGCATCACATTTTGTACATTAGCAAAATGAACGAAAGTAAATAAAATTCCAGATATTAAGGGAATTTAATTATAGTTTGAGTTTGTGGACATCGAGTTATAGGAGTATGAGATTACAAGTGTCTGTTCTATAAAGGAAACACTTGGGTTCAAAACCATTACCCCGACACCCGCTTACAAGCAGGAAAACTCACTTCAATTATGCTTTATTTTCCGTGACGACACTCAGGCCATTAGACCTCCTCTTCCGCCTGAACACTCAATTTCCGCTACGCTCCTTTCGTCTAGAACAGAAAGGAGTATTACTCGAACGACGCAACAGGATTTGAATTTTGCTCAGAGGCCTCTTTTAGGCGTGGAGATCATTTACATGCAGTAAGTCTACAACACGGGACAGTCAGCTTTACTTCCTCTTGACATGAATGCGTACGAAGGATTTTTTTGCTCTTAAAACTCCACAGCTTCGGCCGAGTTTGAACCTGCAAACTTGGGTGCAACAGTCCGATGTTACAGCACTGCAACCGCAGGGCGGATTCATCGGCGGCGCGGCCGGTGCGCTGTGGTGCGCCGTGGTGCGGCACTGCGCGTCGTGGGCAGGTGCGCGGGCTGGTGCAACGGTGCGGTCGCTCGCCTTGCGGGCTGGCTCGGCCTCTGCTTAAGGCTCCTAATTAGACCATCATGATGGTAACGACCGCGCGGCACGACGCGGGGCGGGAGAGGGCGGGGCTGGGCGAGGCGGAGCGGGGCAGGACGACGCGGACTCCGTGATGAAGACATTGCGCCGGCGTCCCCTTATGGACGGCGGCGCGGAATGAGAGGCGGCAGCGGCGGTGGCGGCGGCGGTGGTGGCGGCGGCGCCTAGACACCAGCTGCATCGTCGGCAGTTGGGCAATCGCCAACGCCAGTGCGGTTCTCGGACGAAACGCGGAATGCAACGCTGCAACCCCGGGAAAGATTCTTTTTTTCTGACGGATTCCGAAATAATTGAATTCCGAATCGATCGTGCGTCCCTAATTAGAAAGTTATTTTCCGATGACTCGACTACGCCAGACCTGACCGTCAATTGACAAATACTAGGAAGAAAGAGATATAATCATTTTAACCGTACAACCGAAAATATGTTCAATTAAAAAAGAAGTTTGAAGCCGATTTTGGAGAATACATCCAAATTTGATAGTTATATTCTTGGTTCATTATTTTATCCACTTCATACTTTCATTGTAAAACATTTCTAGTTGATATTTTCAGTACCCAGCAAAGAGAGTTCTTTGTATTAGCATTAGTTTTCAAACAATGAAAACCATAAAGCTGTGAAATTACTTCCAACACTCCCTGAACTTACCTTGGCCCCAGTTGCCTGTCAAGAGAGAACAAAGAAGCATTTTTACTATATGCAAAAAGAGCTGGCACCCGACAACTCTTCAAAGAAAACCCTAACAGTGATTTGTTTGCATTTCTGTAAACTGCTATCTAAGTATATTTTCAATTAAGTTAAAATCAGCAGACTTTTATCGCAAGAACAAAAAATTCGTTGTTTTTGATATTGAATCTATTCGCGATAAGGACTATGACGACCGAAAAGCGATAAATTGATTTTGATACCCTTCTGAACTTTCTCCAAGGTTACGAAAGAAGGTCTCGTCATGTAGTGAAAGGTTTCCTTCTCCATTTCATCCATTGCATGAAATTCATTCTCTCACAATCAAGATAGAGATCGGTAATTTTTGTAGTGAGCGTACGGTATTTTTAATCGGTGATGCAATGTTCACTTACATCTTGGTGTACGAATATTGATGATATTGTACGAAATGGTCTTGTACATTGAGCTGAGAAGGTGCATTCATAAAAACAGTTTTGAATGCTAACTTCAAATGCGTGGAATCTTACGTAATCTTTAGAATCTTACGTAATGTAAGATAGTAAAGTAAAACATGCGTGTTTAATCTAAAATTGTCCTTGGATTTAAAAGAATTACGCTTCTTAATGTCAGGTTTTATTTATTAACAATTTATATATTAACAATTACGATAAAGGATTATATTGACATTTCTTTGAAGCACTAATTTCAACAATATTTTTTTCAAAATACGGAGCTGGATGATTAAGGAAAATACATTTTTATGATTTCAATCCACTGAGTTACAGGACTGGAGAGCATTTATTAAGTCCATTCATTCTGATTAGTAATTAAATATTAAAGGGAGGAGGAGCAATGTTAAGAGGTGATCGATTTTCCGGACAGGAAGAATTCATTTCTCTTAATCGACAATGCATTCTGAAACAGTCTACATTCTTATGTTGGATTTTGCAAGAGTACTTTAGGCTTTGTTATATAAATGTCATCATTACCATGTAAAATTTGTGTTCTAAAAATTCATTTATAGCCACAAATATTAGTGTTGTGATGGCGGAAGTAAGCGCATATTGGAATGCGTGTGCTGGACAGCCGTGAATGTCCCACTTGGCGAGCGTGAACCGCAGCAACAGCAGTGGTGATAAAGGTGGGAGAGGAAGATGTGGCGACGGCACGCAGGGCGACTGCAGGTGGCAGACACCTCCCAGCGGCTCTCCGGCGCGGCGCCACCTCCGTTGGCGAACAATGGGCAAGCTGCTTGGCGGAAATTAATGGCCCTATTCAGCGCCCCCTTTGCTTCTCTCTCCTCCTCCCTCCTCCTCTGCCCGCCTCCCAACCCCCAACCCCCAACCCCCTCGCCTTGGCCCTCCCCCGCGACCCTGCTTCTGTCAGTTCCTCCAGCACTCGCGAAACGCTCCCTGCGCCCGATCCGTATCGCAGCCTCATGCGGCGCCAATTGCCAGCGGAATGAGAAACTCACTGGGATATTAATCAAGGAGGAAATAGATTTAGTTTTCTTAATGTAAGCTCTTTGTCGAAGGCGTTCGCGTTACATAAAGATCGTGAGAATAATAATACATCCTCTCTAAAGCTTCTTTTTGAAATAAAAAGTAATTAAGCAGAAGCTTAGAGATGTAATTGGGAATGTTTTAAATTTTTTTTAAAACACATTTGTTTACTTTTTCGCAGCAGAAATAGAAACGTTATCTTCAGTCATTTGACAATAAATCTCTGATAAACACTCAAAATGACTTTTACATCCTTAAGAATCTAATGGTACGTTCCTTGACACTAGGTAAAATATCCAAAATTTTCCCTGCACTCCATCTCGTTTTAAAAGTATATTAACTGTCTGAATTATTGATATTATGTGTTTCATGACAACTCACACTACAAAAATAATAAACCAACCCACGTGTCACCCCAGATACGACTATGAGGTATTATCAATTGATTGAATTGCGCTGACTGAATTCCCAGATACATTCCAGCATCCCAGTAGGCTTGCGAGCTGCAAGTAGAAGAATGTTGCAATTCCGTGCTTTTAAACCTTGACTGTGCGAAAACTAATGTACACGTGTTTAAAAAACTGTGAAGACTCCGAATTAAAAATATGGGATTAGGTTATCATATCGAAATTTGTAATTAGGTTGTGTATGAAAGAGCAAATTGGAATAAGAAAGTATGTTGCAGCCACATGGAATGTCTATGAAGATGGCTTAAAAAAACCGACTGAGCTATTGAAGTATTCGATAACTACACTTTTGGTTAGGAGTCGTGCAGAAGAAGAAGAAACTGTACATGATCTAATAATAAATCTATGAAAAGCTTATTCGCTTTCGAAGGTATATCCAAAGTACGTAGGAGTAAGAGAGTTTCTAGAACAAACTTGCATTATTTTTAAGGGAATGAAATAAACTTAAACTCGTTGATGTTAACAAGTAAGAATTGAATATTTTTATTGAAAAGTGTATTAACTTTGTATTAGATGCTTTCTTAATTGTAACAAACAAACAATGAAACTATTATAACTTTATTAAGAAAAGCTGATTAAAAAAGTCCTGAGTGCGATTAGAACCGAGAAAATGGAACTAAAAAGAAAAATTATGAAAACTGTTCAAAACTGCAGGGAACCTGCCTCAGGAGCCAACTACTGCTTGTGCGGTGCTGCCCTCTTGCGGCTGAAGTAGCAACCAGCGCTGCGTATGATGAGAGCGGCGTGTGGTCTCGGCAACATCTCGTTACCGTTTATTTGTATTTCATGAATAATGAATTGGATCACTTGCTTTTGCTTTGTGGTGTACATGACATGTGCGAAGGTTCCACACCTTCCTCGGAAGAATGTAAGAACAGCGTCTGATAGGGAATGGAAGGCCTCGTATGTCTTATGGTAATTCTGGTAATGACTACGATGTTAAAGGGAAAGTCGTTGTGCCTGCCAGCTGCATCGGAATGCGCTCACATTCATGCGAGATATCTGGAACATGTACTAATGAACTATAATATGAATGACTCGAAATCCTACCAACTGATCCGACGTGTCAAAGACCGGGCAATATATTTTCAACTCCATTTAGACTGTGCTATGAAAATATGCTAACAGTGTAGGGCTTTCCTCAAAGGAAATATCTCTTAGATTTGGATGATAATTAGCTTGCTTTGTGTACGAGCTTCATATAAAATCTTGAAAATGCCAACTCCGAACAATTTCGAAAACACTAATTTCAAAACTTCACCTTTAAAGCATGTTGATTGTCTCGAATCACCGAAGAGAAACATTCAAACTGTCAACTCCGTGACAAAAATAAATTAAAAACACTATAGAAGTAATATATATTATAAAATTATTATAATATAGTATATATATATATATATATATATATATATATATATATATATATATATATATATATATAT
>BOPP01000009.1:3415835-3579919 GCA_017312745.1 Gryllus bimaculatus | reverse complement strand
GAGGGTGGGCGCGGGGGCGGGGGTGGGCGCGGGCGAGCGAAGGGCAGGCGATTGATTATCCGCTCATTTAGCTCCGTGATTGTGCTGTTTGCTGCTTCTCAGAACCGGCAGCCCGCCCGCCCGTGGGCGGCACGTAGCGGAGCTATGTAACGCAACTTTCGCGCTGCTGACGCGTAACTTGGGAGGGTGGCTGTTTATAACGTGCGAGGTCACGTTGTGAAGAAGATACTTATGCTTTTTGTGGTTCCATGGTTTGTACGAATCTTTTATTTTCTGCTTTCTCGCCGTCATCTTAAAAATATTGATGTTTTGTAATTGACAAGTCGTTGGTACATTGACATTAATTGAGATAAGAAATGGGCCAACGACTTTTATTGATGCTCGAGGATTTTACTTCTTAAGAAACAGCAGGACATATTTTGTTTATTAACGAGTAACTCCAATTGCTTGTATTTACATTCACTTTGTCTACAACATAGTGTCTTACATCCTGATATTAGTTTTAGACATCTTTCTTGTTGATAAGAACAGCTTTTACGAATATGTTCCATTCATTATTTTATTCAGCAATACTGTTTCGTAGTAGGTATAGATTTATATTATTGAAAAATAGAAATAGCTAGTATTCTTTATCTGCAGCAGCAACAAGCGGCTAAAATACACACAAAATTATTTTCCAAGTAGCATGCACACTGCTAAAAAATAAGTAAAATAGTCATAACACTAATAAATTAAATATTTTAACAAAAACAATATCTACGAATATTGCAATAACTTTGTATAGTATATACGGATACACATGTCTACAGTTCTTCACGTATCCAGAACAAAAGTTCTGCTCCATAATGCAACACGTGAATAGCAAATATTTAATGGTGAGCGGCGTCTTTCTTGGAATCTAGCTGTTGCAAGCCATCATCAGGATCGTCAGCAGTTGATTACTCACTATAAGATTTCTTCCAGTGGTCACAATCTGAGAATAGGCAGAATACCAGAAGTTGATTTTTTTAGTCTAATGAAACTGTTTTATGTTTTTTTTCCACTAGTTCCTGGGTATCTATAACCATAGTCGTTTTCCACAAGGTTGGAGGTTGTATGATTTCCTTTCAATTTCTGCATGCAGAAGAAATTGGCAATATAGATATTTGAAATCAGATTTATTACGTGTGTTTATTTAGTTATTGTTATTAATTAACCTTATTCATCGCACTGTTGATCTCTTTTCTTGGCAGCGTATGCGGATATAACGCATTTAACAAGATCTATTGAACGTAAATGTTCACCCAATGAATATATTAATTACCTTACGAATGAGAGCTCTAATTGCAGGAACAAGTGTTTCAAATCAGATTCACCACCAGTAATTTTGTTTTCTTTTCATTCTTTAACAAGCGAGAGGAGATGAGATGGAATTAGCGGTGAAGTAAAGCGTTCAAAGCGGCGACGTGCAATCCTTGGGTTCAACGTACAAGGCGACGAAGAGGGCTCGTCGAGAGTTATGTCACCTGAGCAGGTCCGAACACTATCAGGCGGCGCGGGACGCCTGTTTCGCGAGTGTTTCAATGGGGGAACAGGTCTTGCGAGCCGCTTTGGATCCGCGCTGCCGGCCGGCGCTGCGCGGCGCGGCGCGGCGCGGCGCGGTACGGGACTCGTTTGGCGAGGCGCGGCGAGGCGCGGCGGCCGCCGGCCACTCGTATATCGGACATTTTACGCACATCTCAATCTGTTGTTTACCAGCCTTGGCGGCGACGCGACGCGCCCATCCCATGCGCGGAGGCGACTCTTACGGCGGTGGCTGTGGACACGATGAGGTGGAGGTGGGAATGGTGGTGGAGGTGCAACTGGTTCTTGAGGAGATGGAGGTGTAGGAAGCGGGTGAAGGATGTGCTAGTGGTGGTGGAGGTGGCCGTGGTGGTATTGGAAATGGAAATGGTGGAGATGGAGGTGGTGGAGTTGGATGTGGTGGAGTTAGAGATGGAACTGCTGGAGATGGAGGTGGTGGAGTTATAGATGGAGGTGGTGGAGTTCTAGATGGATATGGTGGAGTTGGAGATGGAAGTGGTGGAGATGGAGATGGAAGTGGTGGAGATGGAGCTGGTGGAGCTGGAGATGACATTGGTGATGGCGGTGGTAGTGGTGGTGGTTGTGTTGGAAAAGGTAATAGAAGAGGGTGTGGAGTTGAAGGTAGAGGTGGACGTAGAGACGGCTGTGTCGCTGGAGGAGGAAGTGGAGGTTTTGTTTCTGATGGAGGTGGCGCTGCCGTTGAGGGTGGTAGTATAACAGATGATAGAGATGGCGTCGGTGGAGAAAGTAGGGGTAGCGGTGAAGGTGAAGATGACGACGTAGGTGATGTGGAATAAGTGAAGATGATATGGTGGTGTGTGGCGATGGTTACGTTAGAGGCGGTGGCGATGGCGGTGGATGGGGCAAGATGAGAGCAATGGTGATCACTGGCGACGACGAGGAGGACATCTGAGGCGATGATGACGGCATTAATGATGTAAACGCAGATGACTGGAAATGTAGCGAAGGCGGATGCAGCAATGGTAGTAATGGTATCCTTGGTAACATTGGCAGTCTTGTTGGTGGCACTTGCGACGGCGGTAATCGCGTTGGTTGTGGATTGGGTAGTAGTCGTGATGGCGGTCAGTGTTGTTTGTAGTGATAGCGGAGGCGACGGTTCGCAGATGTTGTTCCCTTCCAGCTCTTGTCTTAGGAGACGAATATCAAGGAACTACCATGTAGTTATCTTTTTTTGCCGATATTTTTATTTTCTGTGAAAGTTGGAACATTGGGAATTGGTGGCTTGTGATGTAGAGTTATAAAGAAACGAACTGCTATAAGGAAAATGTTTGTATACGTTTTTTATTAAGTAACAGTTCAGAGACACGAAAGTGTAAAATCATGTTAGTAAACAAGCACACAGATTAGATTGAATTTTCAGGATGAAACTATTCTGATTTCACCGAAGTGATACATGGCTAAATTTAGTTTTTTACCTGGAATTTTACGGTAAAATGTTTGACGAGATTTTAGATACTTCTTTTTCATATTCTATCTTTGAACATCCATATTTTAAGAGATTGGTATATTTTACTTGCTGCATTTTAAGAGAAGGCAAGTATTGACAATTCTCTACAAAACTTTCTTAAATATTTTCTCGGTTACATTTTCTTGAAAAATCAATAACTAAAATTTTAGTGTCAAGTTATATGCCATAGTTGAATAAAACTCAATAAATATTGTACAGAATTTAATTACATGAACGAAATTTACTGCTATTTGGAATTAGAACAGAGTTATATTCAGAATTGTTAACTGTTATCTCAATAATGTTTTGCTGCTGTACATTTTTATTGTGATATCAGCATTTATTGAACATAAACCCCAGTCGCCGAATAAACAAACCTATATTCCTCTCATTTAGTGCTGCAGAATTTGCGTTTCCTGTGACTGGTGTTTGTGAGTCATCATTATAGGGGTTCTGGAGTGGCACTGTGGAGTGGTCCTGGAGTGGCACAAAGCGTAGGAAGTGGCTGTGGTAGAAGCCATGGCAGCACGAGGTCAGGAGTGGCTCAAGGATGAAGGCTATTTTGCGATGTTGACCCTGCGGATTGGTATGCTAGTTTTGGGGAGATCTAGAATTTAAATAACATGAATGGTGACAGGTTCAAAGTGTACATGCGTTTTGATGTTTTCTCTCACTTGATGGAAGTACTTAATTTTGTTGATGTGTTTGTAAATCCTTGTTTAAAATGAACTTCCTGCAGTTAAAAAATCGAGAACTGAGATATTTCATTCCTGTGGATTTGATATAATATGAAATAGGATTTAACGGAAAAGTTGGTTCTTCTTAAAAAGCAGGAGGCCTCCGAAAGTTGTGTCACTCTTCACTATCGTATTGAATTATTTATCCGGACATTTTCTATCAACGAGTGCTGGTCCTAACCTCATATACGTATGCATAAACCTTTTCTTACTATATATGGATAAAAATATAAATTAAACTATTTGAATTTAATTTTTTTCTGGAAGAGAAAAAGAAGCAAGAAAATACGATGAATTTTCATTAGAAACATCTGTTGTACTATGTATTTTGTTAGATACAACTATTACATTTTCTTTTCTAATTCGGTAAGAATAGTCGTTGATTATATTTTGCGTGTAGTTAAACGCTATTTGTATTACCTTATTTGTATTACCCGTAACTTTTGTATTACCTTGAAATACTTATTTGGAATTCTCGCTATACAGATACGCTATCCTCTAGAGATAAAATGTAAGAGACAGGCAATAATATGTTGGAATAGTGTTATATAGTGTTATTTGAAACAATTAGGTCTGGCTGCTCCCAAAATTATTCCAAAACCTCGAACGTTAGTCATTGTTGAAACCTGCTGAAATGTCCGTACTGTTCTACATACGTAAAGCATGGAATATAGTGATATCGCAGAGAAAAAACCGTAAGAAACAAATAACACAATAATACGTATTTTTACTAAGCTCTTCTTTGTTACCTTAGATTGTTTTTCATAGATGCGTAGCCCTCTCACGAAGCAATCAGGCTTGAGTTCGGGAGACGTCAAAAAATCTACAAATAAGCAACAAGGCAAAAAATTAACTAAGAGTGAAACGTATATAATCCAAGTATTTCAAAAAGCTTACAAACATTTTTTTCTGTTGAGAAAAATATTTAAATAACGAAAAAATACTATGCATCGTATAACTACTTGTTAACAATAGTAATTATAATTTAAAAATTATATTTAAAAAATCGAATAAGTCAATTTTAGCCACGTAACTTCTTATCATCTCCCTCCAGAAGTGCACATCCGTTTCGCGAGAAGCAATTTCAATCCCCGAAAGCGCTCTCCCCACGCTCTGTTGGAGTGGGATGGCGGAAGGTGCCGTACGGCCCCAGCGCCCCGGGCGGGTCCACTCCTCCCCACCCAGCTGCGAGTGCTCCATCAACAGGAGCGCGTCGCGCCGCGCCGGCCGGCGGTCCTTGCTGATCGCCGCGAGACGAGACGCCGCGCTGCGCCGCGCCGGGTTGGGCTTCCGCGAACGATCCGACGCGACGCGACGCGACGCGACGCGACGCGAGGCGCCTTGGGGTCAGAGGTCGGCGATGCAGTTTCACCGGCGAAGCAAACAGCTCGGGACGCGCGGGCGCTGCTGGATTGGGGGGGGGGGTGGCGACGGTGATGGTGGCGAGGGAGGGACCAGGTGGAGAAAGCGACGTGGAGACGATAGGCTGGGATGGAGGTGGAAATACGGGTGGTGGATGTGAAAATGGAAGTGGAAAAGAAGGGCGGAGGTGAAGTTAGAGAAAGGGGCGGAGGTAACTAAGAGGGTGAGAATGAGGGGGAGCTAATGGTGGAAGTGGAGGCGATAACGGAGGGTTTAGCAAAGAGGAAGGTGGTGGTGGATGAGGAGGAGGAGGAGGATGTGTGAGCGGCGAGGGATGAGAGGTTGATTATAGACGAGCGCACAGGGGAGGAACCAAACCCCTCAAAATGTTTGATGGAGCCTTGTAGCCTTATGTAATTATTTTTTTGTTTTCCCCCGTATCATTCTTAACCTGACAACTTGGAAAATTAGTATTCGAGATTGGGGAAGTGGCTCTTCAAAAAATCTAGCAGCGACGTTAACGGTTTGCCATTTTTTGCATCATTAAACTTTAAAATTTCATTCTCCTTGTAACCTGTTTTAATTATTTACTAGTAACATATGCCATTCGTAAATACAGAAGTGCAGTGGCAGAAATGTAGTTGACTCCCTCTTGTGTAATGCTACGCACGCCCATGGTGAAGGTGGATGTCAAGGCGATAGTGGAGGTAATGACGTGTGTATGGCTATGGTGTACGTAAGGCAATGGCAGCGATGAGCTACGGTGGAAGAAAGGTGATGATGGAAGGCAGGTGGCGGTGGAGATATAGCAATGATATAGGTGGAGACGATCAACAAGCAGGTAATGATGAGTTGGAGGAGACAGAGAGCGAGAGGGGGTGGGGTGGTGGAGGCGAACATAGAATCGAAGGCAGGCAGTGGCGATGAAGGTGTCGGTGGCAGTGGTGATTGAGGGGGAGCGGTGGTGATGGAAGTGGGGCGAAGGGGAGGCGGTCGCTCGTAAAGCCACTTGAGCAATAGCCGGCGACGGTGCGGTCGCAGAAATATGATCGGCCTGGGCGACGGAACCGGTGGGTAGCGATGCTGCTGGCCGCTGAGAAGACTCGTGCTGAAAATGGAGGTGAAGCTATCTTTGGAACTTCGCGGAAGCGGCGTCTGAAATAGGAACCGCAGAGGTGAAGGCGGAACAGCACATATAAATTATGACGTGGATGCCTGTTGTAGATACCACGATTTCTCAACAATTTGAATAATACTAGAACAAATGCTGTGGTCTCTTAGGTAAAACTGCCTTTGGATTAAGAGGAAATTGAACTAACAACTCAAGTTAATGTATTTTGCGAAATAATGAAGGCCGTAGTACAGTAATAATAATGGCCATTGTAAGACAGACGGTGATGTTAATGAGTTCGGAGTCAAGCAGGAAAAAATTGACGACAGTGGCCAAGAAAATAAATTGTATTGACGGACAGCAGTTGTCAATATTCATGAAAGTAGTGTGAATATATTGAGATGTTTACGTTCTAATGATAATGGAAGGAAATGAAACACAAATGATGAGGAAGGGTTGACGGAGAAGGACTGTTCAAGATGACAAATATTGATGGTGTTTGAAACAAACGGGCCTAGTAAATGATTGATTATGAATTCAAAATCGTACATTGATATTATGATTATGAGATTAGAAATGTGACTGAATATTTCAAAAATGGTAATTATTATTCATGTGCTTATTGAAGTGCTTGATAAGTCCTACAGTCGCCAACCGATGAGTGTATTTATCATGAATTGCAAATACACTCGCGCGTGTCAGTGGAGTCCATTAAATAGTGGTATTTAATACGCCTATTTCGCGAATAAATACATTTTAAAAAATCCAATTAAGTGATTAAATAAACAAATACACAAAAAAGTAGATACCTAATTAACAACAAGAAACACAAAAATAGCATGCAAGATTACAACAAGAACACAAAAAACACAATTTTTTTCAATTGTTTTAATACTTATGTCCATTGGTTTATTCAGAAGAATGCAAAATGCGAATTCAACAGTAAATACAATTGGCTATGAGCGAGAAGTGTGATTTTCTGATAGCTCTACTACCATGTAGTGAGACATTAAAGGAACAGCCAAGGAAACGAAGATTACTGTAAAGAGGAATGTTGATAAGAGGACGCAAAGAGTTTGTTTCACATCGTTTAAACAAATTTTGGTGAATGCAACAAAATGCCGGAGATGGCAGTAAAGCGTAAGCGCTATGAGGCCGCAAAATTTAAGAAGACACTTAGCACGGTGATGGATTCAGTTCTCTGGCGTGAGATTCTAAGAATTGTAAAATTGTATGAGATATTGGGAAAAAAGGTCACTGAGATTGAGATGAAAAGGCTTCACAGAAACTTTACTGCAATAAAGAGAGACTTAAATAGATTCTGCATCATGCAGCAAACAATCTAAATTGGCAGAGCCATATGCGAAGTAGCCTGGAGAGACTAGAGAAAGCTCAGGAGATGGGAGCAACGAATGGGCAGTGTTAGAAAGAGAATTGCGAGGCCTTTTTGGCGCAGTGTCACGGTTCGCATCTTAGGCATGGGCTTTGCGGTTTCAGAAACTATGTGAAAAAGAGAGAGAGAGTAGGGAGGATTGTGAATAGGAAAGACTTCGTAAAAGGTTTTCTTTTTTACAGGGAGTATTTCACAATGAAACGACTGCGACGTGACCTACCGTTGTGGCCAGCGTGTTTGCTTTCCACATTGAGTACTGAGATTCAAATTCTTCCGACAAGTGTGGTGCGAGTAGTACAATGCGTATATGTGTGTGTGTGTGTGTGTGTGTGTCAGTAAGGGGGAGGAAAGAACAAACAAGAGGAAGGAAAGATCACGCGCAGTCCGTGGCCCGTATTTGAAGGTACTATACCAGCATTCGCCTGGTGTTGATCGGAGAAATCGCGGAAAACTACGACCAAAGCAGCTGGCCACTAGAATTCTCCTCCAGACAGCGGCTGAATTCGACCTAGCCAGTGTCGAATCATTTCACCACCGTCGGGACTCGAACACTAGGTCCTTTCGGTCAGAGGCCCTGCAGTGACATCATTTGATGCCCTGAGCCACCTTTGCCAGTCGGACCGAGCTGTAGACGGCAGCAACAAATGAGCGGTGAGAGGCAGCGAATTCTGCGTGGATGCTCGACGCGGGCACCGCGGCCCGCTTCCCAGGCCGGAGCGACGCGGCGCGGCGCGGTTCTTTACAACCCGGACGACCGTGGCGGCGCGCGTCGCGACAGCGGCGGCGACGGCGGCGGCGGCGGCGGCGACTGCGACGTCCCGCTGCCTCTGACAGCCGCGACGCGCGCTGTCGCAAACGGCCGCGAGGCGAGGGCCGTCGCGGGGCGTCGGTAATTGCGGGCGTCACCGTCTTCGCGGGAGGACGCCTTGCTCTGAGGCCCGGGTTCGGAGTAAGACACCACGCGAATCTTGCCAGACCAGAAAGTCTTGGAAATGTTGAAATTGTTGAAGCATATATCTGAACGACATTCCTGCTCAATAATTCAAGTTTTCTCGGGTGTCAAGGAGATTTCAGCACGTTAAGAGTGGAGATAAATATTTTTTTGGTATGTGTGTTCATGGTTGTTATGAAGATATTTTTTGCCATCTCGTCACGTTTTTCCCAAGGCCGGTCCTTGCAAGACGCTCCAACTTGTCATTTACGGACTTAATCCAGAACCTGTTAGCAGTGTTAACCGATGATATTTTACTACTGATTTAAAACGTTAAAATAATTGTATGTAATACTGTTAATTGAATGAATATTTCACATTCTGTAGCGCTTCGTAAAATCCTAAACTACTTTTAAACTTGATCGTTGCGACATACTGCATTCTGGTCATGCACACGCTATAGGAATCTGTTAGAAGTAGCTCTCACATTTAGTTCCCAGTTTCTTCACGAACACGTATAGTGAGAACCACGAAAAAGAAAACTGCTGGTACTTGGGACGAAAGTTTATTTATTGTGAATGAACTCGGGTCCCCGAAAGAGATAAGACCTCCTCCCAAACATTCCTACCTCACGGAGACTCCAGATTAAAAACCCGTCCTTTCACATACTCTCCCTCCAACTGGACATAGACAACCTATCCTCTGAGTACCTTAATGTCGTGTGTTCAAATCTTTATTTTTTCCTTGTAAATCGCAAACTTACATCGGCTACCGAAATATCCTTCAACATAAAACACGTCGCTCGTAGTTATTCCACATAAACAGCGGCACCGAAGCCGGTCGGGGAGGCTTCGCTTACAAATGGGCGTCATTACCGTGCCGGAATGCGTAAATCTGCGACTTGCACTGGAAACGAGGATGCTTTATGCGCTACGGTGCGGCGCAGGCTGCCAGGTTGATGGGAGCGTCGTTCACAAGTGTTCTGGGAAAATCACCTGGTTCTCAACTCTACGACTGCGGGAGGTCGCTCACGCTATTATACGATCTGTTTGAAATCACTCTTCTTCGGGCGGTGTTTTTGACAGCTCATTGTGTCAGATTCGTGGTATTGGGCAGTGGTGTGGAATAGTGAATAAAGATCTGGATAGTAGGGAAACATGATAATTTCAACGTCACAATCGTAGGGTGGAAGCAGTCATGCCATACCCAGGATATGATCCGACAACTCTTGGTACCAAGCGGTGAGGTTGATAAACCGTGTGCACGATATCGGTTTGTTTTGAAACCTCTGAACTGAAGAAGACCAAACTGGTTGCGTACGTTGCATGGAGTTCGGAGGGATGTTTTTCATATTTCATTAGGTTTAAAATCTAGACAAATTGCATACTTGTAGGGTGAAAAAAGAGGGATGGGGGAGACAGAGGGAGATAGATAGATAGATAGATAGATAGAGAGAGAGAGAGAGAGAGAGAGAGAGAAAGAGAGAGAGAGAGAGAGAGAGAGAGAGAGGTAGTAGAGAGAGAAAAAAAGAAAGAGGAGAGACAGAGAGAATACAGATCCACAATAGCTCCTCCTCTCGACAGCTTCACAGAATACAGCTACAAGTTTTTTTTTCTTTCTTCAATATTCTACATCCGCAATTAAGTTATGCGTCTCAGTTTTTGGAATGAAACTCCCACAAGTCAAATTTACACTTTGTTCACGTGTTAAGAGAATCGTATGATTTGAGACGTCTTCAGTTCCTGGTACCTTTTCAATATTTACTCTACTCAATTCTTATTCAATCTTTACCCAATCATAGTTTATGAGATCTACAGAAGCTGTTCCGTGGTCATATTTTTTTTATTTGTGAGTCCGATAGGTCGTCTATACAGAGTTTGATGTAGGATTGGAACCCCTCCTTGTTGCTATTTTTGAAATAGCAAGTGAACACGCTGACACGATTATGCATATGTGCTTTTCAACGCAGTTACAGGGAAGCGACCAACGGTACTGGTCGTACAAACTTAAACGTTTACTTGAACGCGTAGGTCTCGGAAAAGTTTCACCGGAGTCGATGGGGGCTAAGGGATCACGTGAGATAGAACGGCTAATCTCGGGTAGACTTGCGGTTATCCTGGCTGCAACGGCCGAAAAATGATCGCAGGTGGCACAAACTGACACGAGCCTGGTATGGGGTTGCGAAAGTTACGTTCACACACATAGAAGGGACCCAAGAGGGGAACATGCTTGGTTCAGGGTTGCGGGTAGGATGCAATGTAGATTGAAAGACGCAAATGGTAATGGCATCTCTGTGCTTTGCGGTGATAGGGAAGATTGGATCCACATTCTTTTAAACTGCTGTGCGACAGAAACGTGGAGAGAAAAATGGATGGGAATAGGAAACTAGAACTTCCAACAGAAACGTAACGCTCGCCCAGAATATATTAGGTGATGAAAGGTCTCACTTCATGAAATAATTAGGAACAATTCTACAAAAGGTTCTAACCATTAGAGCAACGAAAATTAGGGAGTGGGAAAACAGCATGGGTCAGTACGAGTGGAGCCTAGAACGGAGAGGAAATAAATAAGTTATGCAAACAAATAATAACTTAATCAACTATCAGTCAACGGTTAAATAATAAGTAAATCAATAAATAAATAAATAAATTTGAAAAATGAAAATGTCAATAATTAAATAAGAAGATTAAGGGCAAAGAGGAGAGGGAGGCCCAAATGTAAGTGCAGAGGCGTTTGTGCAGACTATCCGCTGTGGCGCAGTTTGATTGCAGGTACTGAGGAGGTCTAAGGCTGAGGTCAATTTCGTTGTAGAGAAAGGCTGGAAATCTTTACATTTTGTTATGCGGATTCTTAAAAAGAGTACAGTGAGAGTCAAAGAACTAGCATATATCTCATTAGTGCGACACAAATAGAATAAGGCGCGGTATGTTGGGACCCATGCAGAAGTTTGCAGAAAAGGAATCTAGAAAAGGTCCAGCGTAGAGCATCATAATTTTCTTTCAGAGGTACCAAGAATAAAGGACTATGGGAGTCACTCGAAAGGAAGGAGAAAGTCACGTCTCTATGCAATGTATAAATGGCACAGGCCTTCGAGCGTGGAAAAAAATTCCAAGTTGATTATGGAAACCTACATATTTCGGCAGAGCATATCACAGGCACAAAATGCAGACAAGAATTCAGAAATCGTACATGGAGAAATATTCATTCGAATCGAACTATTAGAGATTGGAACAGTTTGCCTGTGACAATCTTCGATCCCTTTCCTCAAAGCCTGAGCAAATTTAAAAATGGATGAATTTCCTGAATTTTGATATGTGTGTTATAAATATATTTAATATTATTCAGTGTAAGTAACTATGTCTTCTATGTAATTAAGTGTTATTATTGTTATTATTATTTCTTTTATTTTCTCATTTCATTGGTACATTCAAATGGATTATTGTACAGAGTTACAAAATCAAAGCATTTTAAAAAGAATTCATAGTACATCATTTCCCATGAATTTCCGGACTATCCTTATGGTTGAGATAATTAATACTTTCTGCATAAGTTTGTACATGTCTTCATTTAAACCTACTAGCTACTTGAGATTCCGCATCAGACACTTAGGGATGACTCCGGCGCTTGAAACAATTATCGAGACGATGTTGACTCTCCATATTCTACTGTTTCTTAACGGATTCAAGAAGATATACATATTTACTCATTTTCTCAGTGTATTTACTTTCAATATTTCCTG
The DNA here is from genome assembly GCA_017312745.1 of Gryllus bimaculatus. Classification (NCBI taxonomy): domain Eukaryota; kingdom Metazoa; phylum Arthropoda; class Insecta; order Orthoptera; family Gryllidae; genus Gryllus; species Gryllus bimaculatus. Next base: position 3,567,615 of record BOPP01000009.1, on the reverse strand, counting down.
TATTTGGAATAGAAACATCAACAAGCATGACATATCTTTCACACTTATTAATCACCACCAAATCTGGACTGTTGTGAATCATTCTCTGGTCCGTTGAGATAGTTCTATCCCAATACAAGCGCCACTTTTCGTTCTCCAGTACACTCACAGGTTGGTACTTAAAGTACGGTACCTTTTCTTCAGTCAGAAGACATTTCTGAGCCAACGCTTGATGCAAAATTTTGGCCACTGTATTATGTCGTTTTTTATATTCAATGCCTACCAGATGTGAACAACTTGAGGTAACATGTTGAATTGATTCAACAGTTGGACAACCATAACGACATGAATCGTTCTGCACATTTCCGTCTTTAACAATACACTTCAGATAGTTACGTGTTGGGATAACTTGATCCTGAATAGCGAACATAAACCCTTCAGTTTCTGGAAACATTTATCCTGATATAAGCCAGTAGTTCGACGCTTTCATATCGACGTGCGCTTGGCTCATCTCGTGTGGATGTCTTCCATGAAGAGCTTTCGTCTTCCATAAATCTCGCTTTTGGTCGTCATTGCATGAGAAGTCCGCATCCTCCTGTCGCGACAACTCTAACGGAGAATAGGCGTCAGCTTCTTAAATTGCCTTAAACAATGTTGATGTATTTGCCACTGAGTGGAAATACATTATCATGCTCTTCACGTGCCGGTAAAGTTGGTTACCAATATATCGAGTCCTCTTCCACCCATATCTCTCGGAAGAGTAACATGTTCGACTGCAGATTTCGGATAGCGTACACGTGCTTTGGTCATTAAAATTCTCATTTTTCGTTGCAAGATATCAATGTCAGTTTCACTTCAATTGATAGTGCCAAATCAGTAGTGAAGAACTTGGGCAGCGTAGGTGTTAATAGCTTTTATGATATTTTTTCCATTCAACTTTGTTTTCAAGAGTTTTCGGATCTTCAGTATGAATTCCTCCGTAAGCTCGACTTTCATTTTGTTTTGGTTAATGCGCCTTGCCTGTCTCATTCCCAAGTACTTGTACGTTTCTTCAGCAGGCACCGTTTGTATCAACTGCCTATTTTCAAGTTCATAGGCCCCCTCCTGGGACTTTCCTCTTACAATATTCAATGTTCGAGTTCGATTCATTCTTCCAGGCCAAACTCCATCTTGATACTTTTTGAAAATGATTCCACAATACTCAGTAGTTGGTCAAGTTGAGATTTTGTCGAAGCATATATCTTCAAATCATCCATATACAAAAGGTGATTTGTGCGATACATTATTCTTGAGCCCGATTTAATAGCAAATCCGCATTTAGTGGAATTCAAGAGATTAGATAGTGGATTCGTACAGAGGACAAACCACAGAGGACTTATGAGTCTCCCTGAAAGATACCTCTTCACACATTGATAGTATCAGTTTGGATGTTGTCAACAGGAGTACTCAAGATAATTTTTGTTCGCCAGTTCAATATAACATGTTCCAAGAAAGAAAGAATTTTTGTATCAACCTCATAGATCTTAAGTATTTCTATCAGCCAGGTATGTGGTACAGAATCGAACGCTTTTTTATAGTCAATATACGCTATGTGCAAGTTGCGATGTTTTGCACGATATGTGCACACACTATTGAATCTATGATTAATTGTTCTCTGCAATCCACTTCATTATTATAATTGTTATTATGTCATTGCGGTGGCGTTGTGAAACAGAGGGAAACGAGTGATTCACAAGTGATTCAGTGATTTCAGTCATTCAGTGATTCACAATGCGATAAAGTGAAGTGTGGTGAAGTGGAGTGCTATGAAAGATTGCACAGTGAAATGTTTTTTTTCTTTAAACTTTCGGTAGGGATAGTGCTAATAATACTCTATAAGATGACCTAAACGCCACGGTGCTCTATTATTTTGTTGTATTTTTTCAAAAAATATAAAAATGAAAATTTTTGCCTTATCTCTCACGTCGTTAGTATTTATTTTAGTGGCAATTTGATCACATCATTATATTTAAGTGTACATGTGTAACGCTTTTCCACGTAATGGTATGTACATAAAACAGTGTTGATTTAAGAATCTTTCCACTCATTGGTGAACTGAAACAAGTTTGTGTCAAATATGTCACGTAATTTAGTTTATATCAAATTTTACGTATTAATTTTTGGGGGAAAATAAAGTATCAAAAGAATTTATATTATTATTTATTTGATCTTTAAGTTATGCACTTCTTCAGGCCCGCGAAAACGCAACTCTTTATAGGCGCAAACTAACAACTATGGGTGCGTAAGACACAAGTATGGTGTTGGAGATGGTATTGGAGCCAGTTTTGAGATTTCATTCAGTCGGAATGAAATGGGCTCACGCCACGGTCGACTGCGAGTCAAATACTGTCGACTAGTATAAACAATGATGAAGAAACGTTTTCTTAACGCGTGCGCAGGAAAAGAAACCCCGGTTACGTATTGGGCACATCTTTGTTTGAGGATTAATAAAGATTTCATGTATATTTTCGTAGAATCTAAATTGTAAATAATTCACTGCTACAAATGCTTCATGATATAATTCCTAATAAAGAATATTAACAAAGAAAATATGAGCAATTTAATAGGATATACTTGACATATGAACCCCTCAATTATAGCTATGTTCGTTTAACGTGTTATTGAGTTGAAGAGAATACCTTTAATGCAAACAATAGTTGTGAGAACTTTTGTAACTTAGCCTCTTGCATGTTTAAGGTAGTTTTGTAATACAAATATGTAAATGAAACCAATAGTATAAACTGGATATTTTTTCTTTCCTGAAAAGCGAGCTAATCACTCAACTGATATATCATGCATATATAATTATCATTAATATGTATTAAAAGTTGTTATATAGTAGAATTCAATGAACGTGTAAAAATTAGTTTATTTTTAGAAAAAAATAATTACACGTTTCGATGACCTCTTCGAGTGGTTTGGCATTGCCATCATGAACTTACTGAATTAACGATCTTCCTAGGCTCTGAAGGCATCTTAATTAGCTTGAAACGTTTTGTAACTAGCATCAATGTGTTGTGTCACAATCTGAGGAATTTTACATAATTCTTCTTCCTTTAAAACAAAGTTGTTTCTCCTCAACTTCTCTCTTAATGCGAAGATACCGCCTTACACCGCGCGGGGCGATCCGTCTTGCGGTCGCGGAAGAATAAGGCACGCTACTGCACCGAGGCTGCCCGTAATTGGGCAAGCGGCGGCTGAAAACGTCCGCGGACAAGAACGAGTGAATGGCAAGTCTCCATTTGAGAAGCAGCAATTACGCGATCCGGTACACAAGTGGGCACCCGGCTTTTGTTCCTTGTCTTGAAGCATCCGTTTTTAAGGCTTCGTTCGTGGGTAAAAAGGAAACTTGATGTGAACAATTCTTGCCTTGACGGACTTCGATCATGCCGTAGTATTCGTAAAGAGGAACAATACGATTCCAATTTGACAGTAGTTTTACACTTTTTCTTAAATGCGAGATATTTTGAAATGAGATAACCATTGTTTTATTCTTTACATTCAAAGAATTGACATCGTTATTTATAAATCATATTACAACTTTCGGGAGAGAAATTTATATTTTGTTCTTCACATAGTCTTCTTTCGCATAAATAAATGAAGGTGCTTCCCTTTGAAGCAATGACAGAAGATTAGTTTCTCTCTCTTCTTTTCAAAACCGCGAATTTAATGGCAGATGGAAAATGGATATATTCTAAAAAAATAACTACCTGAAAAAATAATGTGAACACATATTTTTGTCATTAAACTTGTATGTTTACTGCGGGTCTAAAACACCTTTAGGATTCAAACCTCAGCTCCTCAGTAAGCCCCTAGCACCCGTTTACACACCATTATAAGCTACCGGATCCATTACGTTAACACAAACCCCCCATTCACATCCACTTTTAACATTTTTTCTTTTACACATTACACACCCGACAGTGTGCACATTTAAGAAAAGATTTATCAACGAAGAGAAAAGCTAGTAATTTATTGTATGCATTCTGCGAGACAAGAGGACTACATTGCCCCTAAGTCTGTGGATTGAGAAATCCGCGCGCGGCGCCGCCCTGGGCCACGAGATGGCGTCTTCGGTGGCGACCTCGAGATGGCGGCGCCGATACCGCGCGTCTGGTCGTAAAGCGATTTTAGCGCCGCCTGGTTGCAGCGGGCGCGACGCGAAGCGACGCGACGCGCGACCGACCCGCATCCTCCGTCGTAAACCGTCGACAAGGAAAGTACGGTGCTGCCGACTCGCGAACGGTGCGGACAAAATTATATTATTTCATGCTGACCACAGAGGAAAATAACAGCAAAATCGAACTTGGGGAAATTGGGTAGAAAGAATTGTAATGTATCGTGCAAGAGAATAAAGTTATTTTGTACAAGTTCGAAAAATATGCCGAGGGAGGTTAGGTTTGGGGGAGTTAGTTCTCAATCAACTATAAAATAATTTATTATATAAGAAAAATAATTTATTATAAGGGATATTGTTGTTGATAATATTTATCGTCCAAATTTAGTAATAATTCAAAAAGTAAGGTTATGTTAGGACACATAGTTGACTGCGCTGCTGCCAGAAATGGGGAGTAGGTTTTAAGTTTTAAACACCCGCAGGTGACAAAGTGATACTGTATCAGTATATTATTGGCCAGTAAAAACGTCTTTAACCTTATTTTAAAAACGTATTTAACCTTACGTTTTTACCGTTACGTATTTAACCTTAAATTACCATTTTTGTTGCCATTAATTGTTACATAACTACTATACGTGAACGAAACTAATTATAAATAAGCCTAACTTTTACAGAAGTCTTGGTTACATTTTCATGCTACTGGTCCAAATGGATTTACATACTATCTTCAAACTTGACCTTTCCTCTTAATATCTGTAGATATTCAAAACCCATTGCTAATTTAAAAAAAAATGCCCTCAGAGATCTTCCTACAAATTTAGGAGCAATGATGAGCCAGAAACTCTTCAACCATATACAATCTTCACTCACGTTTCCAATAAATGAATATTTCTCTCTTCAAATTATTTTGATTTTCTTGTAAAATTAGTGGCTTTTTAAAACAATTTTTAAACCCGAAACACTTAGATTTAAGTTATTTATGAATTTATTTGTCCAAAACAGGACTTGTGCCCAACATTTCTACCTACTGAAGTAGTGAAACCAATAAACAGAGTTTATGAAGGTATAATGATTTCGGTTTTTATAAAACAACACTCCTCTGACCCTTCAAATAATTGGTTAAAATCTATATTTCATTACTGATGGCGTTTCACTGCATTGATTTTGTAATAAAATATGCATCTGTCTTAATAGGTATTCGAAAATTATAGTGTTGAAGTAATCGCAATTTAGTAGAGTTCATTATACGTCCTATTTCCTATGAAGTGAATGAGTATACTCGTCCTTATGAAATAATTTTGACCGTCAATTTCATCAAAGTGAACCAATGTTCTCCGCAATAGCCGATTACACGACGCGCCTTGCATTTCGTTTGTTTACGACGCTGTCGAGTCCCGGCGACGAGACGGCGGCAGACGCCGCCATGTTGTTGAGAGATGTCCGTGCTCTTACGGGATTCTGGTGGTAGAAACGGGTGGAGCCGCAAAATCGCTTGTGATGCACCCGAACGATACCGGATGCGTTGAAGGTTCTTGGTGGTATCAGATGCAAACCAGTTGGCAGGAGGCAGAAATTCGCGGCTTTATTGCGCCAAGTTGTGACGACGTTGCTGTACTTGTTCGCTTCGTAGGTTGGGCTGACCGGTTGTGCTGGAGATGCCAATGCAGAAAAAATGTTCATGAACGAAACAAACAAGAAGAATTTAGAAAGTAACGGTGCTTCTGAGAGATTTTTTGCCTCTTTGTTTTTGGAAATGTACTGATTTTGTGGTTTTCTCGTTGCACTACTTTGACTTGACTGAGTATTTTGACTCTTCTGTTTCGCAGTGGATCAGAGATGTTGACAGGCTTGCTCAGTATTTCCCGGAAAATCCTCTCCATGGAAGAACTTTGAAACGTAAAGAAAAAATTTCTAATTGAAAACAGAAAAGTGTTTGAAATGGGGATAATCTTTGAAATTTAATGTAAAAATGACAAAATAGCAGATAAAACGTATAATGCAAAATCCTTTAGTTGCAAATAAATTAATTTTAATTCTCACTGAAATTTAGGTAAGAAAATGGTGCGTGTTTTGATAGTTTACAAATAACTTGTTGTCTGAAAGTTTTATACGCTCACTAATTTTGGTCCGAAATGAATAGTTCGTCTTTGTACGGAGGTCAGGCACTGAGTAAGACGACTAATTTACTACATTAAGATAATGCAACTTCAAAAGACAATAGGTATAGAGTTTACGTTCACGTCAATTTCAACAAAACTTTTTTTAAACTTTAACTTCTTTTAAACGGTTGAGTTCAAGAGCTGTTATATTTTTCAAGAATTTCGAGATGTATATTTTTGTCACTTGCAATCGCAAATTTGCTTGGCTCGTCATTTTTATTATAGAAATACATTTTGAATAACATCGTATCGTGAAAGTTCAGTCAATGCTAGGCCTTTCGTATAAGTGCTGCAATACGATTCCTTGAAAATATCGCCGGCCAGCCCGGAAGAACGATCGGGTAGATTTTCTCCTGCACCAACACTGGAATGCGATGATGGAATCGGAATAATGCTCTGGTTCTGTTTATGTTAGTGAAAGTTCTGGACCTTCATTGAAAGGGAAGCTGTGTGCGTCCCAGATCTTCTCAAATACGAGAGCGAAGGAGGCGGCCGCACCCTGGATGGAATTGAACCGGTCCTCGAGCTCGTCGCCGGTGCTTGCCGCGCCCGGTCTGCTGAGCCAATCATAGTTGAGCACACCAATAACATTCCTGTTCAACGGAAGAAGTTTCCTCTCTATATTCATTTTTCTCGATTTTCTTCATATCCACACGCCAATACATCACGGGAAGCGTTAATTTAACTACAGAATCAGTAATTTTTCTCACCTGTTACATAAAATGAACGTTGTTTACAATTTGATGTGGCACAAAAATTAGTACCATTGGGGTGATTGTTCCCAAATTTGGCACAAATACTTTCTTACAACCTAGAATAGAAAAAGGTGTCGTTGATATTCAAGTTGTTACCTCCAAATGTGTTTTACATTACAAACCTACACAATTGTTTTCGAGTATATACGAAGTGTAACTACACCTATTATTAAAATCAAAATATGAAACAAGCGAAGCGGGAGAACTGTCTACGTGCAAACGTGCTGAGTCATCTAGTAGAAGTATAACGTATAGTAGACGGATTAATTAATGAATAATATTACCACGAACAACTACTAACAATTAATATTATCCCTGGTGAGAGATTGTTTATTTTACATTGAATCGCTTAATGTGAACTCTTTCTATTTGAGAATAATAGATTATCTCCAAAATTTCTTCATAAACGTAGGTTTCGAAATTGACACAAATCAACAAATTTCTCTCTCAACCACGCCTCTTTTAATCATTAAACTTTTAGAGCTTTTTAAAATATCCAACAATACAAAATGAATGATTACTACAAACTATGCAATATTAAATAATTACACATTTACGCTCCGAACATGAATTTACTAATACAAGCTGCACCAGTTGAGAAAAATCACAACTTAAAGAGAATTGCATCTACTAATATGCAATTGACATATTTCCTTCATTTCAACACTTTCCATACGCACCAATACACACATGAACAGTGCTGGGTTTGCGCGCCCGTTTCCATGGGAAACTTGTGCTGCTGGTCAGAAAAGTAGTACAGTACACTCCGAGTGCTAGCAACTCTTTTGAAGTTGCCATTTTTTAGAAAAAAATTATTAATATTTAGAGAAAAGATATTTTTGGTTTCAGTAGTTTCTCCACATCAGTGGAGCACGATTTTCAATTTTAAACTATTTCTAAGCCAAACTATTCTGCCGCTTGTTTTTATAAAACGAAAAGAAAATCCGTGATTCCTTTTAAAATAAAGATGATTAGGAATCGTAGCATCGTCTTGAGTGAGAGCAGGTAGGCTGTCGCTGGATGCGAGCGAGAGTGCAAGGCGATGCGGCGCCGACTTCGGCAAGTGGTCGGCGGGTGCTCCGTGGCACCTAGAGGCGTTAACGGGCTTTTTATGGCGCCAGGCAACACGTTAACGAGCGACGACTGACAGGAGACAGAGGCTCCTTATTGCAAACCCATTGCCACGACCTGCCATGTCTTCTCTTTTTGTCATCCGATTGCCCTCTCTCCTGTTCGGTTCGTCCTAACCTTTGTTAGGCGAGTCCCAATGCGTTCTGTCAACGCTCTGGAGGTGCCTTGCCTTTTGTGTTAGGAATCGCCACCCTCAGATTGAGCTCATCCTAAGCTCTCATAAGCACGTTATAAGAGCCCTGTTCACGATCTAGCTTTGGTTTGCCGTCTCTGTGTGTCATGCGAATACCATCCTCCTGGTTGAGATTTTCTTAAGCTTTTTATAAGAAAGCCCTAAAGAGCCATGTTCACTCTCACTCACTTGGGATGTCAAGCCTTCTCCTTTGAATGTCCTCTCTTCAGTTGGGCTTGTTCTAACCTTTGCTAGGTGAGTACTGTAGAGTTCTATCTCTTACGCTTCCTTGTCTTCTTTTTGTGGCATTGCCTTCCTCCCGACTAGATCTTCCTAAGCACTGCTAAGCGAATCCAAAGGAGCCTTATCATGCGCCAGCAATGCTTGCCTTCTTTTTGTTACTTGAATTCGTCTCGCAGGTTCGTTTCGGTCTGCTAAGGATATCCTAAAGGGCACCATCCACACTTATGCCGTTCTTGCAAGTATGTCTTTTGCCGGTTGGAACAATTTGCTGAAGCTATCTTCGGAAACAGTGCCGTAGTGCCATGCAGTGAATTCTGTCTAAAGTGGTCACGTTTTCTGGAGAAAAATTTCCGGTAGTTCAGTTAATAATTGTTATGGAAGTAGAGGAACATGAACTATTCTATTTATAATGAAATTATATATCCATTAAATATTTGTTTATGTGAAACCTTTTATTTTCGTTTAAGATACAAAGTAACCGAAGTGTTTTGACAACCGCATTTACACTCACATAAAAATCACACAATTTCCCATTTCTGATATCTTTTCTTTTTCACGCTCACGTAGTTTTTTCCATTCGTAGACTTCATTCATAGGTTTCAGTTTATACCCTGAAAACTTCTGAGTGTTCATGTCTACTTTCTACGTTTATTTGAAACAAAAAAATATCCTCCCGCAACTTAGCCACTCTAAATGTCTGATTTAATTCATTTGATAAAAGCCCCATTGCATGGATTAACAGTTGTTTTTTTCTGCTTCTTCTAATGCTACGGTTCAAAATCGGAAAATTATTTGGATATTGTGATCGTGAAGTGTGTGGTAAGAAGGTGGTTTGTGGACTAATGGGCTAGCTATTCTGACTTGCTAAATACACTTGCCAGTTGCCATCTATCGCCGTCCAAAGAATTTTTTTTTTAATGTTTTCAATATTTCGGTTTCTTAATTGTACAACGGAAGTATTATTTTAAGAAAATTAAAGAGTAAAACCTGGTTATAAATAGCAATTTTCATTGAAAAATTTGTAGCTTTTTTTAAAAAAAATGGCGTTTAAGAGATACTGTAAATTCGAAATTTAAAGCCGTTTATCTCAGAAATTTTGTTTTCGAAAAACTTCATTTAAAGTCATATGAAGCACATTACCTCACAAATACAATGGAAAATCGTTAATAATTACATTAGCGGATACTTATTCACAGTAATGTATTTATCAGTGCATGTGCTTTAAATAATGCTATACAACGTTTCTCGAAACAACCGTTTTGTGTGAAAACTAGCTCAAATTTTGCATTTTCAGAAACGCTCAAATGCCATTTAATCAAAAACGACTCCAAATTTTTTGTTCAAACATTTCAAACAAGAAGTGCTATTTGCACTCTTTGATATAACGTAAGTTTATTTTGGGGTATTTTTTGATTTTTCAAAAATCACAGTAATGTAATTTTTTGAAAGATCCCTCACACCGTTAATATTCAAATTTCCAACCATTTGTAAACACTATTGTATTTGAGAATTAATGTGCTTCAAATTACTTTAAATGCAGTTTTTCGAAAACTCAAAACTTTTCTGTGAAAAAGAGTTTCAAATTCCGAATTTACAGTTACGCTTAAGCGTCATTTTCTTAAACATGGTTCAACTTTTTCAATGGAAATTGCGATTTTGAACGAGGTTTTACTGTTTTTTAATATTATTCAAATAATATTTCCGAGATTCTATTAGAACACTGAAAAATAATGAAAATTTCAAAAAAATATACTTTGGACGGCAATAGATGGCAGATGGAAAGAATATGTGTTATTTGTGTATTGGAAACCGAGACTAAAGGAAATAGATAACTAATGCGGGAAAGTTTGTACCATTCTGTAACATCACAATTATACGACATTATTAATAATGACGACGAACCGAGTTAAAATGGTCTAACGGTATTTATAATGAACTTTTTCTTCGTTTTGCATTTGCTACGAATTGTGTTACATTTCTGGATTAAGCGCCAGACCTTGTGATTGATAATGCAGATCCGAAGCCATGGCAAGGCACAAAAAAGCTGCGTGAGTAAATGAAGACTATAAATTCATTTAGTTAGATTGATGGCGATACTAGTCAGTCTTGTCAGATGCTGACTTTGGTTTTCATTAGTGACATGCAAAATCGCTAAAAAACCGTTGGTATGCAACGTTTAGATTTTTTGTTCAACGTCTTTCTTTTTTTGCGTCTTAGAATGTTTATTCGTTTTTCACATCGACTCCTATCATACTGCCTTGCAAAGAATACAACCAATACGTGTTTGTTAAAAAGATTTACAGCCACTCCCTCTCCCCTGGAGAACTCTACACCTGCCAAGACGTGAATGCGCAGTTGCATATGTGACTAAGTATTTGCACGGTGTTCTGCGTACACAATGTTTTTATCCAATATTTATTAGACGCTAGTGTCATTGGACCTGATGCTCGAGCCACGTAATAATAAGGTTTGGTCTAAGATTGCATGCCTCGCGACACATGTCGACGATCACAAATACAGCAGGAATGCTTTATGAAACACTCGACAGGTTTGTGATCTGCAGAATTATCATGACTTGCTGTACCCGATCCGGGTGTAAATCCGGACACGAATATTTTTTAGTAATCAAGAACTTCGTGTCTGGCGTTTTGCTCAAAATATAAAACAAATAAATATATCAAAATCGTGAACGATGCATCTATTTTCCTAGCTAACCGTGTGTTAAGATTTTTGGTGGAACCAAACAATTACAATGTATAAAAAAATCGAATTATCTCACAATAATTTTATTGTTTCTTTACAATGATCCCCTCAATTTAATTTAGAAATCTTGGTTCAAACTTAAACATGGAACCCACTAATTGAAAAGTGTGAGGAGCACAGTGATCACTTCAGTTTTGTAATTTTTTCATGCCAAAGGTATAAACATTTTTGTGTTTATGTTAACTTATCAAACTTTCTGCTAAATTATATTCACTATAGTTATTCTGTAAACACGTTTATATAGGGTTAGGGTCGTAATGTATGCTTTCCGGTATTGCTGCGTCCGTCTTCGAATTTGATTCCGGCAGGTGCTCACTGATGTTAAACTATTCTAGTAAATTTCTATCCCCTGCCCGCGATCGAATCCATAACTTCCCAATCTATGGTATGTTGTAGCCTTGCTTTTTCGTTCGCCGCTGCCGGTGTTACAAAGTATTAATACTTCTAAACAGCACAGCAGCCTATTCACATGACTCCTGCCGGAATCAAATTCACAGGCCGAATGTTGTGGTCAATAGTTTCCTTTGTTTCTCTGATCACTTCAGGCGAATGCCGGATGAGCGTTCTTTTCAACGCACTGAGGACTGCGAACAGCGAATCTTTCCTCCTATTCATTTCGTATCATTATTATCGTCGTCAACATCACCCCATTATCTCCCAATGCGGACTGCTGAATTTCGTACTGCGCAAAGGAGAATAAGGGTATTCAAAACTCATTGAAAAAAATCTTCTGTGACACGCGCCTCATTCCAATATAAATCAAATTTGGAAGCGTCAGCACTGCCGGTCAACGCCATGCAACTACCTCGCGACGACGTTGAATTCGAATGAAATCGCAGACTGACTCTCGAAATCAAATTCGCAGACTGACAGCTTTGGTCATTGGTTTCCCTGATCACTTGCAGGCCAAACCCGCAGTACCCTTTATACCTCATGGGCAGCGCCCAATATTTCCATTCTCTACTATCATCATCGTTGTCATCATCATCATCATCATCATCATCATCATCGTATTATCTCCTGCAATCTAGACTAAGGCGTCGAGGAGAAGTATGTCCTGTCCTAAATTTACAACACGCCACAACTAGCCTAATTCGGTAGAGAGTCCTGCCAGAACTAAAGACAGGAAAAAGAAAATAAGACCTATTCATTAAAGATGTGTATATTCACAAAACTCACATATGAGAATACCTACCAAAATTGACCAAGCAATGTATTAAGGTCGAACAAAAAGTTAACTGAAAGGAAAATATGTTAAATCTAATTATTACACTCATACCTGTACCCTCTATTAATTAACAACTATGTATTTACCATTGTTAAACCAATGTACCAGTTTCGAGTCTGTAACAACATTAGATGTCAACGCTTATACAAATAAATGAAAACAAAGAGGTGCATTGGAAACTCATTGATCAAATTACTTTATTTGCTGTACCACGCGCATCATTGCAATGATATCAGCGTGGCCTTTGCATACGCAGTGCACTACGTCCGCCGGTCCTGGACGTCTGGAGTAGTGGGGGGGGGGGGGTGCCTGTTCGGCCGGCCAGAGACACGCAACTGCCTCGCGGCGTCGGCGTCGTCGTCGTCGGCGGCGGCGGCGGCGGCGGAGGCGGAGGCGCGCGCCGCGGGAAGCGGGCGAATGTGTGTCAGCAGGGACGTCTTCGCGCGGTGCCCCGGGGCGGTGCCGAGCGACCAATGACCGGCCGCCCGGCCGTTCGGAGCGATGTCCTCCCCCCTCCCGCTCCCCCCGCCCGAGGACGACGGCTCCGGAGCGCGGCCCATGGCGCGCGCGAGGAAAGTGGGTTGCGGGCGGGGATGCGCCGCGCCTTGCGACACGTCCCCCCGCCCGCTGATTAGGAGCAGCGCGAGATGGAACGGGGGATTCGCTGATTAGGGGCTCATTGGGACCGATTTCTTTGGGAAAGTCCTAGCGGGCGCGAGTGTCTTGGGATGGGTTGCGAAAAACGCCGAGGGAAGACCTTGACGAATAGATGGGCATCCCGATTTCTCCTGTGTGGTTCGTTAAGACGTATTATCGCAAAGAAATTAATTGTATTAACCAAAACTTTTAATACAGTCCCAACTAGTATTGCTAAAAGAGCACGTATTTTGTTGTCCGTCGTTTCATGCAAAATACAGCGAAAAGGAATCAAATTGTCAAAAATTTTGCATGACCTTATTTCAAAATCTACCTTTACGAAACAGATTTCATTAAAGGGAAATATCTCTATGTTTAATATTTTACTTGTACGAAGACTGCGAAAAAATTTTGAACTTTTGCAACTATCTAAAAGCAATAATCTTCAATGCACATAAGACGTGCACCATTCTCTTAAACGTACTTCAGGCTATTCTACAAAAAAAGTTAATAAAAATTGAAGAAGCCATTTAAAAAAGAAAAAAATTGGAAAGATTTGCAGGGACTGAATGTAAAGTTCCATCAAAATTAATATATCGATTTCAAATTCAATGTGCCATGACACCAGCCAGATGAATTGAGGGACATCAATTTCGGATAAAATCGACTGAACAGTTTACCCGCTAGGGTTTTTTACAGACGTACAGGCAGATATACGTTTTGCCATCATTCAATTTTTCAGTATCAAGAACCCATAAAACATGGGTTCTAGCTACATTATGTGTTAGAGGGTTTGTTTCTAAATTTAACAGCTGGATTTATCCACTTTTTCGTTACCAAGGCCCTGTACTAAATGTTTTTCTGACCAAAATTCGCTGCTTTCTCGCGCAGAATTACATAACTTTCTCTCTACTCCGTCGCGAGAAAGTAAAATGGCAACAAAGCAATAATCACGTATGAAGAAAATCCCAGAACAGTAAAAAAGTGTATAGTGTACTTGAGGAAGCTTCAATTTTATTGCGATTGGTAGAGCTGAGAGTAAAAAATGTTGCACACTTTGGTTATAAAACAATAAAATTTATTTCACTCATCCGTCACTACAGCGACTATTGGCATTCTTTCAATTTAATGGTTTTTATTTTCACTTTATCACGTCTGGTAAAGTGATATTTCTGCACATTTCAGAAAAAATATAAACCTCCTTCGCTTCTTTCTAAACTGTTTACAAGAAGATAATGTTTAATGAAAAAAGTAATTTTGGTGAAATGTTTTTTACGATTTGTTGTCATTTAACTTATTTAAAAAGTGGGCATAGAATCTGACTAAATGCAGAATTCACGCATCGAGTTTAAAGTAGGTGACATTTGACGGTATAAATTCCTTCTTCCTGAAGTGAGAATATGGTTTTGAAATGTCAATGAATGAACCTTGCTTATACATTTCAATTGAAATTTTAATTATAAATATGAATAAAATATAAATAAAACGTTTGCAAATTTTATTTTTAAATTTTTCAGAATGTCGCTAAATACAAAGAACATATACGTATACGTAGAGATTCGATTCGCTACAACTTAATTTGTAAAGGCTTTTTGAAATACATTAACACATGTATCTATTTAAAACTTTCGTTCTATACGTTAGGCAAAGTTTTGTTTATTAATTATAATATATGGATTTTTAAAACATATTAGTAAATATTTTGTCCATTTAAACGAAAGAAAGAAAGTTGAAACTCTTTGAAAGACAGATGGCATGCATGTTCCTCTGAATGAGAGAGGCATGAAACGTTTTAAAGCAGAAGATAAGGGCGTACCTGTAGTTGGCAATAAATCAGTCTGTAATGGCCATTATGGTATAATTTTCTTAATGTTCTAAATATGGAGAATCAATTTAAAAGTAATTTAATAAAACTAGACAATTCTTGTTGAAGTTATTTATAATTTTTTATTCATCTTATGCATTTAAATAAGTCAATTTTGGAAGTAAATTGAAAATCAATGAAATTTTATTGGAGTATGTATAAAATCGTATACCTGGAGCGAAATGTGATCTGAGTTGAGCGAATCTTTGCCCAACCTTTGCTTGGAATTTAGTGAGAATTAGGGGGAGGAGAAGAAAAATAGAAACATAAATATTTTAAAAAATATTTCTTAAAGTAGTAAGAGATAAGACAGGGAAATAATATAATTGGTCACTCGAGTACAGAAGGATACTTTTTATGATTTTGTAGTGCATTTATTCCCTGAAAGGACTTAAAAAACAATGGGTTTTAAGAAGATACCTAAACTATCTGCGTTGAATTGATTGAATTCCAGACATATCTCTTTATACGTTATTGCAATATAGAACATGCCTACAACAACCGCATGAGACCAAGTTGTCAAAATTGATATGCAAATGTAAGGAATTGCTAGACACTTATTTCGTGCTATAATAATAGGAGAAAGATATTCACTTTTTACTTTCTCGTATACTACTTATACGAAACATTGTAATACTGCGTCCAAAACGGGTATTTTTTAATAGAAAAACTCCTTTTGGATATCCTTTATAAAGGAAAAAAGGATAAATATTAATGTCATATTTTCATATAGTAGTAAATTACTTCATCTAACAAGTTGGGTACTCAGAATCCATGTTTTGTGGGTCTTTGTTACCGAAATATTGGCTGCCGGCAAACCGTCTACTGGTCGTCTATGGGCAATACCAGAGCCTACACTTTGCTGATTAATTTCTTCCAAACAGATTTTCCTCGATCGATTTGAATGAACCTGCAGATTTGAAACGTATGTTCTGATTATGGAGGTGCTTTTCATGCCGCTTTAACAACATTGTTAAAGTTTTCTCAAAATTGGTTTCAAACTTTTAATTTTTTTCTCGATAGAGCAAAACAGGAAGATTGTATTGTCATTCACATTGGTTTATTTTCGAAAATTGCAAAACTTGAAAATTTGTTCGGCAATTTACAAAAGAACAACATCGAAGATAGAGATTTTTGCTTAAAGAAATGAATTTTTCAATCTCAGCTCTTTAAAAAAATCACGAAGTATTTTCGAAAATATGAGACGAGTAATTTTGTATGAAATATAGGTAAATAAAAAGATTTTCACAAAAAATAGGTTCAAATTTTAGCAAGTACAGTTACACAAAAGTGGTCAGATCCCATTTTTGGTGCACTATCTGCGTTCTAGAAACTAGCAAACGTCTGACATTACAAAACTACAATATTAATTGTCCATTTTTCATTAATATAATATTTGTAAAAAACTCGATATTTCAAAAAGGTTATGAATAAATTTGGAAAAAAATTGGTTTTCTACTACAATTAAAAAAGCTGTTTTCTCAAAAATGGCTTCATATTTTTCTCTATTTTTATCCTAGAATAGAGCAAACTAGGCGTATGAATATAGCGCAATACCAATCTTCGGTGAACAGTATTTTCAAACATTGCAAAAAATTAACATTTGAAAGATACAATATTTCAAGTAAAGTTTTTTTAGTTATTGAAATATTTTTAAAAATTAGAAAATTAAATAAACCCAGTACAATTGTTTTAGAATATTAGTATTTTCGCATAATTGTTGCAATATTTCAAAATAGAACTTCGAAATAACTCTGTTTCTTTTGCTTCAGGAAATATGGAACAGGAAATATTGCTTCAGGAACAATGGCATTGCCGCGACACGACCGATCGGAATCTTCTGAATTATTTTTTATTCTTGAGCGATAATTATGGTTGTAAAGAACGCAGTTTTTGATTGTTGAGTTTGTTTTTTATGTTCTACGAGTATTTGAAATTAATTAATTTTTGTAACTAACGTACTTTCGTTACTTTCGTACGATTGGCAATGTGTTTTACAAGACAAAGTGAGTAATGTTCATGTAGACGAAAATTGCTGCATTATACTATTATGAAATAGTTACTAATGCAAAAAAGTGCTGTTTGCTGCACCACTGCACCTATACGCATTAAGGCAACTAAGAAAAGAAGAAGGTTGAAACGGAAAATAAACATTTAGGACAAACACGAAGAGAAGTAAAAGATGAGAAAATGAAGCGAGAAAAAATAGAAGAAAGAGATGCAAAGAAAAGAAGGAAGTAAAGAAAAAATAAGAAAACGAGAAATCTCTTCTTTCAGAACTCGCACACATTCTTTTGAAAGCACCTTTTATAATAGTGAACGTGCTATCAGATTATCTATTCTTGCACCCGATGCCCTTATCTACCGCGCCGTCTGGAGCAGTCTATGGGCCCGAAGCGGACTCGTTCCATCTCGCGCGAGGCCGGTGCGCGTTGCAATCGAGATTCAATTTGCAGCTCCCGCCCGGCGGCGGGCGAGTTCAGAAGCCAGGGGCGGGCGGGATGGGAGCGCCGCTCCCAGATTAATTCCTCGCGGGTGATCGATGGGGGTCGGGTGAGCGCTAATTGTG
Source organism: Gryllus bimaculatus (assembly GCA_017312745.1). Taxonomy (NCBI): domain Eukaryota; kingdom Metazoa; phylum Arthropoda; class Insecta; order Orthoptera; family Gryllidae; genus Gryllus; species Gryllus bimaculatus. The sequence goes on along the minus strand of BOPP01000009.1, from coordinate 3,549,960 downwards.
GTGAGGGACGTGCAGAAACAATTGCGCCCTGGGGCCAGCCATTGCGGAGAGAGAGCGAAAGGGCCATTGCGCGGCCTGTTTGCAGCTCGCGGGTGAACCCGGTTCGTTCCCGGTAGTCGCCTGAGTCATGGCTCGCCCTTGCATCTCTACATCTCTTCCTGTACATTTAATTACACTAGATGGTAGTTATATTTAATTCGTTTCATTGTAAAGAGCAAATCTAAATTAGTTCAAACATCGTGATTTGTCTTTAGTACCTAATGCTGGAAAAGTCACAGGCTTTCAATATGTAAATGATTTTATCCAGTAGTACAAATAGTAGTGCACAGAGCTTTGAGTATCGACGGTTCCATGTAGAACAGGCGTGTCCATCAAGCTGACTTCAGGGCACCGTAATCGGCAAAAATCCGGGGAAATCGCCAGGCCTACTTCCTCCCCTAATAAGTTCCCTTTCTCCTCTGCGGTAAACCAACTTTGCCGCACTGGAATTGCGAATTTCGTTGCGATAGCATCAAGGTATTCCCGAGAACACGCTGAAACTTATTGTGTTGACTAACCTGCAAACGAAATCAACAGAAAAATAAATAATTTGTTGTAACATAAATCGTTTTGCAAATTTTATCTGGTAATACTGAACAAGACAGAAGTATTCTTTGCCTACAAGACTGAGAGAACTTTTCGAGACAATTGTGTTATGTTGTGTGCAGAGCGGAGATATCTCTCCCATAAGAGAATCTGGGCAAACCAAGCTTGAAGAAGTGCGTATATCCCAAATGACAACTCATGTATCTGTGGCTGCCTCGGGTAGAAGACCTAGAGGTTTTATTCATATATTTTATTCAGACCCTGTTTTCTTCAGGCCCGGTATGAAACGTCTACTTCTAAATGTCAATATAAATATATTTAATGTGTGGAAGTCTCATTATCAAGATTCTTGTCTCTATTTCTTGAGACATATAAATTAAACATAAATTGACGTCTTGAAGAGATCAGTACCTTAACGTTTTTGCATGACAATCCCTATATTGATCGCCCTCTGCCTGCAGCAATTTATATTTTCTTTCTCCATCCTGTAATTTAGTATCACTCGTTCGTATTTTCAATTCTGGCGTGTAAAGGGTCTCCTAACAACTTTTGTTTTATATTTTGCTTCTCATATATCTCTCTTCTTTATTGATACTTATATTTTGACTATTATAAACTATTCAAATACTAGCTAAACATTTCTATTGAAACGCTTAAGCAAAATGATGAAAGCAAGTTGCTAAGACTTAGACTTGAATTATTGGGAATTTATAATATAAAGTGTTGCATATGAGAGTGTTGCAGATGATATATAATCATAAAGCGATTATAAACACTTCAATTAAAAATACGTTTATCAATTTTGATTATCTAAAGTCTAACATACAAAACAGATCAGTTAGATAATAATAAGTATTATATAACAAGTGTTCTAATAATCCTCTGTCTGCTACACGGACTGTTAGAACACATCTGTTCTACCAGGAATGGCCTCCAATTAACTACATCAGCCTTTCACATTTCTCAGGATGAATAGTCAAATGGAATATATTTAAAGGAAAGATATAATACATTGTAATTTTTCAAAGTAGATAAAACGTTATACGATAATAGTATTGTAATTTCTTAAATAATTATCAACTGGATGTGAAACTCGGTTTAACGACCTTGTTTAGTGATTCTCCGATCCCGGGTTGCAAGACGATGCCTAACGATATTTTTTTGTAAATAACTTATACCTATGCCATTATCGCACGAGGAACTTATACAAAATTTTGATTAAAGGTTAAAGCACTGAAATTATTTCTAGAATTTTATTTTTGAGAATTGTTGGTATGTTGATTGCAAACGTTGGCATTAACTAGTTCCGTCCTTTCTGGGTGGAAAGACACAGCCAGCTGCATTTTATCTCATCATGAAACATTCGCATTTAATTAGGTTATTAGGATCTTGCAAGTAATATTTCTTACTTATGTTCTGAACAACTTGTCTACGTCACCATCCCATTCGTCAGTGACTAAATTAAATCTGTAAATTTCAGGAGCAGTTGTTCTGAGATTGTGACTAATCGGTAACGCCTAAAGCTATCACTCTAACGAGAAGTTTTTAGAGGCCATAAAAATCATGTGAAGATAATTAAGTTGGGCGTCTGGTCTGCGACAGGAACGAAGTGTATCAGACACACTTCTCCTTCCATACGGACATCCACCAGCACAACGGAACTGCTGTGTGGGTTGCGTCATCGAATTTCTCGAGGCGTAGGTGTACTTCTGTAGTGTGTTGGAAACCGAACATCGAAACAATGGTCAATTATAGATTCATATAATATTTTTTTTAATTCTTGCCAGTTCTTAAAAAATACTAGGGTACGCGAAGAACATTTTAAAAAGTTATTGCATGTTTAAAAAGTTATGCCGTTAGATTGAGCATTTGAAATTGTCAATTTTACAGTAAATATTACAAATACCACTTCTTTGTTTTAATACATGTTTTTACCATTTGTACGCATTGATATTGTTTCAACATATTTTTCTATCTTTTCTCGTTAATGACGTCAATCATAGAAATAAATAGACACTCATTGGTTTATATCAACGATGAACACAAATTATGGAATAGCTTTACAGGATCCTGTATTTTCCTTCCGCCTCAACAAGGTGATTCACTCTCAGTCATTGTAACAATGAAGAGAAAATTAACTGAACGAAGAAAAGACAACGCTTCCTTAATTGTGATATACAATCTATTGTTTCACACGTACCCTTACATCATCATTAGAAATAGTACATTTCTTCCAAGGTGCATCGCGTCTCTTGAAAATACCTTGCATGTCTCAGAGCGACCTTGCGCAGTCTGTGGCGTCACCTTTGCGCAGGCCTTCCTACTCCGTTGGAGCGGTCATCTTCCCAGAGCTATTTGATTTATCTCTCCGGCGGATTGCCGATGCCAGAGATGATGCCCCTCAGGAAATATATTAGATCATAAACATCGATTCCGGTTTGCCGACTCCGCCTCCCGAGCACTTGTACGGTTATGTTGCGGTGCCGCTGCGGCGTCGGCGGCAGCGCGAGCGTCGGTGACCGTGACGGAGCCGGCGCCAGTTGTGGTGATGACGGTTGAGGGTGGATGCCGGTGACGGAGTAGCGACGGTGTCCTTGACGGAGCCGGTGCCAGTTGTGGTGATGGTGGCGGAGGCTGGGAGGCAGTGACGGGGTGGCGGTGTTGTGGCAGGGTGGCGGTGGTGGGAGGGACGGTGAGGGTGTGATGAGGTGGTGGGGTTCCTGGCGGGCGGTGGCGATAAGGGAGATGGCGGTACGGCGAAGGTGATGGGGTTGCGGTTGGTGATCGAGGGGGCGAGTGTGGGGTAGCGGTGGCCGGGGCGGGGGTGGTAGCGGTAGTGGTAGCTGCGGAGCATGTTTATGGTGGCGGCTAGGCGCCGGGCGAGACTTGAGATGCGTGGCGCGACAGCCGACGCCTGTGTCGCATCTTTAATTCGCCGAGCCGCCGCCGCCGCCGGTGCCGCCACCACTGGATCTCGGACGATGGAGAACGGTGGCAGATTTTGTTCAAATCCGTGGGCAAAATGAATTTGATTTTAGAAATGATTTTTCTTCATGGCAAGAAGGCAGTTTCATGACTAGATTAGACATCTTCTTGCCACCATCACTCCAGGATTTTTGTAAGAGCAAGTGTATTCTGAAAACAAAATGTATATTCATGGAGGCGAACTTTAATAAATTCAAGTTCTTCAGTAAACTTTACTCTGTAAATTATATCAAGCCTACTTCCTAATAAAATTGGGTGATCTTTTGGAAATAAATGAAGAGAAATCTGTTTCTGATTCGAGAGGGAGATGTAATTTCCTTTTTGAATTTTCATATTCTTTCCTCAAACGGCATAGTTAATTATATAAGCAGTTCGCCTGTTGTGATTGATGATTATTTTTGCCGAGCTGGCTACTCAAGATATTGCAATTTACGATAGCTTTTACGGCGTAATTAGTTTTAATTTTCGTGTTTGAGGAAAATTTATGTAAACATCTGCGTTTGTATGCTGGTGTTTACGTTCTCCTTACAGGTTGAGCGATGAACAGACTGGGTTCTGTGAGCAACATATTCACCAACGCTTATGGAATGCGAATGAGGGTAAAGGGTGGAGTGTGCTTAAAACAAATGACGACCTAATGGTTAAGGAAATACCAGGTGATATCAATTCCCATTCAATGCCTTTTCTTTCTAAGCTAGGTTACATTATTTTGACCGGTTAACGTTCGTATTCGGGTTGCAAACACTAGTTAACTAATTGTATTTGTTACCAGTGATCGGATAATTGAAATTATTATTATTATTATTATTATTATTATTATTATTATTATTATTATTATTATTATTATTATTTGATCACTTATTATTTATCAGCAGTTTTTTTCAATGATTTATTTTCAGGATGCATTACAGTTATGCCTGATGTACTAATTAATGGAGGATTTATGTCGGAATCTATGTAGCCTGAGCTTTCAGGCATTTCTTCATAGACGTAAAATAATTTTCATAATTTCGAGTATCACCCTGCTAACGCAGGAAACGAAAGGCATTTAATATTTTTTTGTACTGCTTTACAATTTGTATTTGTGTGAATATCTCCAAAAGTGTATCAAAATGTGTTATTTAGATCCTGTATTTGTTCGAAGTTCTGTTGAAGGTTGCGAAAATAAAGTTTTTTTCTTACAATAGTACAAATATAAATTTTAAAAAAAATGTATTAAAATGTTTTTCCCAAATTGTTATATTGTTGTAGTCTAGATGTCGAGATAGCTTGGTGCAACCTGTTTTGAACAAATAATGATTTTTCAGATTTAGTGTTGCCTCCCTCGAAACTTAATTTTTTACCGGAGTCACTATTGAACCGTCCAATGCATAGGGGGTACATGTTCATATTTGGGCTATTTTAATGTTATGGTTGATATGCTTTTCTTTTAGCTTTATCTTTCACTGTGCAAATAGATTTTCTGTAATATACATAACGTTCAGATACTGCAAATGTATTAGCAAAAAAAGTTACAAAATAAAATAATAATTATAATAATAATAAATTCAATTATGTAAGATGCACCTCCTCTGTATTGAACGGTTCAATTACTGTCAAAGACATATTTTTCGTTACAAGTTGATTTGATTATCGTACGTTTCTTGTATTATTTTCTCAGTTGTTATGTCAAAACTGTCAATTTGTTTTACAATTTCTAACATTTTTCCCCTTACGTTTTGTAAGTATTATTATATAGCATGTTTCAAAATAATCAAATTTTTGATTTAGTTATTTTGTTTTGTGTAGATAATTCTGGGAAAAATGATAAGCTATTAATAAGTTTTAATCTACTACGCAATTGTTCTGGGAAAATTTTCTCTTTCGAAATTCGAATCACAGGATGTGTCGTCCAAACGAGGTTCTTGTAATTGGATACAAAAATTAGGAAGGTAACGCGAGAACGGAAAAAAACCTACGTTAATTTGCAAGGATTCCAGGTAATTGGGGCTAGATTTTGTGCTGTTTTAGATACTTTCAAATCATGAAAATACTAGTAATAAAATTTCGAGTTCGGGAGTTCTATTGAGGTACCGACTCAGTCGGGACAAGCTCTAAGCTTCCGACCGGTCTCCCGAGACGTGTGGAACTGAGGTGCATGTTAATGTAAGTGTGTGTACGGGATGAAGATAGGACAAGGAAGAGGAAGGAGAGATCGTGCGCGGTCCGTGGCCCATTTGTTAGGATACTGCCCCTGCTTTCACGTGGTATTGATTGAAGGAACCACGCAAAACTACTGATCAGAGCAGTCGGCCGCTAGAATTCTCCTCCAGACAGCTACTGAACTTGACCTAGCTAGTGTCGAAACTCCTGTCACCGTGGGACTCGAACGTATGACCTCCCGGTCAGAGGCACTGGAGTGGCAACAATCGATGTTCTGAGCCACCTCTCCTGGTGGGGAGTTCGATTTATCTATTTTATACTACATTATAAGAGAAAAAATAACAAAATTCGTGCCATCAACACGACTGGCGTTCACTGCAGCCTTTCACACCGCGAATCGCGCGTTCGGGAGCACAGCGCTCGTCTGTCGCCTGCGGTAGGCGGCCGCCGGTGATTAAGCGGAAGTTAATGAGCGCGCCACTGGCGGCGCCCGTCGCGCGCTGCGTCCTCGGCGCCACTGCGCGCCGCGCTGCGCATCCTGATGCGCGTGAGAACGCGCCAGCCGCCACTCGCGCGCAAGGAATGGCTTCTTACGCGCGTCGCGCTCAACGCAGGAGACAAATGGAATTTGTGACGGGGAAGAACTGTGACAAGGTAACTGGCGTTTAAGAATGCTCGGGACAAGCTCTTCATGGCAGTTCAATTAATTGTTTAGATATAAAACTGTTATAATGTGAAATGGGACATTTCGCGAAAGAAATATTGTCTTGGTTAAAAAATAGTGTTGTGCGGGTTTAGAATATTAAAAATTGTTGGGTTTGTTTGGCCAACCCACATTTTATTGTTTTTAAACTACTTGGAGTGTGTGGCGTACTGAAATTTTTCCTCACAAATCTCTGCTTTTAATATTAGAGATGTAGGGCGGGAAATGAACTGCAATTTTCAACATTTCATAGGTTTTAATGAAAGTCGGAACTATACTATTTTTATAAATACCCCTTATTATATTCGTTCTGAATTTGAAGGAAAAAAGTATCAAAATAGTCTGAAAATTTTGAAAATGTCGAGTGTTCATGTAAAGTACCTTCAAAAAATAGTTGTGTTAATGATCTCCGGAACGGCGCTAGGAGATCTTACTCAAACTTCTAATCTAACAGAGTTGTCCATGACACTTACATCCATCAATTCATCCATCCATGCAGAGATCAATCCATCCATCCCATTTTTGGGTACAAAATTGCACATCTCTGTATGACAAGAGGTATATAATAATAGGAAAAGAAGAGTTTCTATGAATAAAGACTTGAGTCTTATACGGCCCCTCTCCTTAAAGCGGCTCTAACATTCGGCATTCGCCGAGCAGGGAGCTACTGTTCGTCCACTCCCGAACAGCTGATTTGCTCGGCGAATGTTTGCTCCCTTTTATGTGTTCTAAAGACCGACACGGTAGGTAGGACGAATACCGAATGTTCGGCGCTCGGCGAATAGCAAGCAACCCGTCCACACTACTCGGGAATCGGCGACCGGTTGTTCGAGATTCACCGAATGCCGCAAGCGTGGAGCCTCCTTTAGGCAGTTCCTAGATGCTCGACCGGTGCAACCTTTCCGCAGCAGCTTCAGAGCGCGAAAGCGAGCGGCGGAAGTGTGGGGAGGCGGCGGCGGCAGCGGCGCGTGCGAGGCGGTGGCTCGAGCGGGTGGGCGCGTGCCCGAGGGCGCGAGCGGGCGGCTCGGCTTTCACTTCCGGGCGGGGGAGGGCGTGGCGGCGCCGCCCCCGCAGCCAATAGCCGCGCGCCGCCCGGCACGCCCACGCCCCGCATAGGCCGACGCCAACGCCCACGCCGGGCGTCGCGGCGCTCCCGCACCGCCGAGCGCCGCACTGGGCACGGCGCCCCGCCGCACGCCGGTCTGGTACAGGCCCAAACGCACGCCGCGCCGGCCTGATAGACACTGCGCCCAAGTACGTGTTGCGGCGACGTTGTGGGTTCGATTGCGAGGCTTGGGTTCAGTCGGGTTGTGATACTCCCTGTACCTTTCATCTGCTACCTTCTATCACCATGCACGAATCATTCCGAACTTCCTTTTCCCTACAGAGTCAATAGTGAGATTATGTAGTATTGGTGACTTCGTTGGTTGCGTATTGGTACGTTATATCGAAGTTCACGGGCACAAACTCGATCGAGAGAGCTATTATTTTTAGCATAAACATTTTCTTCTTTCGCGTACCTTATGAAGGGAAGTCCCATTTTTTAGATTTATTGTAAGGAAAAGATCATCAAACCTGAAAGAAACCTCTGACCTAAATTCAAAGGTGTTTCTTCGCCCGAATTTTGCCTCCTTTCTCTTCTGGGGCTTAATGAAATTTGCGTGGTGGAGAAACGAGCAGGCCTGGCGGCCTGAGCCCCACCATGTAAAGTAAAGCATCATCGAATTGAATTGAGAATATTTGACGAAACGATTGTCACGAAACGGACCTAGCGTACGGTGATCAACGCCAACAGACTGGTTTCCTTCTTTTAAACCGATCGATGGGGGAATCGATCACGAGACACGTTGGTCACAAGAAAATACGTAAATGCAATGACCGACTTTTGGTCGACTTTTGGCCGAGTCACTTCATGTCAGTTCCGAGGTCAAGGTCACGAGTTTCATGGTCAGGCGGAAGCGCAGGCTAAATGGCCTGAGATTCGCCATCAATAAAGACATATATTTATTTATTAATTTTACTTCCGATCCGAAGAGACGTCCAATAGTGGCCATTGTTATCAGAGCGATGACATGTGAGCACGTACATAGTTACAATGCCCTCGCAACTGTCCTAGGAAAATGGAATGGAGATCCCCTTTTTCAGGCACGAAGAATATTGAATAATTTATATATATATATATATATATATATATATATATATATATATATAAATTATTCAATATTCTATTCAATATATATTAAATTATCTAATATTTTTCATTTAAGTGAATACACACACACATATATGTGCATGTGTGTGTGTGTATTCACTTAAATGAAAAATATTAGACGTAATCTAATTGCGAATAGCTACCCTAACTTCCTTATGAAACTGGAGGTCATTTAAATCGTAAGGAGCGTAATAATGGAACTACGTATGACTATTTTGTGTTGTAATTTTAAAAACCTTGTATTATGATTAGAGTTTGAAATGTATACTCATAAACATATTTTGCAGCAAACCCGTACTCGGAAAATGAAAATAGTAGTTTACTTACAAAGGACTCTTATCATCACCTTACGCCCGTATTGCATATCATTTTTTAACACGTAGTGAGCGAAACGCAATATGTCAAGTAGAGGAATATAAATTAAACATCAGATAACTAGAAATACCTCTTTTTACAAAAGAAATGGATTCCAGTCAGTGTCATAACGCTATTGTTTGTAAATAATGAGCACGTTGTCAAGACGAAAGACAATTGCGAATCGTTACAGATGTTTGGCGCACGCTTCGTAATGTTTCGCACACTGTGAAAATGTAGCTGTTTTACAGACGTAAAAAGTGTATTATAAAGTGTGTATTACACGCATCCAATGCACACGTTTGCACACTTTGTACACCATTGCGCGCCAATCAGCATTTGCGTGACTCTTCTTTGAGCTGGTGTTCTACCACAAACACACACAACTGCTGAATCCAGACCTGTCCGCCCCCTACCCCCGCCCCGTCCCGCGGCCGACCGCACCCCGGCCCCATCCTCCCGCCCCTTCCGCCCACGCAACAGCCAGCGGACCCCTTGCCCCCGCCCAACGCCTCTCACAGCTTGTGTGAAAATGTCACGGGCACCCAACGGTGCAGATAGGCGGATGGGTATTTATGGATTTGTAACCATGCGAATGGGCGACTCGTGTCTCGGTGCAAGACCTTCAACCTGAGCCTCAGGTTTGAATCCAGGTGGAGCCATGTTGAGTACACGGGCAAACAGGACAGCAGACGCTCTCTGGGTTCATTTGTTTCCACACTCATTAGCCGCGGTCCGACGTTATCAGACTTGCCAGTTATTAAATTCATAATGTCATTCACACCAGGTTAACCACTGTTGCTCTGGTATTCTACATTTTCTCTGCGAAACTCAAAGTATCTTATTTTATAGCGAGAGGAAAAAAGTGTTGAAGTATTACGAACGGAACTACCGTTAGTGCTATTAATTTTCATTTTTATACAGTACATAAAAGAACAGATGGAACGAGAGGACGCTGTCATGAAAATGAATTGTGATAACTTATTATCTAAGATAGCTAGGAAATGAAATAGAAAATATAACAATTAAAAATGTGATAAATTCATATGGATACGGGTATGTCTCACATGTGTCAAATGAATTTCACACACACTAGTTGAGATGTAGACTAGCATTCTCAAAAGTTAAAGGTGTTCTAAACGTCTGGCCTTTTGTTAGGTTGCAATGCAGTGTTAGTGATGAGGTTGAGGTTATTCAGTATGTAATTGCGTTCTTCTGTCTTAGTTTTCCATCAGATTTGAAAAAAAAAATCTTTTCAAAGCAAAAATTTAGTTTGGACTATATTATTTTCGAAATAATACTTGTAAAATAATATGAATTTTAAGTCATAAGATCAATTCATGTGAATAACTTTTGGAATTCTTAAATTACGCTTAAAATTATTCACGAATTTAAATTTTATGTTCTTTTCTAAATATTAGTTATATTTATAGCTTTTGTTCATGTTCTCAGCATATTTCCTGGCATGTTGACTACATGTTCGCCACGTGTTCCCTTCATCACCACATGTTCTCCATAGGTTCCCATCTAGTTAGTTATCTAGACCGTAAGCATCAATGTAAATATAATTTAAGAATTAATACGAATAAATGTTCACCTCGTCTTCTCACGCATGTTCTCCCACATGAACCTCTACATATTCTCCATATGATCCCCAACATGATTTCTGATATGCTCATCACAGGTTTCCACGTATTCCTCCACCAAATATTGCCCCACATGTTATCATAGATGCTCTCCAAATGTTACTGAAAAGTACTTTAAGTGTTCTCCTACAGTTACCCAAATCTTTTCCTAACGTTCTTCCAAATATTTCCCAAATTTTCCCTTAAATTAAACAACTGAATTTTAGAGGTTTTTTTTACAAAATACTCGAATAAAAATTACGGCGGCGTAAAGTGCCTTCCTCTCGGATGAAACAGGAAGTTTTGAATTGCCAGAGAACACAAAAAAAGTAAAATCCTCGCAAAATGTAATAGAAGTGTCTCAAAGATTTTTTTGCAAAAACTTACAATCTTAAAAAAACACTTTTTTAAATCTTTGTTTCAGCATCATTACACTAGAACCCAACTTTCAACGTTTCTGTCAATCTGTGCTACGGATAGACGGAACCATTAAACATATAACAGGACGACCACAGGGCCTCGTTTTTAAGATTGCGATATACAAAACATACATTGTGTACGGGACAAACAAACTGGTTTTAAGACTCTCGGGTTATGCACCGTGGGTTCCGAGTTATGCACCGTGGTGAAATGGGTTGCGGCGTGATGTGTTTTGCGAGTTGCATATGCGCCTGATAATCCAACTTCGCAATCATCTGCGAACTTCCATGTTCATCTTAAATCTCTTTTATTCGCTACTAGGATGTAATGTATTAACTGGTAGTAAAACACTTCCGTTGTTTTGTGTCCATTGTTGCTTATTTTTATTACCGTATTTACAAAACGTTTTATAGAAGGGATAATAAATTTACTGCGTACTAGTGCATTCGTTTTCTCGATATCCGTACTATTGTTTTAATATAGTTTTCGTGATATTTTCAGTGTCGATGTCAATCCTGGTGGTATAAGAAACAAAAATACAGACACTTAAAATATCGCGATCTTTAAAGAAAGGCGACGTCCGTATAATGCGAGGTATAATGCGTACACCTTCCCAGCGGCCACCTGTGCCTCGTGCAGCTCCCGCGATGAAAGTTATGGTCGAAAACGTCTGAAACCAGAGCGACTTCTTTTTTTCCCCTCCTCATATGTAATTCCAGACATCTACCTGAACATTAACGGCGAAGCATGAGTTATAATTATAGTTTATAGATTTAGCCCCTGTGACTTATAATTATGCGTGATTAATTATATGCTCGCTGTGTGCGGCGGGTGAAGCGGCGACTAATCTATCACTTTCGAATCCGGGAGTAAGCGTCTTCGAATCCGAAAAGTGAATGAAATACTGATGGGCGGCGTTTTACATGCGTTTGAGGTTCGTCGGCCTACATTTCATTCATGGCGTTGGGCTGCGTTAAAGAATTATGCACATTAGTCTTAATTTCTTGCTCCAATGTTTAATGCAGATAATATTTTTTTGTTTGCTGACTCAGTTCACTGACCTAGCTTGCTTCGTGAAAATAAAGAAATTTGATTGCACTTTTGATATTACGAAAGGAAAGTTTCAAATAGTGACAGTTAAAGATAACATTCACATCATAAATAGTACTATCTACTGAAGGCTCGCGGGAAAAAATCTATACTTACTTTCTAGAAAGAGGCGAAGAACTCCAGAATGCGCTTAAAGAAAAAAAATCCAATAACATAGTCATGTAAATTGATTTACAAATTTCAAATACAATTCAGGTAATTTATGATCATTCATTCATACATTAGTTTACGTACGCATCCATTCGGCTTTGCAAGTAGGACCCTGTTGACTGGCACAATGTAACATATAAAGGGGCTTGTGACTGTTATGTAAATATTTAAATAAATGCAAGCATCGTTATTTGAAAATGCGATAAGTTACATAAATGATAATATTATAAACAAACTTGTCAGACGTATATAATATCAGTATTACATAAGTTCTGAAAATAATATTTCAAATTTACAAGCACTGAACATATTTCTTCCGTCTTTTGGAAAATCGTATCAAATAAATTTTGTTTCTTACTCCTTGCACGAGAAACTAATTACCCCTAACCCACTTTTACTCCTAACAAAAATGGTCCATTATACTTTCACCAGTATCTTAATGTTTCCAACATTGGAACCATGTCTCAACGCACTTCATGTCCCAGTCAGTTATGATACTAATATTGCGAAGGCGAACATGAAGCAAGAAAATTGGGGTCACATACATGTAATATTGTGAGTAAGGTAACACGTGTGGAACAGTCAATTAAATATATTACCCCTACGTTTACTGAGTAAGTATGTATTTACGTTTACTGAGTGGTTATTACAATATGATTCTACTCCATATATATTTTTAAAGAGCAAGAACGTTAGGTTATTGATGGTTTTAAAATATAATTCTGACATCTTATGTACGAATTGCCCTTTAAAATTTGATTAAAAGATAGATAACACTTAGCGGTTTGGTTTTTGCATATTTAATATATTAAATACTTATTAATTCTAAATATTTAAATATATTAATATTAAATATTTAATTTAATGTTTACTAAATGAAATATGATTGAATATTTATTGAAATAGTTATAACTCTTATACTGAAGTAAAATTTGTATTTGAAAATAATAACTGAAAAATACTTAATATATTTATATTTTTTAATTAAAATTAAAATCCTTTCTCCACAGTAGTATTATCACCGTCCCTTCCTACTTCCCCCCGGAAGCACCATTGATAGCCGAGATGGGCCCAGGGTTAGGTCAGCATTTAACAGCATTAGAAAACATGCCCGAGAAGGGATTGGGTTACCTCAGACTGCCGAAGAAAGGAAGATCCTGGTATAAAGAAAATTACACGCGATGAGAAATGGAACATTCTTAAGATTAAGTACAAAAGCACCATGATTCGTCAGTAACAATCAACTGCATAATGATTTAAATATAAACACAATAAAAAACCAAAAAGCCTACCTCACACACAATTTATACACTGACCTTCCTCGAATTCAAGCATCATCATTCTATACTTAGGCAAACCCCCAAATTATCAAACGATAATTAATAAGGGATAACCCCTCCATTCATTTTATAAAATGTTCGCAACCCAGGGATGAGGTGCTTCCTGCTTCTTCTCCCACTATATTTTTTTAAATATTAATTTTATATAATTGTAATGTATAATTTTAAGTTAGTGTAAGTTAGTATAAGATAAAGACCATAAAAAATTTGCACAGTTAATATGTAAACTGAACATTGTAATGTCTACCAAAAATAAAATTACAATATAAAGAAAAGTAATGAGGTCCCGCGGCTGGAGAGGAGGAAAACTTAAATCCTGTCGAGCCTGTGAAGAAAAGGAAAATAGTTGAGATGATTTTCTAAGGTCCATAAGATAATTGCAAAGTTAAAATGAGTTTCAATTAGGTTTAGGGGTGAGAAGAGTGAACGTCTTCACAATTAGCGTAAACACCTTGTATCAAACATGTTTTACATCGTCGCAAACAAAATCATTAATGGTATCATAGAGATTTGTATATTTATTACCAATTTATTTATCTGACGTATATTTTATTGCAAAATTGTGACAAAACTTTAAATTCGTCTTTACTTCATAAAAAAATTAGAAAAAATCCGAATTTTGAATACGTTTCTTGAGCAACTGCAATACATTATCCGCTACTTTTAGAACCGAAGACATTCATTTACATAGTGTACGCCAAACAACTTCCGCTCGTATCTCACTTTCTCACTCCATTAATCTCGTATGGCCAACAATGGTGTCTCTATCCATTCGGTTACCTCGGCGACCGTTTTGTGGAGGCGCGGCCATTTCTCCACGCACGTGCGTGACCTGCGGCAGGGCGCAGCGTGCCACGCCCGGGGGCAGACTGGCGCGTGAGGGCCCACCGCCGCCACCGCAACCACCGCCGCCACCGCTGCCTCTACCGCCTCCGTTTCGTCCGCCGCCTTCATTGCCTCCATTGCCACATTCGCCTTTTTCGCCACCTGCGTCGCCTTCACTGCCACAGCCTCCGCCTCCGCCATCCTCATTACCTTCTCCTCCGCCCTCTGCAGCCACTACTTCCTCCGCCTCCCACCTCCGTCGCCACCGCGTCAACCGCCGCCACCGCAACCGCCGGCGTTGCCCCGCTCCGTAATGACCCGCCACGTCCGCCTAATTCTCGAATTTATTATAAGGCGAGCGCGCCGCCACCGACGCCTCCCTCCTTGGCGGCGCGACTTCCGCGCCTCCGCCGCCTTTACCGCCTCCGTCGCCTCCTTCGCCACCGCCTCAACCGCCTCCACCCCCATCACCGCCTCCGCCGCCGCCTCCACCGCCGCCTCCGCCGCCTCTGCCGCATCTGCCGCCTCCACCGCCGCCTCCGCCGCCTCCGCCGCCGCCTCCGCCGCCTCCGCCGCCTCCGCCACCGCCTCCGTCACCGCCTTCCGCACGCCTTCGCCTCCACCGCCTCTGCCGCCTCCGCCGCCACCTCCGCCTTCGCTGCCTCCACCACCTTCGCTTCCGCCTCCGTCGCCGCCTTCGCCGCCTTCTTCGCCTCAGCCACCTCCAGCGTCTCGCTCCCTGCCAATGTCGGGCACCTACCTCGGTACCGGGAAACAAGAGTTCTATCCGCGGTTGCTAAAGGGGCCACCATGGTCTTTGTCATTTTCACGAAAGCTATCATTATTACATTGATATCATTATCATAAATATAATCATAATCACAATCACCAACAAATATTTTTAGCGTAGATATACAATTGTCTTCACTCTTTCTTTCACCGTTATGCCCATTCCGTGTGCAATGTCTTATATTTTTAAGAAGCAGCATTATCTTCCGAATATAATAAAAGTTGTGGAATGCAATAGAAACAGTGTCGATGTTACCAAATTGTCACGTAATGAGTTATGACGTAATTACGTATTTTAGAACTAGGAAAATTACTTTGAAACAAATTTCTGTGAAATTCTCAACTTTACATTCTGAAGGTGATACTTGTCTGGTGGTATTTTGTCACCCCACTCTGCATTACCACCACTAACATAAGTAGTTCCTCAATTACTACTATCATCTTAACCAATACATGCATCGACACCACCAACACAACGAGAGACAGTTCGGTAATACAAAACAACCTCTCAATACAAACACCACTCGTGATTTACTGTATATATTCGTAGACTTAAGAGCGTAGGAGACTTAAAAGCGTATTTAAGTAGACTTAGGGAGCGACTTGTGATGGAAATTGGAAAACGGATGTTAACCGTACAGTGGTAACGTTTCATTAGTTAGGTCTGCAAGACCCATTCAAACATGTCTTTTGAATTGCTTATAGAATTGAATTTTTGTTTTTTTAGCAATATATGTATCCTAGACGAGAAATAAAACAAATTGCAAGTGAATTTCAGACAAAATCATTATATAACATATCATCGTTTGGCCTTTATTGTGATCTGCAGTAGCGACGGTAAATGTATATATATATATATATATATATATATATATATATATATATATATATATATATAACATAATAACGTATAGTAATAATATTGCTACGAAGCTTACGAATATTTACATTGCCTACTGATTTTCTTCATTTAGTTCAATTGTGTTTTCCTAAGACGTGTGAAGTATCAATGGTATCAATATTCGCTGTTGCGCTGTTTACCTTGCGCTGCCTCACTAGATCAATGTCGTTTCTGTATAAACAGAAATCTCACTAGACATCTTCAGGTTCCGTCGATGCATTTAACACTTCCTCTATCATCTATCTTACTCGCTTAAGTCTATTTTCATATTCTTCATCCATTTCAGTCATAGTATGTAACACACAAGCAATCTATAAAGCTTTCACTAACACACGTTGTTCGGAAATTACTGCTAACAAACAGTTTAATCATTGTGAAAAGAAGTATATGAGGGTAACGATGGGTCAGTCAGACCCTACAGGGTTTCTTACATCTCAAATTTCTCTTTCACTCAACAATGATTGATAATGATATTTAGTACTGATTATTATTTTAAAGAAAATCGTTATTTTGAAAGGTAGTCGAAAATTAAATTAAGCGTTGAGTTTCAAATTCAAGATATGTTGAAATAAATTTTACACTGGGTCTGATGTTACCACTGCATGGTTGGTTAAATGATTTTAATCTCTCTGAAATTATGATCTCCGACACTCGCAGTTTTGAAGGTAGTTAGTCACTGATAATTAACTGATAATTTAAGTGATTTTAACTGATAATTTAAGACAAAAAGTAAATAATTTGTCTATTTAAACCCACAATCTAAACTAATATAATTTTTATTTAGACGCCTTTCGTGTATTAAAACATCCTTAATGATGTGCCATAGCAGGATCATCAGCCACATGTTCTGAAAGGTAAATGAACCTAGCTGCGAGGGAAAGTGTTTAACGATCAGTCATTTTGCAACAGACTCACTGAAATTTAATACCCTGGTAATAAAAACGGAGAAGATAAGTATTTGCTTGCCATTTGCTACACCGTTTACCTTTCTGAATTTACAACACAATTTGTCCCAGGATGGTGTTCCTGAAAAAAAAATTTTACTATTATTAATACTATGGTTATGCAGCCATAAATTTCTTACGAATCCTACAAAGGTAAGAAATTAAGGACGAAACCGATTGTGAATTCTTTGACGAAACACATGACAAAACTCGTTACAAAAGTTGTTAGCACTTTTTAGGTTCAAGAATATGTAAACGCTTACATACATTTACTTACATTTTGTTGATAAGTAAGTGTAAAATTCATTTAAAACGATTGCTAAATCTAAGATATAAACATGTTCTCCATTGCACTCCACTGCATTATTTGATTGGACTCCATTGAACAAGAAATTTTATGACGGATATGGCTTATCTCCCGACCCACGTGCCCCATTTCAATACGTCCAAGCTGCTATCTCTTTTACTACTTGCTCTTGTCTTTCTCAAGAGATCTAGGCATCCAACTCGCAGCACTATTGATTTTCCTTTCTATTAGCTTGTAAAGGCGACAATGGGATTAAAGTAAAACTTAAAAATAATATATTTTAACTAAAATAATGTTTTTTTTAAATATTCATTTTAAAACAGAAAATTTATTTTACAATTTCAACATACTATCTGAGCTGCTGCTACTTATTCCTTCTGTCCTACCTTTTAGCGTATAGTAAAATTGTCGAATTTGTCAGACGTGCAATTTTTTTCATTTTTGTGACTCATGGACTGACTAATTGTTATTAAACCCGTATTGTCAAATAATATTACTCAGTGGTTTGGTCGATCTCCTAAGAATGTGTTCGATGTTCATGATGAAAAACTGGTCAATAAATTATTCTGAAATCTGAATGAAATTAAATAACATATATCTACGCTAAAAAATGTCGTCAACGTGTGCTCCATATTCATACCATCATATAACACTGACGTGGCTACATACCGCTGATCAACATTTACTAGAATTGCAAGGTTCAACAAGTATGAAAATGCATGAGCGCCTTTACATGATCTCACTTTTCAAGATTATAGAGCTACTACAGTTTAGGAAAATGCTCACGAAAGGTAGGTGTCACCTAACAAGGTAGTAGCAAGAATTTACAATTTATTTTCGAGATTCTTCCATAACGAATGAAAGGAAGAAATAGACCTTAAATTACTATGGTCGTACTACGTACAGTTGAACAGCTAGCACGAAAGATCTGTACATTAACGGAGCTGTAAAGCAAAAAATATATCTTCCACATTGAAATTATAGTACGTTTGAAAATTTTTCCATTCAGATGCGCTTCATGTATCATTTGCTTCGTACCAATGGCTTAGACTCGTAACTTGATACTTCGTTCTCGCAACTGTTCAGTTTTTCGTGGTGCCGACCATATCATGCACGGTACTTGAGCAGTCTCTTCCACAGTTGCCAAAAGCCTGATTCTCGGGCCTCAGATCATCCAGTTTCCGATCACCCTCTGAGGGGCCGCGCGAACGCGCGTCTTCCATATTTATGTCTTCGCTGACAGGCGGCGCGCTTTGATTCTTCCCTCCAGACGGCGCTCGACACGCTTTAAGGCGGATTGTTGTCGATTAGCTCGAAATCGTTCAATGAGATGGTGGCCATTTTTTGCGTATCGCTGCGGGGTGCCCAATATTTATGAACAGAATATTTATGACGTTTTCATACTTTTTTTATTGCGTGAATTTACGGGGCAGGAAACAGCGGGTTTGGTGTCTTTAAACCATGTCGCAGTTAATGACCCAATGGTTGGCTCAAATTACGTATCCGGAGCCTTTTTTTTCTCTTTTTTCGAATTTGTGCTTAAGATTGCGTTTCTCCTGTTGTATTTTTTCGGAGACTGCTGAGTTAAAAGCACGTGTTCGAAGAAAGTAGTTTTTTTAGTGTTTCAGGAAGCTCACTAAATTTACAAGCAATACTCGAGAACATATTTCAACGAGTAAGAGAGCAAAGCAGCCCATTTCGTCGTGTTCTTTTTGTTTGTAAGACATGGAAAGCGTGATTAAGTGAAATGTAACGAATTGAATTGCTTATGTGTATACTATTATTTCTTCTTACCTAGCTAACAGAATTAGATGTTTACTGGTCGCATTAAAATTCTTCAAATTAGGATATATTGATAGGAACATCAGCGGAAGTCACATGAATATATTAAACATACCAAGTTAAAACATTTTCGCTGAATCTACAGTTCTCGGAATGAACGAGTAGTGATATACGTACTATTCACCAGGCAAAATCATAACAATATATTCCACGAAGAGTGCATTTCGTAGAACTATCGTGAAGAAACATTCCCCGTGAGAAAGAAAATATCTCTCCCGGAGACCATTACTTGTTCATACATCGCCGGCCTCACGTCCTCCGTGGCAGTTATCGTCTCGGATATTCATACAAGCAATATTTTACTACCGAAAGTTGCTCAAGAGGAACACCGAGGATGCTCCTCGCTCCTTCGGTTTCACGATCCTCTCTCCAGATAGCCCGGGCGCTTCCCGCGCCGCGAGATCCGATCCCGGCGGCAGCGCAGCTGCGCTTCCGGGAACGCGCTGCCCGCGGAGAGGGTCCGGGGGCGCGCCGGGCGGTATCAAATGGAAGCAATGACAGAAACGGTGTAGCAGGTTGTTCGGGGGAAGCCCGCATTAAAGTTGCAGCGCCCAATCTGTTCGCCGCAGGGCACGCGGCTCGCGAGAAGAAGGGGAGGGCACTGAAATGAAGGGGGAGGGCGTTGCCGAAGGCCGGCGTTAGGTCGGCGGTAGGGGAAGGGGGCGAGGGGGGTGTTGGATTCGACGGGGGTGATGCGGTGACGGAGAAGGTGGTGAAACGTTGTTGACGGAGAAGACGGGTATGGAGCGGGGAGGAAGGTTGGAGCGGTGTCCAGGTCGCAATAGATACTTCACGTTTGGCGACGGAGACGGTGTAAAGGGCGGCGCCAGAAGCAGCAAGTTTGCGGAGCGAAAGGAAGACAAAGCGAGACGACCGTCCGCACAACCGGTGCCTCGGTCGCAGGATGGAACGTCGAGCGCAGCGGTGGATGGGTCGGGATGGGCTGGACGAGGCAAGGGTGGCTAGAGCCAGGGCGGTGGCAGCGGCGACGTGCGAGGGGGCGGGTATCGCGTGCACTCATCTCGCCGTCATAAATTAAGCACAAGCGAGATACCCCACGCGCCTGCGCCGCCTCGCCGCCACAACAAGTTCCGCCGGGTCCTCGCCCTCGGGTCTCCGTCCGATCGTGATCGATTCGTCTTGTGGCCCTGCCGCGGGCCCCCGCCCCGCCCCGCCCCCTCCCCCGCTCAACGGCGTTTCCTCACTCGAGCACCTGCGCGCGCCCGTTTCGACACGCGCTGATTTTCTCTCGGGCGCATTTTTGCATTTGTCTCGTTACTGGGAGCCCGCCTTGCAATCACACTAATTCCAGGCTCCTGCTTACGTGTTTAAGCCACTGCCAATTGACGTCTCGGCCGGACTGGAGACCACCGCTGGATTATTACGACTTAAACACGACTGGACAGAATACTGAAATACTTAATGGACTTAATCGAATGTATGGTCGACATAAATATTATATAATATTGTTTCCTAATTAGTGTTTTTTGTGTCATCTGTTTTATTCTTCAGAGTAAACAGTCGTGAATCTATGACAAATTATGCCAACTGACAACTGAATGCCCCGTTGAAATAATTTTTAATTAAACAAATGATCAATTGACAAATTGATGTGAATAATATTTCATTGCCAGAGATCTTCATTGCTTACTACAGAACACTAACATATATGTAAAAATGTAACTTCAATATTTCATAACATACCTTAATAATTCGTCTTCGGTATTCTGTCGCCAGTTCTCAAATAGCACAGATGGTCGATTCAACTTAATCATGACATATCTCTAAAATTTAAAAGATGACCAATAGTTTTTCGAAAACACTGGCTAATGTTCAAGTCTGCAGTAGCAATGATTGAATTGTTACGTAAAGTTCACAATTAACTTTATATTTGATCTTTGAATAATTCTGGATTTTGTGACTGATATCATCGTAGAAAAAAGCTCACTCATCTGTGTATATGCCCTCTCATTTTCATCATTTCTATGACTTACTCAACACACTCGAACTCGAGAAAAGACATGTGTTCGATTAATCTCTATCAAATTCTACTCTGGAAACTTCAGAAGTTTAGGTCAAAAGCAGCGCATTTTTTCTTCACAGAAAACTGGAAATGAAGCGGATCCAACTTCTTTTATATAACTTAAGAATGTAAACAATTAAAGCTTTTGTCGGAGCCAATTTTCATATTTTCGCGCGATGATGAAAGATAAAATACGAAAATTAAAAATATTACGATAAGTTCTACATTTGAAATTCTTCTGGGCTAGAAAAAAATTAAAGAAAAATAATTGCTCCAATATTCTAAATCCTTTGAAACAAAATTTTGAAACAGAGGCTTCAGTAAAAAGAACTAAATTGAATTATGTCAACGATGCTCGGAACATTACAACTAGATATTTCTTCTGAGGCATTTACCAAATTTCAGGTCAAAAGCTTCTAATCTGACAGAGTTGTGCCTCATATATATTTCCATCCATCCCACTATATGGATATCTCGAATTTCGTGTAGAAAATTTCGTTTATCTCCTAGTCTGCTGCATCAATATTAACCATCTCTGAAACAGCACCAATAGACCTTAATCCATCAGACAGATAGTAAGAAAATTAAGTGACGTTTTACGACAGATATTCTAAATCATATTGGTGAAGTTATTGCAATTGTCCCCTCCTTACGTATGCCATACTGTACAGAGGAAAATAACGCTGTCATACTTAAGTCAAAAGCTTTCCATCATAAAGAAGTCATGGACTCTTCTTCTCAATTCTACGAACAGCAATTTTTTTCCAATAAACTTTTCCTGCATGCACAACAGTGAGCGTTGCCTGGCCCCGCCTCGCTCCCACACTCGCTGGTTGTCTCCGAGCCGTCCCCTTCCCGTCGGTTGCTCACCCGCGCACCTGCGCGCGGGTTTCGACACGCACTGATTTCCCCCCAATGGAAATTTTGCACGTGCCTTCCAGCCTCCTCCTTCCGACGCCTCCTCCACCTCCACCATCGCCGCCACCAGCGCCGCTGCCGCCGCCACCACCGCCGCCGCCACCACCACCGCCACATCCAACGCAGCCGCACCCCATCCCCCCCCCTCCGTCGAATCCATCACCCTGCCCATGAAGTCTACGCCTCCTCCGCCGCCACTACCTCCGCCAACCGTCACCACCGCCGCCGCCGCCACCAAAGCTGCCATCTCCGCCGCCACTACCTCCACCGCCATCGCCGCGGCATAGTAGAGCAGTGGGCACCCCAGAAGACTCCGACGCATCCGCCGCCACCGCCTCCGCCACCATCACCACTGCCTCTGCCGCCAACTCCTATGTCACCGCCACCGCCGCTGCCTCCGTCGCCACGGCCTCCGCCGAAGCCTCCGCCACCACCGCAGCCGCCGCCGCCTCCACCACCGCCGCCGCCGTCGCTCTCCGCCTACGGGGCGCTCCCGCGCCGGCGGATCTTTAATTCATAATGGCTTTTGAAACGCGTTTCCTAAAGGGGCTTCCCTGAGCACGCATGACGTCGCCTCCCCTTGACTGGCACCCAAGAGACTAATCACGTGACTTGCGTTTTTCGAGTGGACGCGCGTTCGTGATTTAGTGTCGTAAATAGCCTTTGCAAATTGTTTTGGGGGAATGTTTTTATTTATTATTTTATTTACTCGTTTATTATCAAGAATAGAGTCAATTTGCTTATTCGAAAAATTGTGATAGTTCACTAACAGTGGAGAAGCAAGTTATGCAATGAACAGTCGCCTTCGGCATGAAATGAAATAATTGAATCAGTTTTTTCTAAACGTGGAAGTTCAATGATAAGGGAAAATTTAGAGATTTGTTCCATGTTTTAAAATTCGTACGCATAAGGCATAGTAATGCATTTCTGTACTTGTTGTTTATATTTTATTTCAGTTTTAATGTTTAGTTTCATAATTGTTAAAAATACATTCTTTTCGATTCATCTATAACACATCTCAACGATTACTACCTGTGATGTGTCAATACAAAACATCAATGCGCGTAAGGATTACTGAGTGCTATCGTGCTATCAAGTTTAGGTTTGTGTATTTTTCAATACTAGCATTTATTTCTCAAAACACGAGTACCTTTGTTATGCTAAGATGATAATTTTGTAGGAAGTTTCGCAAATTATGCAGAAGGTAGATTCAGGCAAATTATGCAGGAGGAAGCAGGAGGTAGATTCACTTCATTCAACTCCATATTTCAATTCTATTACAACTTTAAGGATGTGGATGATTGCTAGTGAAATAATTGATTGTACATCATCTACTTTACGTGCACATGCAAACGTTCGATATCTCTTTCTGCTGCTGGGTAATGAATTCATTGATGTGTTTATATGAGACTAGTGTTATCTGTATTAAATTTACGATGTTGATTTGCTCGAAACGTAACCAATTATGGTGAGATTCAAGCATTTAGTTCAGGGCTTGACGTTTATACTTTTGTGAGGAGTTATCCGCTTCAATGATTTTGTTACCCGTGACCATATGGAGTAGGTAATGAATTTATGTAAGAATGTGTATCTATCCATAACAAAGATCGGTGCAGCGTTTTTGCGATATTTATGATGCAATGTTTTTGTATTACTATTTTATTATTGCAGATGCTTCAATAACATTGTAAGTGGAAGCATTAAAGAGGTAATCAAAATACATTTTACGCGAATTATATCGATGGAATAAACGAAAATAAATGTACGAAGGTTTTTCCTAAAGGTATTAAACAGAGAATTTGTATCAATACTGTGAAGTGTAATACCTATTTAAAATATTAATCATGGAGAATTTACTTCTTCTCTTCTTCTTCCAAACGCACAACGGTGAATAAGGTATCAAATGAGTTTTTTAAAGTCAGCTTCTGATACAGTACACTCTTATTTGGTTGAAATACGTTTTTTCTTTAAAAGTATCAGTTGATTCGCGTTTTATCGTGTTTACCCATGAATTATACATCATAGGGCCAGTTTCACCAACCAGCATCATATTCGTAGTTGATCCGAGTTACGTGATCCTGATCCGCGGAGTTAAGACCGACTTGATCCCTGTGCGTTTTACCAATGTTTTGAGACTTTGAAGTTAGTCTGGACTCCTTGATTCCCGAGCAGTCGGGAAAATGCGCGGTTGGCAACAATTTTGCAATGCATTGTGGATATTCTCGCGGTCAGCTGTAGAAGACGAGTTGTTTTGATTTCATTTCTTTCCGTGGTTGTGTTACTATACATGTGGTAGTATTTTTGTTTGGATGGATTCAACTGAGGTTGGAAAGAATGCATAGACGGCGCCCAATTTCTCTCCAACTGAAAGGGAATTACTCGAAAGCTTAATGAGCAAATACAAAGAAATCTTTAATGCTCGTTCTGACAATTCAAAATAATCGCTTCTTTTGTGAATTACTCGTGGTGTGTCTCCCCACCATAAATCTTCAATGACTTCATCACCGAAAATTCAAAGTGTTACTACACTAAAAAAAGTATTCAATTAAACTATCCCACGCAAATTGCAATACAGATATCACAAAAATCAGATAGAAATGCGGAAACAAGCGTCTCCAATAAACTACAACTTAAAAAGTGCTATTTTACTACTAATGCTTATAATCTACACTAATTTGATGCCAAAATATATTTAAATTTTACTTCCCAATATCTAGAATTCTAACCTACAATTGTGTTAAACCTACTTTTATTTACAATGCTACCTTAAAAAACACATTTACCCAACAAATATTATGGGCAATCTTACTTGTTAGCAAATACTTCCATACTGAATCTAAGTCCAACTACAGGTATTTACTTAAAAAATACGGAAAACTGCAATAGTGAGATGACCAAGCCGAGAAATAACTGATCTGTTCGTGATCTGCCAGTCAGCGACGGATCAATTTGCGAGTCAAATTTGATCCGGGTCAGACACTTGATTCGTTTTTCGTCGTAATACGTTCGTGGCGAAACGTACAACAGGATCAACTGAAGTTGACTTGGATCAAATCAGGATCATCTTCTTGTCTCCGGCTGGTGAAACCTACCCATAATGCCTTAAAATCTGAGTCTGATGTGCGAATAACAATATTAAAAAGTAAAGGAGTTACTGTCCATTACTTTCTATCATAATTGGAATAAACAAATATGCTACAATATTGTTATCAGATTCGTTTCTTTCCATCTTGAACTATTGTTTGATTGTGGACCAAAAATTGTAGATGTGTTGTGAAAGGAAAGAACTCACATATTTTTCACAGATTTGAATAATATAAAAATAACTAAAGAGAAGATAAAAAATAATATTAAAAGTGGCATGAACGTAATATTTCAAAAATAAAAATAAACGTATGAAAGGTTTCAAAAAAAAAAAAGAAACGAGGAAGTGGCGTGACATTCGTTTCCGCATGAACAAATCAGTAAACGCGTTAAAAGCCTCATACGCAGGAAAATAGGTGTTACTTTCAGTAAACGGAATTAGAACTATCTCTTTGTAACTGTTGTACCATAAAAATCTGCGATTTCTATGTTTTTACTTTCTTGGAACAAGACGCAAGTTTATTAACAGATATTTGGTTACCAGCGTGTTAAAACGGCATAACTTCGCGATAAAACATTGTCTTATTAGCAAGGCCAATCGTGATGAATTTGAAGTTCGCGCTGATGATCAAAGGAGCAATGCCTGTGTTCATGAAATATAGAGTTTTATCAGTATAAACGTCATTGGCTCATCGAATCACTTGCGCACAAATAATAATACCTTATCTGTTATTATTTGTGAATATGATTATGTGTTATATGATATTTTCTGGGGATATGTTTTTTCATTGTGAATTCGTAATTTTGTAACTTGATTTCATAGTTCAGAAACATAACATTTTTGATAATATTTTCTATGTGTATTTATTGTAGTAAAAAATATTCCGAAGCCGTAATTTATTGCAAACTAAATAATTAAATATTTGTACATATTATTTAAATACATACATTATTGTTCTTTAACGAGAATATTATATAAGAGGATTGTCTTCTTTTGTTATTTAAGGTCGCATCAATATCTAGGTCATTAGTGACCACTGTTGCATTTAAGCAAGGTAAAGTAACAGTGAAGATGACTTATGGTGATGATAGAGTGTGTAAGGACGAACACAAATACAAACCATGCCCGATGCGGGACTTGACCTTTCGGTCCGTTACCGCTACGGCATTACTGCCTTAACGATCTCGGCCATGCAGATCGACCGTATTACCTTTAATTGAGAAATTATGTTAATATTTTTGCACATCTACTAGGTCTTATTGTCGAAGTCTTTCTAGCTGGTATCGGTATGATTGAAATTAAATTCTTAACAATCATCACTTTCCTTCCTATTTCAATTTCTGCTAGCAGGGAGTGTCATGCACTTAAATGTTCTTCAGTTTCCCAAATCTATGGATCGTTAACGATCGTATTGAGCAACGGGCCCCTTCGTGGGCGTGGCAGGGGCGGGGTGGAGGGATCAGAGACAGGGCAGTGGCGGTGACAAGGGCAGCGGCCGGTGCGTAGGCGGAAGGGCGATTGGCGGGATGGCATGGGGTAGGGTCGTGCGCGGGGGTAGGGGCGGGGGCCGGGGGATGGGACGCCGGACGCGGAGGAGGAGGGGGGGTCCTCGCGCCCCCGTGAGTGGCGGGGTCGCGGGGCGCGGCGCGCGGGGCGTGGGGCGCAGCGCGGGCGGGTGCCTCCCGCGAGGCCCGCTGCCCCACTTTCGCGCGGCAGGGAACGCGGGGGGCCGGTGAAAGCTGTGAGCTGCCGCCGCCGCCTCCGCCGCCGCCCGCGGGCGTGACGTCACCACCGCCAGCAACACGCCCTGCGCCTCCGCACACTGCGCGGATGTGGCAGACTGGGCGGCCTTATATTGCATATCGCTTACAAAAGTGACTAAACCCAAAAACGTATACTTCTTTTCGTCGCACCTGGAAAACGACCTTTTAATCTCTCATGCGAGAGGACCTGTTAGAGTTTGAATAGAAGTTTTAAAATGCAAGATTTTTTTAAATATTTATAGTAATAAACGGAAAAAAATGTATTTATAGCCAATAAATTTTTTTTCTACTTGGTTTATTTGTCAAGTTTACAGATAGTACATACAGATGCCTATTAAAAATGCGTAATTGTACTATAGCATTATGAGAGTCATATTTAAATTTGAGGAAACCATGAAAGGAAAAAAAAAAAATTCATATCAACGGGCACTGCGCGCCTTTGAGACCAAATTTACAAAAGACTAATAAAGTTCAAACTTTGTATATGTTATAAGAGTATCTATTCAATTAAAGAAAAAATCAAGCACTTAAAAGCCATTTATCTACGAGAGTATGCTAAACTCTGTGCACAATGATCCGGATGCTTTCACAAACTTTATTACTAAATTTAATGAGTCTTAATTCTAGTTTAAAACACTTTTTATCAAACAGAAGAAACACATAGTTTAATTAATGCAGCTTTGTCACTGCTTCAGTCAGTTCAAAATAATTATTGAAGTATATGCGCTATTAAGAAACCTGAAAGATGAAATCAAATATCAGCCTTATGATTGAAAATTATATTTCTATGCATCGGTGGCACACAATTAATTAGAAATATTAAGAATTTTTTCTCGTTAGAAGTGGATAGGACCAAGGCTTTTACTCCATTAAAAGTCTGCACATAAAGGTGTAAATGAGGAAAGTTATTACATAACCTTCATAGATATTCGCAACTAAAACACTATTTCAGTCTGTTTCATTTCAGTACTTTAGTACTTTGGCATTTTTATGGGAGCAAATAAATGTCATATTACCTCGCTTCCGTTTCAGTAATAGAAAATACGAAGTAAGTTACCTGCCAGTGATATATTATTTTTACACGAAACAAGCATAATATAGCACACTGAAAAGTTTGCTTTAAAAACTCAACGCTCTCAGACTTGAACTAGTGAACATTTAAAAAAAAAATTTGTTTTCCTGTTCAACATTTCTTCAGACATTTTTGTATTTTATTTGTATTGAAATAATGTCGAGGCACGCTAGCCAGGAATTGAATTATAAATAAACAGTGACTTATGAAATTGTATATTTAGTTTCAACAAATGTACTTTTGCAAATGCCATTAGAGCCGAG
This sequence comes from Gryllus bimaculatus, assembly GCA_017312745.1. Lineage (NCBI taxonomy): Eukaryota > Metazoa > Arthropoda > Insecta > Orthoptera > Gryllidae > Gryllus > Gryllus bimaculatus. The sequence continues at coordinate 3,521,602 of BOPP01000009.1, read as the reverse complement.
TCTGATTTGCAGCAGCAATACACTACAACGCACTGTTGATTGTTATGTTGCCTCGGGTTGATATCACATTAACCAAGAGATGTCCACAAAATCGACCCGCTGTGACGATATGATAGCAACACAGTTGCTTGTATCATATTGTTTGTCAGGAGGTTTTAGAGTTTGAATTTGGACAATGGCGGAATTTCGACATGGCTGGATCGAATTCAACGTCTGCTTGAAGGAGAATTCTCGTGATGGACTGCTCTGGTCGGTAATTTTAGGGGTCTCTGATCAAAATCAGGCAAATGCCAGAGCTGTGCCGTATCACACATCTCGGATAACGCGAACTATCCTTCGTCATCCTTGTACTTACCTCTTCATTTACAAATACACACACACTTTCTTACATTCTGTCCACAACACAGATAGAGAGAAGAGTCACTGACATAGAGCTTGATCCGGTTCAAGTGGTGTCCTGCTGGAGGAGATATCTGGCGAGAGGAAAACCCTCAAGCCGACATGCAAATCGGTGTTGAATATTACTCTGCAAGGGGGGAGAGACACCGCCGTTTCCAATCATACAACATGCCCAACACTTATAGAACCAATGAGATTCGTAGTTGACATGCTCTGAATCAATACTCACTCAATCACACCAGAAAGTTCATGCTTTTTATATATTCTTACACTGTAGTTGCGCTGTCGTTAGATTACTAGTCTCTAAACCCCCAGTACGTAGGTTCTATCCCGGATGAGATGTTTAGATTTTCGAAAGGCGTTAAATCTACTCTAGCCATGTCATTCTTTTGGCATGTGTCCGGCTTTGGCTTGCTTACTTGTGTCCGGCAAAGTAAATCCCTTCCGCAATTTTCCTCCCTAACGTGATCTCACCTTCTCCAAGCCAGAAAGCTCGAATATAGTTAACTGAAATCGGCAATTGGCGGAGAAAGAGAGTCACAACCAGACGTTTCAGGGGACGCCGCGCCTATTCGAAAACGGTCCCTGAGACCAGGGCCGGGTTTATTATTCGTCGCACACTGATCCAAATCCTCAATACGGGTGCAGAAGTACTACTAATGGCCATGTCCCCGCCAAATAACCCATACGACAAACAAACACCGTGCTTCCAACCGCACACGGCCCCGAGTGGGCGTGTCGTCGCCCACTGTGCTCCGGTGCGCCGCGGGCCCCACCTGCAGCGCCGCGCCCTGGGGCGGGCGGGCAGGGGTTCGCGCCCGGGTCGCGCCGGCGACAGGCGTGCCGCCCTGCCGCTCGGGGCCGGTTGCCGTGATTAATTCGCCGCGCTCCGCCCGCGCCGTCTCGGCAGCGACGCCGCGACTCTATTTCAGGCCTGCGCAACGCACGCGATAGCACTGGGCGGAGTGGGGTTGCGGAAGAAAACATCTACGAATATTGTTGCGTAATGTGTGTATTTTCCGGTGACCGTTAAAATACTTTTTTTTTTGCTTGTGGTAAAAGTTTCGGGGGCTTAGTTGATCATATTATTTTTGATCATTATAGTTTCTTTTTTTTATGTATTCTCCATCTCTCAGAAAGTCAAATCGTACTTCCAATAAACTTCTCGGCAGAATTTCATCATTATAAAGTTACTGCATTGTCAAAAATTACAGACATTCACCTCTTTACTGCAAATTTAAGCAATGTAAATCCCCAATACATAAACACATAGGGTTGAACAACATCGATTTAATACGATGAGTATTCTCCCGCATACGACCTGTTCGTTTACATTAAAGACACTAGGATTTATTTTCCGAACTTTCGAAAAAACGTTTCCTGCGAATTATAAAGATAAAAACCATTTCTATGCGACCCTGAATTTCCTCTAAACATTGTTTTTCTTCAATCGATCATGAATTTTTGAAACAATATATATTTATTCCCCAAATTGTATGCACGTAATGATAATTCGTGTCTAAAGAATCAGGGATAATAAATCATTAATTAAAGGTGCAATGTGTCTCGGGATGAGGTTTGCGGGAGAATTATTTATTTCTCACAAATGGAAAACTGATGTGTCTCTCGGAATATTACGAATCCAAACTTAACTTCATACATGGCGTATTTACTCCATACTTAACTTCAGACATGATTATGTGATTTCGGTGCTTAATGAGGCTATTTTCTGCTTTTAATATTGAGTGTAACATCTTCATCTGTGAAATAAAGTGAATAAATCGGGGAATAGTGTTCATACTTGTGAATTGCAGATATTCCAATTCTTTCGATAAGAAGTTTCCTAACTTTATTTTTAACAGCGTGGTTCTTGTAGTATTAAATTGACAGTATTAGATTTTTTCATGAATAGTCAATCATGAAGATTAATTTAAGTTTGGGTTTCTTTATAATTGTAGAAAAAATCAAGTTCTTGTCTCTCGAATTAGTATTGTTACATGACCAATTTTTAACAGTTAAGAGATATCAATGGAGTTTCATTTCAATATACATTTACTTTTAATCCTAGGAATGATAGAAATAATCCCATGAGACACGTGTCAATAATTTCCATTTCTTGGATATGAATTTAGATGAATAAATATTTAGTAAATTAATTTTAAAACCGGAGTGAATTTGATGGATTTAATTATAACATTTCTATACTTGATTTTACTACACAGCCTTAAATTGTGTATAAAATGAACAATCCTTTATGTCACATTATATATCATTTGTTGATAAAAACGGGGGCATGAAGGATTTTTTCTTTTATAAACAATGTATGGTTGTCTAATACTAAAACCAATTCCAGGTCATATAACATAAAATAGAAATCCAGGCAGATAACTGATTGGATGTAGAAATATTGTTCAAGAGAAAACTTGAATTTTCGTGTTTCTGAAGAGATGATATTCCACATACTCAACTTCCCTTTGAACGTTGTTTTTGAAAGGATTTTCATTTCTTGGGGTCTACGATTAACGCATATTAGATGTAGGTGTTATGCGGAAATTTCTATAAAATAAAACATCCGTCAAAATGTCTATTTGAAATTTAATACAGAATGTAAATTGCTAATTACAGAATGAACGTTATGACTTCCATAAAATTTCACGTCATAAATTTAATTTACGCTTGTACTTTAATAGCCAAACATTATCTTTGAGTGGTATGTATGGTTTACCCATCAAGAATGAAAGCCAGGCAATATTCTTCTGAACATAAAAAAAAATAATGAAATGTAATTCCAATTGTAAGGAAAGAGAAATTGCGTACAACTTCATACATCCCACACCACTTCCTACTACTAAGTAAACAGAAGTAACAACTTTTTTGTCTCATGTCTTAGTTTAATACGTGCACAAATGCATTAGCAACTCTTTAAAGTAATTGAAATACAATGGTATTCTTAAACACCATTCTTCTTCGTGTTTTACTTGACATCATCTATTGTGTCTTCTTAGACGAGTATTCATAATTAATTCTTAATCTTTATTTAATAAAATCAAGATTCAATGATAAATGATCTATGGATTAACCCTTAAACACATATGTCTAAGGAGATACGCACGAGATATTTTGCATACTAATATTTACAGTATCATTAATTGTACATAATAAATTAATTATCAATGTGTGGGTTAATATTTTTAACCCACCCCACTCAAGAGAATGATTGCGGTTTTTTTAGTGAAATTTGGATTTAGACATTGTCTTTAAAGGGATAAAATATGCCTTGTGTTTGTTGCAATTTATTTATGTAAAACAATCATATTTTTCATTTTTATTTTATATTTTTTATATTATTGTGAATAGAAAGAGAAAAAATAACAATTTTGTTAATTTCTGTTCATGATTTCCTTTTTAAAATTAAACCGCATTTTAATTATATGAAAACGTATGTTCTCTGAACATAAGTTTTTTCACTAAAGTTAAATTTTAAACATTTGACTTCTAAACTTATCCTAACATTCTTTCTAATATGTAGTAGTAATAAACCCTTATAACGGATTTAATGTATTTTCATGTACTCTAACATTGAAGTAACTTTTTCAAGCTGTTGCAAATTATTAGTTGTCTGTCAAAGCAGTTAGTCAGTGGCACAACTTTTGCAATAGTAGAGAGTGTGCTCCTTGCAGATTAGCGCTACTAGCAGCGCTAGTGTTAATTCTTTCGGAGTAGCATAGACGTTCAAGGACCGCGCTCAATCAGTTTAAGGCAAGTTATTGCGATTGTAACCACAATCGTCTAAAAGCGTGAACAGAAAGGGATGGAAATCAAACACACACGCGAGGTAGAATTCACTCCTGAAAAAGATTTATTGTGTACAACGCGCAAGTGTCTCCCAGAACATCAATGAAATTTAGTAGTCTTCCAGGAGGAATTCTGCCACGGAAGTACCAAAAAGAAGGGATCGTAAAACACTGTTTTGTGCATTTAACTTGGAAACAAAACGGCTTGGGATATATAGCATCCCAGCTGTGTGTTTAAGGGTTGTATCTGATCGTGTGCAATATTATTTAATTGATTGGAAAGAAAATGATAAGAGCGGTATAAAATATGACATGCACGCATGTATTAAATACAGAATTCTATCGAAACATAATTATTTTCCCTATATGTATTATTATATATTATTTTCCTACATTACAGTGCATTTGCCGCTTACTCCAACATCCACAGTTATTAAGTACCTAAATTATTTCCAAGAACTACATGTCCGTTTCTTTCGTCTTTTACAACCAAAAACGTGTTACGCTTAAAAAGCTATTATTCTTCGTTTTCAGAAGCCTTTTCCCTTTCCAATTGGGCCTCCCGGCGCAGAAGTCACGGAGCGCATTCCCAGCGCCTCGTTCCCTAGGCGCACGAGTGAGCAAGGGCTCGTTTAGCGGCGGGCGCGCGCTCTGCGGGCGGGGGCAGGAACGAGGGCGGCGTGTCGCGCGGCCCCACACATCACCGCTTGTTGAGACGTCAGAGCAGTTAATGAGCGGGCGCCCTCTCCCATCAGATAACGCCGCCACCGCCGCCTCCGCCGTCCCGTTCCACTCTTCCCCGTCTGGGCCGTACCTCCGCCACCGCCGGCATTACCGCCACTGTTGCCTCCGCCAGCGCCGTTCCCACTCTCCCGACCACCATCACCCCTTTTTCACCGTTGCCTATGACTTGGCTCTTGTCTCATGATTCTGCCTCTGCCATTGTCACTGCAATTGCCGACTCTGCCGCCACCGCCACCATCGTTACGTTGCCTGTGCATACAATCCCTTACCGGCATCAACTCTACTGCTCACATCGCCACTTGTGCCAACCACCACAACCGTCTCCATTCTACCTGTGTTGTGTGGCTCGGTCTCTTTCCACCATCACCATCCCGACCATTTTGTTTCCACCATCACCATCCCGACCGTCTGCCTCCTCATTTTCCACCTCGGTCTACAAATACTTCTCTTCCACCTTCACCTCAGCCTCCGTCACCTCCACCCGGGTCTCCTCCCCCACACCCAACTCCACATCCATCCCCCCCCCCATCACTTGCGCAGGCGCGCGCTCAGAACGCTCATAGAACAACGCGATTGTTACCCCCGGGGCCGACCCAGCCCGCCCGCAGCCAGGCCGCTCGGCGCGGCGCAACGCGGCGCGGCTAGCCTCGTTGTAGATGTCACGGCGTTACGAACGACTCACGTACTTCTCGCGGGAGAGCTGCCCGCGCCCGCCGCTCGGCTTTCAATCGCGCCGCCTCCACCCCTTCCCCCGCCCCGAGCGCACCGGAGGGTGTCGCGCATGGGCGGCGACGCGCGCCCCGCTGATGGAGCCGTTCGCTGCGCTCGGGGCGGCCCGCCGGTCCCCGTGCTTTCCCACACGCCCGGATTTGGGGGAATGAATACATATGCAATTAGAATGTTTTTGGGGGGAATTGGACGGGGAAGTGGGGGGAATGAACGTTCAATGAATACAAATAAAATTAGAGTGATTTTTTTGGATGATGTTGTTTTTCATGAATACCATTCATATGAGCATTTGTATCCACATTAATTGGGAAGTAAATCTAATGACGACTTATGTAACGACCATTGTGTGGCAGAGAGTGTCCCATTAGATGTTGATATTTTAAACAAACTCCATTCTCATGAATAAGTGCATTCACATTAATTGTGCAATATGTGTAAATTCTTTTACTGATGTGACCAACATTGTCTAGAAAGGATACTTTATCCGCTTTCTTTACATCCATTAATTTTGTATGTAATTAAAAAGCTTATATCCGAAGTACCGTATGTCCATTTTCGTTTCTTTTCTAATGTTCGTATCAACACATTCTTAAAACGATTCTCCATCCGGCTGCAAAATATTGTGTCCAAAAATGGCGTTTTATCTATGCTAAACGTTATCTGAAAAACGTTAAAGTTTGCCTTGAGCTGTAATGCTGTAAGGCTGAATGTGAATAGGTATATATTAAAGTAGGGTATGAGCTCAGGTGAGAGAAAGTATATTCTATAATTAAATACATAAATAATGTTTATTGGATGTGACATATTTAAAAAATACAATTCACATGGACATTTCGCACATATTTAATAATAAAGTAATAGGAAATATAAATGTAAAATCTTACTACTGTGAGGTTCAATGCGTGGATTGAAAACTTCATCCACCATCATTTCGTCCTCTCATTTTGTTAATAATTCCCTTCGGATATCTCCGTTTACCATTTCTCCCAATAATGTATGTTACTTATCTTCGAATTTTATTTATTTTATTTCGAACTTTTTTGCGCGTAACTCAAAATTTGTTTTTTTGCTGAAATTGTAATTTTTAATTGTATCTTTTGTCATTAATAAAAATACCTTTATAATATTACCAAATCGTAAAAACATTGGCAGCGGCAGCAAAGCAGGTAGTCTCTTTATTCCACGAAATTGTAACCTCCCTAGATGTAGGAATGCGAGTATGAATATTCAAGAAAGAAAAATAGATAATATTATTCCAACAACTGTTCTATGAATTCCATTATGTTGGGTGTTTTAAATAATGAACTATATACATTTATCTGGAATAGGCCAGAGAAATAAAAATTCAAAGGAACTCATCTTTTCACTTATGATAGGTTATCTATTTACCTTAAAAAAAGACAACTCATATTTTATTTTTTAATACGTCAAATTTCGTCTAAATGTGTATATTTTTAGTTGCATTAAAACTTTTAACATAATGAAATTTTCATTACATCGTAATATATCTAAACCAGTAAATTAAATATTGCGATTGAAGCCTTAATTTAAAGTATAATCTATTTCTAACTTTAGGGATGAAGCTAGAAAGATATTGGTGGGATAATTCCTGGTTCTGATATGACGGGACGTACCTAGTAATCCCAGGAGCCACTCATTAGCGTTGCATAATCGATGTAAGAAAACTGGCGGTGAAGCAACCTCGTGGTTTTTGAGTCTCCTCGCTTCATACCTGTCAGCATGTCCTTTAAACGAAGAGGTGCATGCGCGTTCATTTGATAACAGAGAGGTAATCGAGAAGTCAATATAAGGAGATGCTACTCTTCTCCGTCCGTTGAGAGAAATATTGCGATATAAACCTGACATACTATAATCTTTGCCAATAGGAGGCTTCGGATTCGCTCTACAGCCTTCACTTGTCTCCTGTGCATTTACAGTGGTTGAGAATGCGATTTCTAATGGTCACATGCTTTTAATGTAAAATGTCATATCGTCAGAGCATGAAAATATCTATGTACTACATTCATTTTATCTTAATTATTCGGTGTATTTTATATTATAAATAGCTCTTTTACAAAGCTTTGGAGTAACTTCACTTAAAATCTATTTTACTGAAATTTCCATTGTATGACAATATTTAATAAGGAAGAAATGGTAAATTCGTAAAATGATAAATTCGTTTCAATAAGCTTACGAAATCATTAATTTAATTTTGATTGCTTGTTTTATTTGTATATTCTTTCTCGGTTTGGTTGAATTTCAAAAATAAAATTAATTTTTATATTAATTCTTGACAGATATTCGTAGTTTTTTTATATAATCTTTTCGTTCCATGTAGTTCTCTATCAGAGTCAAAATTACTTATACCAACCAAGTAGACACTCGTCAAATAATAAATCCTCTAAAATAACATAAATTGCGAAACTATCCCCATTGCTTTCTTCAGTTTAAGGTATATTACAAAGGTCTTTAGAACAATGTTTTGCTATAATTTTCGATTTCTAATTTGTTTTCGACTATTTGAAACTCCGATGAACTCCAGAGAAAGTGATGTAACACTTACATTAAGATAATATTCTGAGAAAACTTACACGGAGTGTTCTCTTCCATCTATTAAATGAAAACCAAAATTAAATTTTCTTCTACACAAGTATGAAACCTAACTTTTACCAACTTATACCTTCTTTTTGAAAGACATATTATCCCACATTCGCAAAAATACGTGCAAATATGGTTTCTTTGAACTAGTTTATTAACAGTAACATTTTACAGAGACACCAATTAAAGGGAGAGGGTACCATAAAATGGGTCAAATTATCGATTTTTTGGCTGAATAATGTAGTTCAAATCTTGCTGTTTCTAAATATACTCGTTTCAACATTTTTCTTCTTGAAGGCCTGGAAGTTCCTTTTATTTTTATTTAAATGTCCTAGTACTCATTAGCCACGCCTTCTTCATTGACACGGCACACAAAAATGTTCAGTGTATGTGCTATTTTTCGTAATTTTAAACGTATTTTGGGTTTGTTAATGAGTTAATGAAACATGCTCTTGATAACACGTTAGTGTCATTATTTTTTTTCGCTGAAGGAGATGCTCTAGAATATGGTGCAGGAATGTTCTAGTAGAGCAGTGGAAAGCACAGACTTTTTTCAAATAGCGTTTCCCGAAAATACACCTATTTTGTAATCATTGTACTTTTTCTCTGAATCTATTATTCATAATTTATTGAAACTTACAGGTTTTACATTGTTTATAGTATAGGCAATATATTGACAATTTAATATAAATATTCTTCAATATTAGTAATAATAAAAATTATAAAAAATAATCTTTGTCCAAAATGCTGAGAAAATTAGAGCAAGAGTTATTAGTTTAAACATATTAATTATTTTCTATCAACTCAAAAAAATTCAAAATAATAAATTAGAAAGATTTTATATTTAAATTTGTGAAATATCAAACTTTTCTAATTAACCGTTTTTTAAAAAGGTAGTACATCAATAATATCAAATTTAGCATTGCCGGTATACATGATACCCTCTCCACTTAAAAAAGTATATTATGTAAATTAATTAAATTTGTTAATTGGGTTTGTGTTAATTGTGTTTCTTATATATAAAAGTAACGACAATGTATGATTTTAAACTACTATTGACGGACAGGTTCTTTAAGAAAAGTCTGGATGTCAGTCATAATCCATCTTGCTAACTACAAATAATCTCACATCATCGAAGAATAGTTAGGCCAACGCCCGCCGAAATCCTCGCCCGCAACCACTGTGCGTGATAGGCAAGCGCAGTGAGGCGCGGCTGCGTCCGCCAGGCTTCAAGCGGACAGGTACACTCCCTGAGCACCGCGCCGGCCGCCGCGCTGTCAGGCCCTGGGCGCGGGCGGTAATTGGCCTTGGGGCACGCCCCGATCGCCGGGGAGCGTGTACGCGCACCTCCGCCCCGCGGAGCCCTCCCATCTAATTGTGCGCGTTGCGAAACTGCGTCCGTTGCGTGCGTGTGTCGGTGCGTGATTACGGCCGGGCAATAACCCACCGCCCCGGCTCGCCACCGCCACGCCGAATCTTTGCCACCGCGACCGCCTCCGAATCTGCCTTTCTCCGTGTGCGCTCACCGCCGCCGCTTTTGCGTAACGCCCAGAGGTGGAGGGACGATTCGTTTACGAATTTATTGACGCGTCGGACTTCCTGGCTGGGGACGGTGCGACGCCACGCGGCGGCGGTGGGGGCGCTGGTGGTTGCGATGGCTGAGGCGGGGGCGGAGGCAGAAGTGGGGGCGGGGGCGGCGGGTGATGGTGTTGGTGGTAGTTATGGTGGTGGCGGCTTTGATGATTGGAGAGGTGGTTGCGGCGGGGGCGGCGCTGTGCCTGTGGCGGGGACGGTAGTTATAGCGATGGCAACGGTGATGGTGCGGTGGTGGAAACGGTGCGGCGATGGCAAGGAAGAAAGCAGCGGAGCTGGAGTGCCGGCGCAGTGGTTTTGGCGGTTTAGCAGAGGAAGCGGTGACGGTTGTGTGTAAGCCGGGATGGAGGCGGGAGCGGTGATAGCGAGTGCGGTACGGTAACGGCGGCGGCAACGGCGGTGATGATGGCTGCTTCACTAGCGACGGCGGCGCGCGGAGGACACGTGCAGGGGAGGCACTCGGGTAGGGGTGAGGTGGAGGTAACGTTGATTTCGAGGAATGCACGTGTGCAGGTAGTGGCTTTCTCCTGGGGAGCATTAATGCCGGGTGATTTACGGAAAGACTACTTGCACGCACGCGGTGCGCGACACAAGAAAAGTCACTTGCACGCGGAGAGCAGCTCGCCCGGCCTGGGTTTTATGTCAACACGATCAGCGTCAAATATATTATTTCTCCACAACCGGAGCGAGAAAAGGGAACGGGAAATCCTTATAAAACAGAACGGGCATGATTAGAATTTATGTATTCGACGGGTCAGAGGTCGGGAGGAACTTATAATTATGCGATCCGGGAGCTATCGTTGAAATACGATAGTAATGTCAGATGTATTTTAAATCCAGCGGTTGTGACGTCTCAATCTTGGATATTCGAGGTAAGTTAAAGATGTTCTACCGATTACGTTAGACTCTTTAATTGTCTAGACGAGCGAACGATCCAATGGTGGCGCTGCTTGGACGATTCTTAATAAATCTGGTCTTGAAGTTGAGATGTTATGATGTAGGGAAAAAAAAGAAAATATTTTTTCATATGAAGCGGTCTCCAGAAATGTGTATATTTCAATTCTAAAAAATAACAATAAATGGTGTATACGATGGTACAGTATTTTTTTAATCGAAAGGAAAAAGTGTAATAAATAAAATCTCATAAACTGCATTAGACTTTAATATTTTAACTTAGGAATGCGCGAAGGGTATACGACTGTATATTTACTCCGGGAGACTCCTCCCGGATTCAGTGCTTTCTAAGCATTCCGAGAGTACACGCATCCTTAACAGTAGTACCAACGTTTCTGACTAAGCATGGTCTTCTCTAGAGAGAAAAATCCACTTATGAAACATACTTTGTCTTCAATTATTTCGGAAGTCAAAGCCAGTACGTTATTCTGGCAGTAAGGAATTTGACTTTTTAATTAAGTGATTTGTGAATGCGTTTCACTTTTCATAAATACATAACATTTCAAAATTGGTTTGCAATTGTATTACTTCTTTTTCACTGAAAGAGTTTCAGTTAAAGTCAATAATAGGTGTTGAGAATATTTTTTAACGATTTTTATACCAAAACTTCTGTAATAATTATAAAATGAAATTATGCAAATTCAGAATAAAGATAAATGGTTTTAGTACCTCTAAAATTAAGTTAGAACACTCCTTTTCTACATATCTCTCTCCTTAACATCTCCTTATCTTAGAGATTCTGTTTTACAATGACTGATAGTATGTATACTAGTACTTGTATATATGAATGCAGTTGTATCTAAACGTCTGTTATACATCAGATGAGCTACTTCTGAGGATTGTTGAGCACTATTTCCCTGCTTCAGAGTACTCTTTACAGTTTATCCTTTCTGCTTTACACTTTGCACTTCACTCTACACTTTCTGCTCTTCGTTTCCACCACTACCTATCCTGTGCAGCTCGTGTCCACTTCCCGCTTTCCTGCTACTCTCTTTAGTTCGCTGCACCATGTCATCTTCTGACTTCGTGCGTTTCTTTTTCCAACTCTTGGGTCCCACATTGTTGCTGCATGCCCACGCCTACACCCACTCTTCCGGATTCATTCTGACATCATGACCACTCCACTTCCATTTCAATTTCTTGATCGTTTCTTGGGCATCTGCTATTTGGGTAGTTCTTTTGATATTATCGTCCCTTATTTTGTCTTGTATGGAGACGTGGCGTATTTTCCTCATTGAGTCACAGCAAGTTTTCCATACGTTCCAGCGTAGCGGCCCAGGTTTGTGCTCCATACAGCATTTATAATGTTGAGAAAAATATTTTTATCACACTGAATCACACTGACCACTCACTAGTTGACAACTATCTTTCGATGTAACCTATGACAACTGGTATTTAGCGCAGATAGAAAAGTACAGGAACCAACGTTACCCGACCATTTATTAGTATTGCTAACTTACGAAACTGAAAATCTTACGAGATACTTAATTTAATATTAAATATTGTTTTCTTAGAACAACAATTCAATTCTTTAGACTATTGCCAAATAATTATTTAAATGAACCGCTTTTATTTAAAAGCATCTATTGTTAATGAGTAGGTGTAATACATTGTTGAATATTTGATTAAACTTTTTTGACTTTTCCATTTTTAATTGACTTGCATATGCAGGGTGTACCACTTGTAGTCATTATGCAATAAATTAATTCAATTCTTACTGTACTTCAGAGACACACTGTATTTGGATATTCAAAACAACAGTAAGGTATAATTTTCGATACTTTAACTAATACGGAAAAAAATAAACCCGCAAAGCAGTGATCGTAAAACATTTGAAGCCTCCAAATTCAGAGGGAGGAAAAAGTTGAGATGTGTTAACGCTCGTGTTCGCTCACGTCCCCTGTAAATCGTCGATGACTAAACAAAAACCGATCGCTTCGCTTCGTGCGCTCTTCCTTGTCTCTTTCAGTCGAAACCGCGTCGGCCCTTCGCTCACACACTCTCGACACACTCGACATGGCCCATCGCTTGTGTTTGATGAGTCCGTGAGCGAAGAGCAGGCGTGGGTAAAGCCGCGAACACGATTACTTGCGTCTCTGACACAGGCAAAAAATATCTCGCTACCGCGACTCCGACAGAACAGCGCAGTTTAGAATGTAAACTCGCTTTGAGTTAAACGAACAAATTGAAGTATATAAGACCCCGTTAATTGCTGTTTGAAGTAACCTTGAGAGAAGTACCTCTGACTGTGCTTGCTTAATTTTAATTAACCTAAATACTTTCATTTTATATCCCCTTTCATTCTGCAATTTATTAATTTTTCTTTTTTAGGCGCCCAATAGATGTGACCATGGAGAAACACCGGGCGTTCGTAAAGTCGCCAACATCATTACTCACATCTGCCTTCGTCGATTGTCCGAATTTGCCAGCAAGCTAATGGTTTCCTCCGTGCCTGAGTCTAGTTCATTCCCACGCTTGAGGAGTAAGAGACATATGACGAACATGACGTAGTCTCGTCACTGTCGCTAGCAAACTCTGAGCCTTTCCTTCGTCACACAGCTACAGAAAATAAGACGATGTTGAAGGAAAGCTAGTATTCTTTTTTTTTACCCCGACCGAGAATCGAACACGAGACCGCACCAGGGGAAGCTACGTAGTACGCCACTCATTAGCCCTAGAGCGTAACTTCAATGATTACTAAAATAATTATAATTTATTACCGGTCTTTATCTCTAAAACAAAGTAATCATATTTCAGAGGAAGAAAAAGTGTTTACCTCAAAAACAGCTAAGTGAACACTATGAAGACTAATCTGGCGTTTCACATGATGCAGATTCCCAAAGAAGTGAGATCTCCTACTTGTGTTATGTGCTCAAAAAATATATTTAGTTTTTTTAATTTTACAAACATTGTTTATTGTTTTTAAAACCGTATTTGTTATTATTGGCAATTTTATAATATTCTATTGCGTTTTCAGATTTCAGATTATATCATAATTTATCTGATGTGTGCAACTAGCACACTAAAACCTCATGAAGTTTATTATATTTTTTTAAAAAACTTCAATAAATACTAATACAAATACTAATTTTCGAAGGTCTTTGATTTTCTCTAAAACTAATAGAAACTTTTTCATTCAAAAATGTATATTAGACAATTATTTTGATTTGAAATAACATAGAGGTTTTTTCGTTTTTACTCCTGACGTGAAAGTAGAAATATACTTTAAGAAACAGAATGGATGGAATGACGTCTTGTGACACTAGCACACGCGTCATCCACCTCGGAGTGCAGAGTTTAGTCTTTTTGGATCATGCGGTGAAACAAGGTAGCACAACAGTCCGAAGCATTCCAGACATACTTTCTCTCCAACATATTTCATCTTTCATGATGCAGCCTCTTTTTTCAGTCCCCTTAACTGATTTATGATTCTGTCCATGTAGTAGTTACTTCTGTTTCTTGAATCAGATCTTATAAGATATGTTTCCTCAACAGAAAATACTTATAAGATATTTCCAGATAATTCACATCTAAGTTGATTAATGAAAGTGTACAATAAATAAAAAAACGTCATTGTATTATCAAACCATTCACATTTATTCACTAGGTGTCATTAAGTAGAAAAATTCCAATCAACCCATTTGTCTCATAAGAGAAATTGCATATATTTGTGCCTCTTTCCAATTCTGCCAGAAATATATATAAAAATATAATTGTGATGTTTAGGAAGAACACAACATAGTACATAACGTGATGAATTTTCTCTTCTTAACACGATCAAAAAGGTTGCAGAATGTGCATACACTTCACACAGCTCTAGTCTTTCGAAGAGATTGAGGGTTGAAAGTACGCTCGAAAGAGGTACGAAGTTGTACTTTACCATTAGGTTTCTTATTTAGAAGAATAAGAAAATATCGTTCGTGCATTGAGAAAAAAAATCGTTCGAAATTCCAGGATTTACTGAGTGGGAACTAGACATTGGAGCTTTAACACTCCTTCCAATAATGGCTACAGCTCTCTGAATTCGAGTAATAAATTTCAATCCTCTGCATTCACGTCACTGATCCTCCTCCTCCTTCTCAGCCTCTTCTTCTCCCTCCTCACGATTTCTCGTGTATCTGTCGGTTGCAGTACCTGTTGAAGAATTCCTTGAACTGCTCGCTTTCGTGGATACCTTTCCCGCGTATCTGCCGGACGCACGGCACATCGGTTATAGGCGGGGATACCACACGATTCAGGTTTAATTAAAAAGAAAGTCCGAGACGAGCTGTAAATGGAGCCATGCAATGCATATACAATCCACGTAGGGCATTTATTCATCTAATTCCGGTGGAAATGACCGAAATACGTTACAGAGATAACGTTTTGCACTTCAAATAAAATTAATCGAATTTGCAAGGAATATCAGAACTAGACGTGTACACGTTTTAAAAATATTTATACGAGACTTTAATAAATATAATATAAAATTGTAAGAAATGGTGTGGAGTTGACGATATTGGCTTCATTGAAGTAACCGATTTGAGGCATTGTTTGTAATAATTTATTTTTATTTTTTTCAGAAAATTTTTCGGTCGCATTGCGACTATCTTCTGAACTACATAAATAATAACAAAATGATCAAAATTACAAAAACAATTAACTATTACAGAACATTATTATGAATTTAATAAAAATCTAATTTAAGCGAAATAGACAAAAATGGAATATAAAATATGAAGATAGAAACTTAATTTTGAATAAAGAATACACGAAATAACAAATGTACGGATTAACCTAATTGTTAAAGGAACTATTAAGTGAGATTACTGTTCAAATAAGAAATTTGATTCGAAATGACATCAATTATTAATTAATCTGAAGTGAAGTAAAATAAAATAAAAAATAGTGTAGACACATAAATAAGTGAATAAATAAAGAAAATCAGATTAGCAAAACTGACACACCGATGTCTGACAAAGTAAATTAAGCTCTAAAAGACACATAATTTGAATTAAAAATGCTCTTCGTAGGTGCAAATGTAATGAAAGGTGCAGTAAGTCTCGTAATGAGCAGAATGGAGTCAACGAAATTGATTGTGAACTAACGTAACTGAAACTGGATTCAGACTGATTTGATTGATTGATGATTTTGAGTATCCGTGCGCGTCAACGGCTATGATCATTAGTCCCGAAAGCGTAGGATATTTTATATACCTTGACGGAGCAGTGTTAGTCCCCAATTTAAAAGTTATATCCTTTATCGACCTACTCGTACATGACGCCTTGCAAAGTTTTTCCCTCCCCAGGTATCTTCGCTAGTGGGGCACCGCCCCAGCCGGGCTGGGCTCTAATAGCCCAGTCTAATTTGACCAAAAAATGGCTATCGAAGCAAACAATCTAGGAGCTTTGAAACTTGGCATGGTTTTTGGAACCTACTGTATAAGGTACTAAAAATCCTGATGGAAGGAGGGGTGAGTCGGGGTGAGCCAGGGGTGAGCCGAGTGTGAGCCGGGGGTGTGCCGGGTGGGCTGTCGTTTGAAGGTGCTTTCCAGAATGTTTTTGCATGTATCTCCATAACTATCAATCTCACAGAAAATCATGTTCTATAAAAAATTAAAGTAGATAACATTTCCTACAAAAACGATTCTATAAAATTTTGTTGCAAAATTGACCATTTTAGTGTTATAGGCTTAAAAAGTTATTGTTGTAGTTAGCGCCATGACCCCAGTTATCGCTCTTATTCAAATAATGTTAAGGTAAGTAATGCACGGAAGTAATTCAATGTTTGTTCAACGTTTATCAAAAATATGTACGCAGTAGAAACAATAATGCCATGTTTCAAAACTCCGTGATTATTTTCTCTTGATTTGTCTAATTTTACTGGGCTCTAATCTCCCGAATTCTCTCCCAATCTGTGTGGTAATATAGTGCTGGGTGTAAAGGTAAAGGGAAAAGAGAGGATAAGGATGACAAAGGAAAGATATCACACGTCTGAGGTGCTGCAGTGTCAATAACTATTGCACAGAGGCAATACAATCCTTGTTTTTTTAAATAAAAAATTAATATTTTAAAAAGTAATTTTATATTAAAAAGTAATTTTTATATTTGAAATGGAGTATTGTGTACCATTGTATTCTGCTTCATGTTGAGATATTTTCCTTTTTCTTTTAATCAAATGATCTTTCTAATGAAAATTGTTTATGATTCAGACGTTGCTTATTGCCCATTCTTGTAAAATATATTTCCGTGACAAACCAGTTGAACTCGACATTCTTGGTGGAGATATCACAATGTCATTCCAAAAATTTAAGAGCGAGTCACACGGTAGGCTTGTGAATTCACATTTTATCGTAAATACTAAAAGATCATTACGTTCAGTTACTGTGCCTGTTGCTTGTGGTTCTTCGCCTCCGTGTAACGTGCAATGCTCTTGGTGAAGGGAGAATGTTAATCAGAGCGTGCAATTGAACATTATTCATTACTGTGTAAGATATGTACGTGAAGGTATGTTGCTAAAGGTTTAGGGACAATAGAAATGAGAATACGTGACCTTTTTCACTCTGATTTCTACGGGTGCAATTTCGGTTCGAGATAATTCAACTCTTGTCTTAATGTTCAAATCATCTTATTCGTGTGCAACCTACTTTTAATACCTCTTTCGATCAGCAATACAGAAATCTTTAATCACATGTATGGGAAATTATCAATAAATGATCTCCGTCACCCATATGATATTTTCCACAGTTCTAATGTAGCTAGACTGTGCTTCTGGAAAGCAGTTCATTAACCATTGCTATTTAATTGGTAGACATGTTTTTTCATCGAAGTCGTATTATGAGTTTCTGGTTTTTACCTTCATCATGTCCCGTGTACTCCTTTCGATAATCAAACGTTTGGTCGGCGATACCTACCCACGAGAAGATTTTTCCCGCCTACACGCGTCGGGCGCCAATATTATCATGCCTCCAGTCTGTGGTGGAGTCAGTAATTTGTTCCCATTGAACTTGTACAACATGGCCGATGTTAACTGTAATACAATGTGATTAAGAAGGCCACTTACTTGATTCACAGACTCTTCCTCTGTCGTGTCATCAACAGATTGCTACCGTTTCACTTTTTGCCGTTGATATATGAAAGAAAATACGACCCGGCATGTATGCATGAACACTTCTTTCTAGGAGAAATGAAACTGCGAAAGTAACACGTTACCAAACTATCATTTCTATAGATGGCCCCTCAAGTAACATTTACTGTGCCGTTAATATCCCTCCCTCTTCCACTCTATGTCTCGTTTTTTCTTGTCGCAAGAAGTACTAAAAACCTTGGTCTTCTTCGCCATATTCGTCGAATCTGGAAATAATTACTCTCCGTACAAACGACCTCACGCTACGCATTGCAGAGCCGCCACCAAGCGACGTTGACTGGCGAATGGTGCTGCTAACGATGTCCATGTTTTAATTGCCAGACGCCGCGCCGTCGCTGCTACGGCATGTCCGCAGATCGAACTCTCACGAGCGCGGTGTGATGAGCGCTTATACGGGAGGTGGCGGCGACAGCTGAGGCGGAAGTCTGGCCAGCACAGTCATGGACTGAAAGCGAAGCGATTCCTTTGGTGCTCTTTCGCTTTTTATGGACTTGAGACGTGATGTAAGGCAAAACGCTAATTACTAATTACATGAACTGTTCTGTGTAGAATCTTCAAGGTAATTCATTCGGGAAGTTTTTACGAGGTGACGTAGAAATAAAATGGAACTGCAATTATGCGATTGTCTACTAATTGTAAGAGTTTTGAGACTCTTTAATTGCAATGGGAATAATATGCAAAAAGAAGAGGTGTCAAACTATCTCGGTGGTATCGACTTCGATCTCTTGCAGAAGGACTAAAACAGAGTAGGACACATTTTTACACTTTTCATTCTTTATGGTGATTTCTGGTAAAGAAAATGCGTTGAAAGCGAAATCAACTTTACTACATTGTCTCATATGTCAAGCATTTTTTGCGAATGATGTTGTGATTCTGTTTTTTTCTCTAATCACTTACAATATTTTCCTCGTTCAGTTATAAATATAAGTACTACTCAAATTTATTTCCAATCGAATAATGTGTACATTCATAAAAAAATCACGTGAAATTTGAAGTAAATAACGGTCAATATATACATTAATAAAAAAAGTAGTGTACAGACAGATACACATGTCTATTTGTAAACAAACAAGTAAGGAGAAGTTGCCAAATTTTGACCATCACCTAAATAGGATCTTACAAATATTCTATGCATAAGAGCAATTGCATCACACAAGTTGGCTCGAATGGTTGCGGACGCTTTAGCGGGATTGTTCGTCAGTTTTCATTTAAGAGCAGTCATTTTAGTGAAATGGATTAGTGCCACAGCGTTTTCATAGTGTACCTGACTAGTTTTGTGATAGATTTAAGCCATTGTGTGCACACGAAATACGTATTTGCAGTAGTTTTTGCTACATGTTACAGCTGCACTTCTGCTCCCGCATACGCGTAGTATGACTAATGTAGCCCTTGAAGTTGACGTGCAGCTTTATTTGGTTTTTGTGTTTGGTCGAGTTTCCGAAATTGGAGAACAGAAAGTTCTCTTGGTTGCGCCAAACCTTCTGAGAAGGCGAGTAAGCATTATTCGTGTCAACAGAATTTCATACTTTCATTTATTATTTTTCATGACAACAGAAAGCAAAGAAGTGGAATGTATCTTCATATAATAAGACATTGCGCCAATGCATGTCCTGTGAAGTGGAGAAGACAAATACCTTACCCACAGCAACTTTGGGTAAAACGGTCATGAGGAATCATCATCGAATGATTCTATCCATAAACATCCGAAATAATGGAACTAAAATGTTTTACAAGATGGTTGTCAAGTTTTCCTACAATCCGAGATATCACCATTCGAAGACTTGGACTGCATAGTTTTAACAAACATTTCAACCAAAGAAAAAATTAGGATGTTACAAAATGCAAAGCAAGAAATTCTAGAGGATAATAAAAATTAGGTTTCTCTTCACAAGATAACAAAGTACATCACGGTGTTGTTGAATGTAGCTGGTTGTGTACGATATGCAGAAAGGGAAAGTAAGGTGATATAACAGTGTATCTGGCATGCAAATTATAAGTCACACTCGTGTTAAAATGAAATCCAGCAATAAGAAATTTATCGGCAAACCTTACTGAAAATAAATCTAATGATGATATGTGAAAATCATTTAATAAACGAGTGAACTGTCGACTATATTTTCCCAAGAAAACTGTAATTTCTTTCAATGAATTCGGCAATATGAACATTTCTTTATTAGCTTAATGTAATGTATTGATGCTATTTTCAATAAACATTTTTTTCTAATGTGTTTGTTATCACTTGTGTATTTTATTTGAAGTCCAGCTTAGGTAACAATGAGCCCAAGATAGGCAACAGATATTCCAATTAGAACCGATTGCACTTTTTCATTTTTGCCCATTCCTCAGTACCAAAAAATCCATGACATTAAAATATTAGATTTTATAATTAAAAAAGAACATACGTTGTAGATTATTTTTTGTGTATGCTTTGCTTTAATTGAGATTTCATAGAAAGCATGGCAAAGAAAAATAAAAATTTGCGTCGATTTAGACAACTTTCCCCTGTACTTCTCAAGAAAACTTTCGCACTATAGTTCATCGTATTTCTCGCAATTTTTTTTATTACACGTGCCGTATCTGCAATGACCAAACAAATTCATACAAATTAAACGAATATTATTAGGTTTGAGGAGAATTTCTTGAAGTTGTCACATTAATCAGTGAAAATAAACCTGGCAGTTTGACATGCTAGCAGCCTATTTGGTATATTACATTCTTATTGGCTGACAAGAAATCATCTCAGACGCTGAGCGGTGCTGAGCTATCGGCCCTTGGGTGCTGCACACCACAAAACACAAACTCTTGAACAGAGACTCCTAGAACCCCTGGAGGGCGGATATTCAGGCTGCAGGCGTAATAGCAATGAATATATGTGCGGCGTGTGGCCACAAAATACTCGGAAAGTAAGTGCGTTAGCTATCGCAGAGTGTGTCAGGGTCCGACGCTCACCCGGAATGCGCCCTCTGCAGACAGGATACGATCTCTTCCTCGCGCCTCCTCCCCGGCGCCCCTTCCCCCTATCCACCTCCCACGCCCCCCTCTCACGCGCCCCCTCCAACGCGGNNACGCGCCGCTACCCCTTTCCCTCCACACCGCCCCTCTCCGCGCCCCCTCCCTCTTGTCCCCACCGCCATGCAGTGGGCCATAACGGCACGCAAACTGCCCCCGGCACATTGCTATTTCAAAGTTACCATTCGACAAACAAACAGTAATAAAAAATCGTCTACTCTTATTGATAACCTTTGCAGAGACATACTTTTTTCCATTTAATGAAGAAGAATAAAATAGTAGCAAAATGTCTTCTAAGAACTAATTCTGTAGGTTTTTATATTCTTTTCAATGAACACGTCTGACTGTTTGAATTGGCAGAACCATTGTATTTGCAATTGTAATACAACGCAATGTCCCATATACCGAACGTTGTATTTGATGACAAAGATCTACTACATGCAAAATTGACGTTTATTGTTTTTCCTTTTTCGTTTTGCAAATATTAATTTGCTCTCTCTGCTTCGTTTTTCATTGGTGAAAAACCTGCGATCGTTATCTCGGATCCAGCGTTATCACTCTTTGCTTTGAAGGAATAATTTTTATTTGGAAGGAATAATTAATAATTTTAGTTTCCCAGGCATCAGATTAACCTCTTCAGTGTTCCGAAGTAAAAAATAGAATAGCTCTTATCGGAGACGCTACCGCAGTAGAGAACGTGAAACGTCTTGTGCGTGCTGCAAAGGGTGCATGCACTAGGACCATAGAGAACGGAAATGACTTAACCGAATATACTACATACCTTTATGCGCGCTTTAGAAACCTTATTGTATCTAACGGGTCTTACGGTGTAATAGAGCCGTCGTGCTCGTTCCAATTCTTTTGCGGGATCGTTTCTTTTGCTACCTCGCTTTCGTCATCCACGAGACTACGAGTATATAACAACCATTGCCTCGTGCGTGGTGTAAAAACCGAGCATACTACATCCGATACAAATGTGTGATATAGTAATGGCTATTTTCTCCTAAATGATACCGAAGATATGTTTGCGGGTAGTTCATCTACAAACATACATGATCAAAGAATAATTTAAGAAATTTTTTTATGATGCTACATGTAACGTTTCAAGCAGTTTTACAAAACAATTTTCTTTCTACGGACTGATTTTGATGATATTTTTACACCACACATTTTTCGGTTAGTCGAGGTGATTTCGCGCAGCCACCGCATTTACTCTTAGAGGAAAGTCATAAGGTTCGAGACACAAAGAGCTAGATTGCTATATCGAAATCCGCCTGTGTTAGAAGGAGTATTGCTACGGCCGGCTGCTGGGGTCGGTATTTCTCCGTGGTTTCTCCGATCAAGGCGAATACCGAAAAGGTACCCTAACAAAAACGCCATCTGCACGATCATTTCTTCCTCTTTCTCATCTAATGTTTCTTTTGCTCTCCCCTTACTTACACACACATTTACATTACCACACATATAGGCAGTCCAGTGGGAAGATTAGGCGATATCTCTGAGATACCTGAGAGAGAAGCGAATGGGTACGTCGGCGCCAAATCTCACTTTTCAGCTGGGGAGAATCACCGCTGGATAATCGGATATAACACGCACTACACTTACAGGGCTAATGACCCAACCCGTCTTCACCCACCCTCAATATAATCTATTAGTTTTAATCAATTGAATCGTTTATTTCAGAAACCCGTCAAACGCCAAAATCTAAAACACGCATTAGCGGTAGATTATACGACCAAGAAGATACCCACACCGTTTAGTGCAAATTTATATGAAATATATTAATTTATAAACAGATTTAATAAATAAAAATATTTTGAAATCAGATAAATTGAGAGACTTTTTCTTAGTTTTCTCGAGATGAGGAATTTGGCGTTTGACGGGTTTCTGAAATAAACGATTCAATTACTTAGTAGCGAGTGCGATGGCTCAAAGCACAGGTGCCGGTGCCGATGGCATAGATCGCTAAGGCAGTAGTGCCGTAGCGATCTCGAGCCGAAGAATTGCGGGTTCGAGTTCCACCTCGGACATGGTTGTATTGTGTTCGTCAGCCTCATAGTTACCATACCGTTACACGCAATAGTGGTCGTTCTAGTTCATTAAACTAGAAGTTGATGCGACCCTAAATAATTTTAAAAAAACGCACAGCTAAATGCGCAGGGCGGGCCAGGCGTGCCTTCGGGCCCAGTGTGTGCGGCCCGTCGTCTGGGCCGCTTGGACAGAGCAGCGCTCACATCCGCTTCGCGTGGATTTACTGTGCGGCGCGCGCTGGGTAATGGGTTTAGCACCGGGGCGCGCCGCTCGCGCAGCCCGCGCCGCCCGGGGCCGCCCCGCTGCGCGCGCCGCTCTGCCGCGCCGCCAAATGCCAGCGCCCCGGGATCGAGCCCACGGACCCACCCGCGGCCACTAAACGCCTACGCCACACCACTCATTAGGGAGCTGAGAAGGCATTAGGAAGAACGTTCTGAGAGTAGGGGAGAAATTGCGTCTTGATAAGGGTTTGTCGTCGTTTTTAGAGTTCTCGAGATGTTTGTGTCAATTGTGACAGGCTGGGTGTCATGTTTCAGGAGGCGTCAGGTGACGGCATGGGTATCAGGTTTCGAATACGTTTACATTTATTGATTATTTTGGCTATTCTGTGTAGTATATTTTATCCCGGTTAGTGCTGGTGCTCCTCCACTAGTGGAAAGGGCGATGCCGTGCAGACCTACACTTTCGTTACCGGGATTTCTCCTCGTCGGGTTTCTCTCCGAGACGGGCGCCGCCTTAGGCGCAAACTTTGATCTCCAGAACTGTGGTGGTGTAGGGCATGTACGTATTCGTGTATACGCCTAAATAAGGGATGAGGATAGGTCAAGAAAGAGGAAGGAATGATCGCGGCGGTCCGTAGCCCTTTTGTTGGAGTATCTGCTGCTCCAACCTTCGCCTGATATTCATCAGAAGATACAAACAAAACTACCGATCGGAGCAGAATTTCCTTCCAGATTGCGGCTGAATTCGACTTAGCCGTTAAACTAGGGTCGAAACTCCGCCAGCGTCGGGACTCGAACTCTGGGACCTCCCACAGGCAACAGACGGTCTAGTTGTAGATCGATCAGACTTACTACGTGTAGGTATCGCGATCAATACACCTATCTACGCAACGTAAAACATCAGGTATCTATATTTGCGCCTGAACTTCTCATTTGTAATTATGAAAATGTAAAGATATTTAAGTGTTAAGGCGGAAGAGTCTTGCGACAGACACTATTATTATTATTGTTATTATTATTATTATTATTATTATTATTATTATTATTGTTGTTTTTATTATGGTTGTTATTGATGTTATTGTTATTATTAATATTAAAATTAATAATATAACTCGTATGATTATAATATTACAAGCAAATGAATTTGTACTGAAGGTGGAGTATAATTAGGCACACTGTATTGAGAGAACTTTCCTGTAGATGAGGGTTTTTCACTGTTATCGATGTTTTAAAGATGAATCTCTAATCAAATTTTTGTTCAGAAGATGAGATTAATTAAAAGCACACGACAAACACAAGATAAACAGCAAATGCGAAATATTTGTGATTATTGCGATTTTATCTGAACGAGGCTTATGATTTTTTCTAAAAAAACAACTAAAAAAGTCATCTTTTTGGGAAACTAATCTGGCTTTGAATGTACTAATAAACTTCCGTATGCTACAATATTCTGCATGTTGCGATCACGTAATTATGTGTTTCAAATCTGACATTGTCAGAAATTCATCCACTTTTTCATCTCTCATCTGCCCTAAAGATTTCATTTATTTACGATTTCTGTCAACTTGCTTGTACTTGTGGTAGAGGTTCATAACTAGATATATTTTCTTCGCGGGGTCTTTATTTTTAATGCACGTTTAATGTTTTTCCCTTCTCTTGATCGCTAACACATCATGACATCATAAAAATAAGACTAGGTTTTATTCGTATTTAGCCGTAGACATTTTTAACTAAGAAATATTTTCTATAGTTGTTTTGTATTGGAGTTTCAAATCATTGAAGTTTTCTTCGGAATATTCAAAGGAAAATGAGCTATAGTTTAGCTGAGCTGATGAACGATTTTATTTCCTCCATTAAGTTTTTGAGATTTCTTTAATTTAAATTACATTTCTTTCTTGTAATTATTTTGCTTAAAGAGGCCGGACGTGTAATACAAATGATAAAGAGTTCATGAACTCACGTCGACTGTGAATATTATTGTGTTGAAAGTTACCTTTTTATTACTTTAGATTGCTTAGATTGCTAGTTCAATGCTTAGTAGCTTAGCATTGAAGAGACTCTTCAATTTTTTTTGGAGCGTTAAAATTCTATATGACGTCAAGAACCACTAAGGTGGGGGTTCATATCTTTCTGTTCACGCATGAGTTGTCATCAGTATTGCGAGGACGCCCTCAAACAGAATATTAGCCCCATTCGACTTTCGAAACATAGTTGCCGCCGCCAAAGATTTAGCAACATCATCTTTATATCGTTTCGTAACATTCACATTTGCATTTTGCTTTCAATATAAGTGGGAGAAGCCCACACTATGCAGTCTGCGTAACGCGGTGTACAGTAGCAAATGAAGCATTTGGGCAACAAAACCGGTTTCAGATTCATTAAAAGGCTCACAAAGATATTTTTGAACGAAGCAATTCTTTGTTTATTCTGTGATGTGTGCGTTCTTGAGCATCAGTTTCATATTGCAATGTGACCATCACATTTGAAAGTAATGGAGCGTCTAATCCTTTCTTTCTCTCTGTTGCAACTTTGCTGAACAATTGGGGTTATTTTTACTTCACCGACTACTAATATGATTCTGTAGCATTCTTTGTTAATAAATTGTTCTGAAAAGTCATTTTTGGAATATAATTTGATGTACTCTAAATATTATTCATTACGACACATACTACGAACGTCTTTATAAGTATATCTTAGGGAAAATGAAGATAGGCCTGTATTAGAAACTGAACTACGTTCTCTTTAAATTTTCCATTTCTTTTTCAGTTTTAGTTACTTATAACTGATAAAGGTGTATAATGGTCTATTGGAAACACCAATATACTGTACGAATTATTTAATTGCATCTGTGTATTCTTTGAAGAATATCGTATTTAATTTTTTTGTGTAAAAATATAAATATTTTATATGAGACCCAGGTGATAGGAATACATTACACTTGTACTCCGATAATTTAATTAAAATAACAATGAACTACGGTATAAAAATACTATTTTACTATTATTTGCACCCGTAAATAATAATCAAAAATCACTCGAATTACTCTCATTTTGTCCACAAGCTAATATTATTTGCTGAAAAAGGTGTGAAATAAGATAGTGTAAATTTCTCTTACCGATACACCTATAATAATTTTGACGAAAAACATTATTTAATAGTTTCTTAATGTAAATAAATTTCATTTCTTTTCCTAGAAGCTATGATTGCTTTTGTGATATATACTATAAAAAAAAGAATTAATCCAAATCATATATTTGAAATTATTATTCGCACCTACTTTTGGACGACATTATATCAAAGGTAGCTGATGTTTCACGTTAACAAATACTGAAGATTACACCACGACAAAAGAAATTAATGTTAATTATAATGGTATTAAATAATGTGTTAGAAACATGATATATGTCAAGCACAATTAATATTCATTGTTATTGTTTTTATTTTATTTTTTATTGTATTTTAAAACAATTAAAATACATCGTCATTCTTACCGCCCTTAAATGCACGCAGTAACAAGTTTTCTGTGTGATTCACACATGACCCTTCTTTTAGAATCGGGTTCTTGAATACAAGGACTGCCCGTTTTCATAAAAGTCTAGGCCCGGTAGAAATATTGGAGAGGAGGCTGCAAGTTGTACACCGCACGCTGCCGACATCGCCGGCATGTGGGAAGAAAAAAAGAAGAGGCACAAACCTGTCGCAATGCGGCTGCGTTTTAACGAAGGTCGACCGCTTTATCGCAATATTGCCGAAGCCAGGCGTCCACCTGGTTGTGCTTTACGAGAGATTCTCCTCTCCTGCGACTCCCTTGCCGTCTCTGCCTCCATCTGCATCTGAACTCCTTCCCACAGAAGTTTCTCCTCCATTCCTTCAGAAGTTAGACCGTATCTAATAGTGTATAGTTGTAATGTAATGTATAGTAATAATGTATAGTTGCGATGACACAACAATAGAGATTTCATTTATATATTTTAAAGAGATACGTTATTTACGCCCATTAGATATTATGAAACCTACCAATGTAAAAATTATGTTGAATAGTGTTCATGAAATATCATTCAATGTCACATCAACCTATGTGATTATTAATGTCCACATTACAATGTAGAGTTTTACTGAAAGACTCCTAAAATTAATCTAACATCTATCCAAGATTAGAGTGCAATAGTGGAGATTTGCCTTTTTCACTAAGGATTTTGCATGTGTTAAGTATCACATGGTGAATGATACATCTGAGTACGATTTACTTCTCACTTAATCTCACATTTTTGAATAACCGGCTATATCTCTTGACTGACATCTAAGAGACTTGATTTCTTTAGCTCTCTGCTTCGTTACGCCTACTCCTAGGTACTTTGCCTTCTCCATGGCTATGGGGCCCCATTCCCTTTCTGGAAAAGAGAGAAAGAAAGTGAAGTGGGATAAAAGTCTAGAAAGTTAAAGAGTAGAAAAGGAAGAAACACTGTAATATGAGAAAATGGAGATGATAAGAAATTAATGATTCTCTATCCTTTGATACCTAATTTCGGCAGGATCTGAAACACAAGGCATTAAAGACGAACAGTTGAAAGTAGTATGTCACAAGTAAGTGGAAGTATTAGCACACTAGCAACCCTCCTGCTTAATCTGGGATTAGGACCGGCAGAGCCTGATGAGAGATAAACATTGTGTCTATTTCGTTATTCCAATTATCCCACTTTGAGACACATTTTGTCTCAGTGGTCCCATAGTTGGTTGCTGCATCTTGGCCCTCAGCTGCTTGACGGAGAATGTTTTGAATCAATAAGGATCAGCCCATCACTTGCACTTAAGGATGAAAATAAGGACGGAATGAGGAAAGAAGAATCGTGTTCGGTACTTCTCTGGTATCCCCCTGAAAATTATCAAACGAGATGAAGGAAACTGATTGATCTCACGGTCTCTAGAATTCTCAACCAACGGATGACAAACTGCGACCCAGCTATTTAACTGATATCGAAAATTTATCAACTAACGGAAATCGAACTAAGTACCTCCCGATCAGCAAAGCTTAGGTTGCGGATTCTCCACAACAATCGCTAAGTCGGTATAATACAAGAAATACTCTTGTTATGAAAAACAGCGTACAAGGAAATTTTAGTGCAATTAAATGATGGAAATTAATAATAAAATATTTAAGAATTCCTAATTTCGACAATTAAATTCAAACCATTGCGAAAATTGCCTATAATTAATTATTCATTGTTTGGAGTTATATATTTATATGTTTATTGTGACATATTCATTTGTTTAAATGTTACTAAAACTTGAAACAATAGTGTATGCCAATTACCTTCGATGTTTCAAAAGCGTCGTAAAATAAATAAATTTGTAGGCAAATCATGTTATAAATTAATATGAATTGCATTATTGAATGAATTACAACATAACAGCTCAAATTTATTGAAAAGGAAGATTAAATCGTACTAGAGTGACCCTTGGTCGATCCGCATGCGTCATGTCTTCTAGTGGCAAACATTAAATTTTCTTTTGTTCTGAGTGCCCAGATGTCTTTTGGAAGTGGCGAAAAAATACAATTTTTAAACAGACAACAGTTTAGTTTACATCCCTTTGTATTCCAAAAAACTTGTTGCGTTCTAGCTTACTAACAACTTTCAAACATTAAAATTATATGCACTTTAAAAATATGCTAAAAATGTTATGATTCTGGCCACGAATTCATTCAGACCATAAGTGCCCTTGACTTCTGCTATTTCATTTTCCTTCTGCCACCCACTGGGTTCAGATGTAGACCCACAGGCGCGACAACCAAGCGACAGCGACCAGCATTTCTTCCTGTCAATTCCCTTCAAGTTATAACTGTTCTCTGCCAGGAAACCACTAGTTAAATGTCTGTTATTTGCTTAGTTTGTGTGAAGTTGACTATCTCTTACGTCTTGAGTTAGTATTTCGATGTTAGTATTTTCTCAGGGGTTATTTGTTCGTCTTCTCAATGAAATGAACAAGCTATCGCATACCCAAGGACAGTTTTGGCGTTATTCTTGAAATTAACTAATATAAATGTTGTGGGTATGCAAATTCAGGATATTACGTTTCAAATTATTTGCCAGAAACGGGCATCGTAGAATCTAAATATGGGAGGTGTGGCAAAATATTACGGTAAATATTCAGAAATGCTCTAACAGAATATAAGAAGAAGAATAAACTGTAGTCGCTTTATCGCTGTCTAAACGCGCACTTTCATTACCTAATGTACCGTATTGGTGTGGTTTATGCCCGGAGGCAATACGCGAATTCTACCTGCTCGCTCGCTTTTGGCAATAGTTCAACTCGTATATTCCGACACCAACCAGCTGCAAGTCCTTTATTCCAAAGATATATTATGACAAAACTGGCAAAAAAGAAAAAAAATCGCGCTAATTTGTGGTGTGTGTCCCCGGCAGTATTCCTGTATTACATGACTCGGGTAGGTACGTTACACACGTTTTTCCCTCTGCTCACTTCTCTCTCGCGCCAGAGATGCACGATCTCGAGAACAAATTACGAGAAACTGAATGCGTTCTTTACGAGGTATTGGCTTACCCGGAACGCCAGCCACGACGAACGGTGCCGCTTCGTTATTCGGGGCGTTTTGCATGGATTCGTTCTCCTTTTGGGCCGACGCGTGAGAGGAATTGCCGAGCGGGTGCTTATGAAACGGAGGATGCGGCCGGCAGAGATATTGTTACTAAATCACGGGCTTCGACTTGCTACTTGAGCGTCGGGGGAGGGCGATTCGCTGCGCTAGAGGCGGAGCGAGGAAAGCAAATGCGTGGCTTTTCAGTCGCGTTTTACAAGGGGCAGGTAAGAGCTTCGCTGACCTAAATAACGTAAGGCCAACCGTGATGACCACTCCACTTCCTTCTTTCAGGTCCAGGGTTCACAACCCGGCCGATCCGTGTGGAATTTATATGGGACGAAGTCTGTTCGCTGTATGTTTCCCAGATGTTGGTGCCATTACCATTCTTTCTCATTCTTAATTTCTCTGTCATTATTCATATAATATTATCGTCATAGCCCTCCATGAGCCATCAAAGTCATTCGTCCCACGTATAGCTCGAAAGGCAAGATACTGCGATTCACTCTAAAAAGTAAAGACATGACTAATGTAGATCACTACGATGGTAACAGCTTTGCATTAGGATCATTGATTCGAATCCGGCGTAAGGTAGAGATGCTTCCAGGTAGTAATTATAAAATAGAATACAATAATAAACGTACACATTTGCTCTTGTATCGAAATATAACGCAAGTAAAATTTAGAATGTAGAATAAGAAATAAAACATTTTTTTCAAAATTGTTTATATGCCTCTGTAAACCATACTACTTTCTTGTGAAGATTGCACATGGTATCATACAAAAGACATTAGAAAAACAAAAGTTAAATGCATAATGAGTTTCCGGTATAAACATATTATTTCATCTCTATTTTTCTGACATAAGGAATTCTAAACTCAATCTTACCAATGAATACCGTAAAATTAAAAAAAATAATTACTCTTAAAGGCAGCGAATTTTATTAGTGTCATAGTAGACGTCATAAACGTTATAGCGTATAAAGGACGTTGAATACAGCTGGAGTTAATAAATTCAGAAACGCGTGACTGTTACCACATGAGAATTGATATCTCTTTTTCTCTCTCTCGCTCTCTCTCTCCCTCTCTCTCCCTCTCTCTCCCCCTCTCTTTCCCTCTTTCTCTCTCTCTCCCTCTCTCCCCCCTCTCTTTCCCTCTCTCTCTCACTCTATCTCTCCACCTCCAGCTCTTATTCGTATCGCCTACAACGCGTTGGCGCAACCTAGTTCCTCATCGCGCTGCCTCCGCAGCGTCACGTCGACCGCTCGCCAATCGATTTCTCGGCAACACGCCGCGTGGAGGGGCGATATTCAGACCGGCGTGGCGCGGCGTGGCGCGGCGCGGCTCAGACGGATGGCTTTCGTTGTTCCGCATTTCGGCCCGCTAATTTATTGCTACGAAAATTGTAGGCTAGCGGCGGTCGTGCTTTTTTGTTCCATCTCTCGCTTCCCCTCCCCCTCCCCCCACTCGCTGCCGCCACCGAAGCCACGCATATGGGTGAAATACGCGCTCCCGATGACGTCACTGGTCCGGAGAGTTTATATAATATCTGGTATCAGAAAGGGGCGGCGCCGAGCGCAGCTAATGTAACTTATTGGAAGCGGAGAAGCAGGGCCGCCAGCCGCCTGCGACTTGGTGGACGCCTCACAGTGCTCCCAAACGTCGCTCCAAGTGGGCGAATCCATTTTGAAGAAAACAAAACTGTATCCAAATCACCAATATCAAAATTGTTGTTGATTCTAATTAATACATTAATCCAAATCTCAATGACGCGTGAGATCAGCTTCACCCTTTCTTTTCTTGGGGTTTTATTCGCTGGTAAAACCACACTTTTTTTCTGGAAACTTTTAGACATCAGAGAAGCTTACTTTTTATGATAAGTATGTGATATATATTTTCAGAAAAAATATAGTACAATTTTGTGGTTGTTTAATTAGTAAGAAGAAATCTTTAAGACAAAAAACTAAAAATGTGCAGAATTTTTTAATTGTTTTTGCTTCATATCTTTTGGTAATACTTAGGGTGGGATATTTCGACCATTTTCTGCGAAAGAATATGAATTTTACACGCAGGGGGAATTGTGGAAGTACTAAGAGGTTGTATTCCATTAAATATTTGGCTAAAGACTACTACTGGTGATTCGAAATTGTACGTTTGTCACCATGCCATATGCCACATAAATAAATTACAATTGAAAATATTATTAACGTTTTACACAATGAGTTATTTAGAAAACGATTCTTTGGCATGTGAAGTTTAAGTCCATAAAAGCAGTGACACTTCTGAGAGGAGATATTTTGAATGAATAAAAAAATGTATCCCCAAAAAGGAAAAAAAGCACAAAGTTCTATGGTTAGTAAATTCGTATTTTTTCTATTGTGTCATACCTTACATGAATCTATTTTTTGCTATTTGGACTGGTAATTATGTCTCTCTAATTTTTTCGGGGACGAGTTTAGGACCGGTTCTCATTTCTGAGTTTAATTTGTTCCTCTTGCGAAAATGTTAATTTTTGTACATTCATGGAAGGAATGAATAACGAATGTAAGTACGTCAGTTTAGTTTCCTTTTTGCCATCGTGTTTCATTCAGAATTATTTAACCCAAAATAAAGGTTTAATAAGATCATTCCGACTATTTTACTGTTAATCGTCTTCAAACGACATTGGCATACAGATCTAGGCAGAAAAGACAGATCTAGGTAGTACATCCATACTACATACTATCCATAACCAAGTTGAAAATTATTCGGCATACAATATTAATTCGAACTTTTACTAGAAGAATCATCATCTACTTCCAATGCAACTTGGCCCCTTAACACGTATGCCCGTCTAGAATCACCTTTCGCCCACTGTCCGCCAACCGCACTGCCCGTGGCGCTCCTGGCGGCGCGTGTGTGATGTACTGCGCCGCCGCCGCCGCCGATGGCTATCGTGTTTGGATTGCCTCCGATGTGGCGGCGGGGGCTTCATCTGCCGAAGAGGCGATTGAAACGCGCCCGATGGTTACCGCTGCGTGACCGGGCTTCGACCAGGGGCCTCGACGCACCCGTGTATGGGCGCCGGCATCATCTGCGCCGGGAGCGTTTCCATTCGGCGCATTGACTGCGGTTTCGCTCGCACCTCCCACCTCCCACTCCCCCGCCGCGGGAAGAGTACTGCTTGACCAAGAGCGGGAGCCCCTGGAAGTGGCAGATGGAGCCACGCGTGAACAATCGATTGCTGTTTGCAGCGGGATGGAACGTAATGGGAACGAGTTGAATCACAAAAGGAATGTTCAAGCTATCGTATTGCGCCGATTCAATACTATACCTATTTCTAATACCTGAGCTATATCTGATTTAATCTTGCTGCAATCCTCAATGTCAATATACTGAACCTTATGCCCAATATCTTCAACAAGAATGAGGTATTTTTGATTGCAAAACTCACAGACTATCAAAACAGACAATAAGAAGTGTTTATTTCTTGGTTTCTAAACACGATAATTCCGTTCTGTGTATGAAGTGTAAACAATTAAGGGAAGTGCAAATATAAACAAGAGGTGAAATTGTCTAATGGTATCATTGAATCACTCCAGCTTTGCAACATGGCTGAAAATATTTGTTGATGCAATGAGAATATTATGCATTCGGCTTTTGTGTTATGATATCTTCAGTCTCTCCGAAACAGTGTACATACCATTGTACCTTAGTTCTATTCTATTCTTTAGAAGAAACAATAGAGGTATCGCGAATACGAGTAAAGGAATTGGAATTAATGAATTTTGCAATGGAATTTCCAAAACTAAGGCAAAAGTAATGGTTTCTCTGATCTATTGATCTTTCTATCGCCTTCATTGTTAATTTGGTGATCTATACAAATGATGAGAGGGTGGCAGGTTGTAATGTTATGAGAATTAAGAGAGAAATCTATCAACTGTAAATCATGAAACGTTGTCGTTTGCTGCTTTTCTTGTATTCCCGATTTAGTCGGATTTAACTAAAAATAAGGCACAAAACTACATTAAATTGTGATATAGGTTAAAACTAAATGAAGTTCATTAACCTTGCTCTACTAATGACGTTTATTAAGACTGTCATGGTGAATTGAATCTATTGAGACTAGTTCACAAGAAGGCCGTTTGTAGATAGTACCCATTAAACCATAAAGCCATAAGGATATGAAGTAGTTCTAAATTTTACGACATGCTCGTTAGTACGCGAGCAAAATGATCTCGCACTGCAGACTCTAGAGTAAAAATCACATGAAGATGCTAGCGCTACTTATTGAGATATACATGAGTAAATATCATTGTTGATATCCTTTTTTGTAACGGAAATAATATTTGAATGTTTTTCAATTGTTGTTTCATGTACTTGAAAATTGGCATACGAACGTTATTTCACGTATTTGAAGACTGCTCTTGCATGAAGTCATTTTTAAAAACTGAAAAGTTTCCCTTCCTGACCTTGTCCTATTCTCTCCCCTTACACACACAGAATTACATGCACTCCAGTATCACTCCTACCGAGTACCCAGTCGGGAGCTTAGAGCTTGTCCCAGCTGTGGCGGTGCACCGCTTGGAGGAAATACCTAGAAGCAAGCCGACGACTAGGGGGGCGCATCATCTCATCATCCAGCCAGGAAGAAATCACAACCACCTCCCGCGATAAAACATTTACTACACTAACGAAATTAGTGACCCTAGCAGTCAGCAGACGTGTTCGAAAACATCAACCAATCAATCAATCAATCAATCAACCACCCAATCAATCAATCAAGCAATCAATCAACCAATCAATCAATCATTCAATCAGCCCACTGCCTTGGGGAGCAAGGGAAGCTGGTGGAGCGCTGCCTGGCGGGCGTGGCGCTACCGCGGCTCGGCGCGTGGGGCGGCTGTGGCGAATGCGCCGGGCCCGTGAGGCGTGAAAGCGTTGCGCGAAATTCGCGCCTCTCTTGCGTACTCGACGGGCTCTATCTACTCATTTCAGGCTACCGTCTTCACTTACGGGCCTCATTCTGGGTTGCGGACGCATTGGGCAATAAGTGGTGTCTAATTACAAATTGACCACCGCCAATTGTCGACTATTTTCTGGAAACGGCCCGTTCTGGATTGTTATTACTACCCAGATGCATCTTCGTGCTTTCGTCCACGTTTAGAAATTTATTACTCGAGATGAGTCAATTGTGGTTGCGTACAAACTGGAAGGAGAGGGTTGTGAACGCATTTATAATTACGGTGTAATGATTTTCGTCAATTAATTTTTACATTTTAAAAGTGTCATGGTAGGCGGTGAAAATCGCACTTGTCTGTTCTACAAGTTCGTAATATCACAAAATGTATGTTAATTATTTGTGATCGTTTTATAAAATTAAGGTAGTTGCTTTTGCCATAAATGCAACATGAATAATTCATTTCCCGTGCATGCGTCACACCTGCTTTAGTTAATATTATGATAACATATTCCTAGGAAATATATAATAATTTTAATGACGGGTTGCATATTCGACCCAGTCCTGACACACCCAGTTCGCCATAAAATAATTTTGGCTGGCTTTCCGATCTCTTAATAATTTCAAAGGTAAGTCTCGATTAAACGAATCCTTTTCGCTATTGTGTATCTATCCATAATTCTCACAGAAGAGCGCTCGTTCTTGTGGCAGCCCTTGCCTCGTTGTCGTGCATTTCGTAAAGAAATATTTACGATAAAAAAGAGAAAACCGGCGCAATTCCAGTGATTCATGAAACTTTTCGAACAATCCCTTTATAAATTTTAATTATGTGCCTCATGTCTTTATTATACCGCCATCGGGAGTCGCCCACTCCGCTGATGTATGAGGAGGGATGGGCTGCACGAGTGTTAGGCGCTGAGGGACCGGTTCTCGAACTCCGGACGCGAGACGCGTTCTTGTCCACAGGTGACGGCAGCGGTCGACGAAGCTCCGGTCACCGCGACGACAGCGACGGCGACGGCGACGAAGACTTACGCGACGCGTTGGACTGTGACGCACTGCGACCGAGTGTCCTATTCTCTGGACGCCGCGCTAACTTCCACGAACACTTGAGTCCATGATGCCACTAGGGATTAAGAGTTGCAAACGTTCGTTTTACCCGGGTGCTTAGCGGCTGTGTCATTTAACGACATTTTGACTTGAGAGCTTTAAAAGCTCAACTTGCTACTTTTGAAAGTTGCAAGGATTCAGGTGCAGAGTGATAGAAATAATAAATGATATCCTTGAAGAACCTGGTAATCGGACGGACGAATTCTGTATATCTCCAGACCTTTTTTGTGAGGCTGAAATTCCAACTTCGCCTGTGTGTGGGTTGGAGCCCAAATGGCGTGCTCCATTAACTGCATATGATAATTGTTGTATTATATATAATGTAACAATTGTAATGTTATTAAAATACAACTCATCTTGCATTATTAGTTATTCGAAAAAGTTGGCAATGACTTCACGCCAGGTTTGAATAAAATAACTTAGTCCGGATCCGTTCACTCCTGCCCTCTGGCGGGGAAGATTTCAAACTCCGCCAGCGACTAGGGTTACAATTTCGACAGCGCTCTTTGCAATCGATGCAGGCGTGTAGATGATGGCAGATATTCACTTCATATCCACGAACGTCAATGTATCGACAAGTAGATTATTACAATTCGCGTCTGGCAAGCACAGACAACATCTGATCTCCGACGGCTAACAATGTAGACTACCGAAACTACTGAGCAGCGAAATTTCTGCATTAATTCAATTTTTAATTTCAATTTTATTTGTAATTTGTTTACAGGATTATTCTATTACAATTGCTGTGTGTACTCACAGCTCAATCCTAAATAATTTTCATTACATATCATGGCATATAGAACAGGTCGTACAGTAATAAAAAGATTTCTGTTAATACTAATTATTTTACATTTTTTAACATTTGCTGATTAATTTGTCCCAGAGGAAGTAAGATAAACAAAACTCACATAAAATTCGAATACACGAATACATTAACACTAAATACAATATAATTATGACAACAATACTAATATAATAACACAAGATACAGAATTATTAAAACAACAAACCAAACTAATATATGCAAAACTATCTTTATCAAGTGAGGCTTGACGCATTACCGATATTATAAGGTATTAATAACTCAATTATTAGAATGCTCGTAGAATTTACCTCGATTATAGTTTCCTACATGATATTTATTTATTAATTTCCTGTAATTTTAGAATTGATCATATAAAAATGAACAATTTTAGATATTTCAGAGTTTAGTTTAATAAAAGGATTGGGAAAGGAAACTACGTCATTGCAGTATGGTTCTCTAAGCCCGTTATACCTTGTACTGTCATATAAAATAGATTTAAGGTTGTCATTGATGTTCATATCACATAGCGAGCAGATTGAATTTGGGAGTATTGTGTGCGACATATTTCTACAGTTATTAGTTGCTCAAAACATCCTGTTCTGAGAGCCAAAGTTAGGTATTTCTCTGTTTTTATAGATTGCAAATCCCTAATGTTTCGATATATTATGTTGTATGATGAAGTCATGATTCTACGCGAATCGTCCATGAATATTTTACTTACAATGGTTGCAACAATCGAGGGAATACTATTTCTGATTATATTCGCATTTTGTTGCTGCGTTATGAAAATTCAAATCATTCATCTCGTCCAGGTCCCAGTTGTATTTACTACAATTCGGATGTGTAATAGTGGATTTTAAACGTTTGTTGAAAAATATACGTTGGTATGGTTATCTCGCCATTGATAACAATTTTGGCGTGCATGTCATTGATCTTTAAATTTCTTCTGATTCTATCTTAGTTGAGCCAAATTCCTTCTAATCGTGTCCCCAGGAGTTGTTCTCGTTTCTTCCAAAGACGCTTGTACTAGTTCGTTCGTATTTTATCCCGTTGATTAGTGTATCTTACATTTATATTTATTCGATTTCTGAGATTAGTGTATCTTATATTTAGATTATTTTAAATTTCCACATATATTAAAACGATACAATAGACACCCTTTGAAAGAGGTCCGCAAAACGTGTACGGCACCTCCGTGTCTGCCAAGGCGGGGGCCTCCCTCGCTGCGTACGTGAGGTGAGGCGAGGTAGAGGCGGAGGCGGAGGGATGCGTTTTTTCTGCGGCGGTGGTCTAGCAATTGCGAGGCAATACGGTCACGGCCACCGATGAGCACGCGCAATAGCTTTCGCCTTATCGGCAGCGCCATCCGGTCCCGTGGGCGGCGCCAAGTGCGTTCCCAGGCCGCCAGCCGCCGGCGCGGCCACACGCACTGTGGTTCACATTAGCAGGATATCGGCCAATACATGATATTACTCTCAATGGGAGGACAGGATGCTCTTCATAATCAGTTATTTTATTGAAATAAGTTTATTTATTGTATCATTCGAAAAAAATGGTTCTCTTTGGAATTCTGATTAAAATAAGTAATTAAATTAACACAGACTTCGTGGTTTTAAAGATTACATACGGAGTACTTCAAATTCGTATTTATAGGAACGTCTCAAACAGACACAGAACTAATAATTTCAAATATTAATCAACTGAGAAAAGAGTCAGAATGCTCGTCTAAGAGGTGTCTTTTGTGTTCCACAAAAGGTTCAGGGCATGATTACTGTCACGTTGATCAAACGTGATGTCGCCATTGAACTTCAATATGCTGAAAAGAGCTATATCGCGGCGTTATGTACTACATCGAAATATTGCTCATTAGCTATGAGAATATATATAATTACTTTTGATAATACATTTGTTAGTTAATACGATTATCAGTTGAATCTTAAAATACAAACTTTTTAGTGCCTTTAGTCTCCGCGTACCTTTCTGTTACCTTCAGTTAGCAAAACTTGCTGATGCAGCTTGATAACCGATAAGGCCGACACCATACAACTAATTGCAGTAACAGAAACAACTAATTCACATTTACACTTATACAAAACTTACCTAATGAAAGAAATTCAATGTAATTAGCATGTGTTGTTGTCTGTTTGATTTTGAAGATCCTCTTGTGATTTCTAATGCAAACACAGATAATGAGAAGGGCAGTTGTAAACCAGCGCATTTTTACTCCATAGAATGTGTTTCGTTTGATCAGTTTTCAACAATATTCAAGTTCGTACAAAATACATTAATCGCAATACTATTTCTCTTCACTATAATTTGTCTATTGAACCTCTTAAGACTCTGTGTCCTTTTAAAATAAATTTGAAAAATGTCAAAGTTAGAACAACAATAAAAGTACAGCTCACGTTTACTTTTGGATATTGCTATACGAGATTTACACGCGGTGACATGTTATCTACTATTGATGTGTTGACGCTCAAACGCAGTTAACAATGTTAGGGCGCAATGAAAACAATGGAACCCATCATACTGAGCTAACGTTTTCGTTTCGGGCACTCTTAATGCCAATTCGCAATGCAAACATAAACATAAGCATGGCGTCAACATAAAAGTTAGGACTACGTCCACAAGCGGACTCAGTCTCAATGCATTCGCATAAGCATAACACGTAAGATGTTAACTTAAAAACTTACAAGCTTCCGTGTAATGCTTAAGTAAGACATGAACCAATCACAGTTAGGTAACTCCAAACCGAGAATCGAAATAGAAGTGAAGTGGATAGACGAACTAACGTCATATGGGCTATGGTCACAGTCGATACCTCGAAATTGATTCTCACATCCAATAGTAAACTAGGATGTCTCACAGACAATAGAAACTCTTATTTTGCTTACGTTTATGTTAGACATTGTGAATACTTACGTCTATCACTTATGTTAATGTTTACCTCTATGCGTTATGCTTATGTCTACGTTTGTATTTATGAATGGGCCTTTATTCCTGATATTGGTCTTATGACGCGTAGTTTTCCCCACAGTGCGTCGTGTCGGGGCGTCTCGTTTTCCGGCGACCTCTCCGCCCTGACGGCTCCGCCTATTGACGCACGCCGTCGCCGCCACCCCCGCCCCTCCCGCGATGATCTTTCGCGAGATTTACGAGCCATTCGCGGTGGCGTGAACAATGTTCCCGGCCTCGCCGTCGGCTGATAACTGCGGCTATTTACGGTGAGAATAATTGCCCCTTGCAGCTCGCGCGAGTACATTATAAAAGAATAAATATGTCGCGGCTCAGATGCTTTGCCGGGAGAATAATTAAATTAAAATGTGGAAAGAGAAACGAGTTGAAGGTTTTAGTTATTGCTAAGGCATTAATGGGTTTCTATAATATGGTGAAGTTATTTACTAGAAAATACAGTTTAAGTAATAGGTGATTAGGAAAGCAAAGGTAAGTATGAAATGTTGGTGAAGTATAAACATTCATGAAGTAGCGAAGAAACTATTGAGCACTTTTATTCTCGAGTTGCCTTACCTGTATATTGCAAAGTCTCGTGTATGTAAATATATTACTTATTTGAAAGGGGAAATAAGAAGCAGTTCAATATTTATGTAAGAAACGGAACGGATGAAGTGAAAGGAAGTGAATAAAAAATGTACTTCTTGATTGAAAGGTCGTTTTAAATACGAACAAGATATTTAGGACAACCGACTGTTATTAATGGCTGTCGGAAGAGTAGATCTAATTAAAATTTAAACATCAGAACTTTTAACTTATTGAAAACAAGAATAATTAAATTTTGTTTGTATGGAAGAGTATAAAGTTGAGGTTTTTAGGGTTAATATTGTTTAAAAGATTGTCCTAATGTTTTTACAACTTAAATTATTTGTAAATGGTCTGGACGTAATATATGTAACACAAGCCATTTTAGGTTATGAGAAGAAAGGAATATATATACCTTGGAAACTAGATTTGAACAAAACTTTCAGCTTCTTGGTGCAACGTCTGCTCGATGCTTCAATTCGTTCAATTTTACGTACCCGTCAAACGCATTGAATGCACATCAATAATGCACCTTTTCTCGGAAAGAAAGGACACCAATAGTTCCCAATAACCAACAAGAAATGGGAATCTACTTTGCCTTTACTTTACATTTTCTCCAAAAAGTGCAAAGAACAAGTATAAGCAACACTTCTGCAGTCATTTTTAATTTTTTTGGGCATCAGAAATGTGTTGGAGTGTTGAAGTTTGTAAAAATTGATGCTATGTAGACTTTTTTATATTCCTTTCCAGGAAAAAAGAATTAATAATAATTTATTAAACATTTTTAGAGTGAATGGTAAAATATTTCAAAGAGAGGAGCTACATGTTTTGTTTTGCACAAAATACAATATAAATTTACATTCAGTGAAATCTTATTCCCCCCTCTATTATTTGAAATCGTTTTCCATTTTTTCGAAGTATTACCTCTTAAATTTTATTTCATTTGCTTATATTACCAAAAGCCCTAAATTAATGTAAATATTTTATGCAAGCAAATATGTTATTCAGAAAATTCAAAAGAGATGTAATGAAATAACTTTTGTAGTTACTGTAACATTTACTTTTGTGTAATAATATTAAAAGTAATTTGTAACATTATTAAATCAAAAGATGGAAATAGGGAAATTGCCTCTACTAGTTGCCTGTACTGATTACTCTTGAGCTTATAATCAAAAGATTTTCGTGTTAGATATCCTTTTACTTTAATATAATTCCTGATGTCATTTTTTTGGAAATTTAAAGAATTTTTCCGCTTTAAAATTTGGATAATAAGACCCACGATTTTACTGTCTCAATTTCAAACACATTTTAGAAATTAATATTACAATACCATTGAAGAATTTAATAACAGTATGAAACCTGAACAAACTTTTGTCAACAGATATACGAAAATTGTACCGTCATTAATTTCAATTGTATAGAGAGTGCTTTGTTTTTTTGAACGCATTGTATTATTTTTCATTAGTATTCTTGGACTTTTCTGGCAACATATTTGGAACTTCTAAAGTATCTTCTCGCTGACATTCTTTAGGAGCACACTTACACGTGGAGTGTCCGTTGCCGAAGGGCTCGGCTATTATTCGTTTTTTCTTCATCTGCCACTTCCACATGCTGCAGCTAGGGCGGGCACTGGGAGGTTGATTTTTATTGATTCCCGGCTCGTCAACTAACAAGATCATTAGTCCCATAAGTGTGGTGCATGTCATGCATCCCAGGATTTCGCTGTTTTCTCCCCCTACACTGAAACGTGAGATTCGTCGCCGACTTGTAGTTTAGTTTAAGGTTTTCAACCTCCAGTTATATCTCCCAGTTGCCAGAGAAGCCAAGGTAAACTACCGTTTAGAGGCGACCGCCAGACGGCGGCTGAATGTAGTCTAGCCATAAAGTCTTACATTTATCACCGCCCGGTCTCGAACCATAGAACCGCCTGTTCAACGATACTACAGAGTGTTGTCTCTGAGCAATCAAAGTAGGTGCGAGCATCGAAAGTTCGTTCCTCGGAAAACAGCAAGAAATTCATTCCAATTACTCGTGTTTCGGATGAGATATCTTGTGACTCGACATCGGTTAAAGCGCGATCTAGATACACAAAAAGGGAGACACTGATCACTGGCATAATATCGCTGTTGAGAAAACATTGGGTAATGTGTCTAATGCGATAGAAGGATTGTAATCGCCCAGAAATAGGGTATTCTAGCGCCAGAAGTAAGGAGACATCATTAAAGTCTGTTGATCACGTGCCTAGCTACGGTATACGATCGTAAGGAACAACGTTTAGATTATCTAGAAATTGTGTTGTGCATTGTAACAAAAAAAACTGTTTCAACTTTTAAACAGAGAAGTTGCATAATAAATCACAGTGCGTTGGCAATTGGTAAGGTATTTGACCCGCCGTACGAGAGAAGAGTAAACAAATCACCATTATGCGAGGAGTTTCAGATTTTTGTCGCTGTGCGATGAGTGTGGATTTTGATATAATTTTTTTCTTGAGAATGAAGGAAACTACTAATAACAGCGTTCGATATGAGCATAAGACATAGCCTAAGACGAATATGTGAATTAAACTTATTTTTCGTGAATTTCTTGCCTGTCACCCATTCAACATTTTCAATTAGTTCTTGCCAGAATTGTGGATTTGCTAAAGACTAATTTTAACCGACCCACATACGAAAATCAGTTTATCAGAGTTAGAAAAATGTGACCTTTCCTTTTATTAAGCGACCATTGAACCGCTTGTAAGGCGACCGTTTATAGAGACTTCCACAGGCTTCCACAATTTATGACGGTACGACGTGCCTTAGGCCTAAGATGACTTCAAGATCTGTAACTGGTCTGATAGTGCATAAATATGCTACCTTTCGCATGGCGCTAAAATACTCTAATACGTTTTGGCTGCGTTAGTAATTTGTTATATTGGTAATATTTAGGCTATCCGGGACGAGCCACCTCTCTGTTGTTGTGGTTGAGGTTTCGGTCAGCACACGGATATTGTGACCCTTCTCAAAGCGTACTGCAGTGCGCTCTGAAGCCTGTTTTACACGATCATTTTTTCGTCATTTTTCGCCGGTACAGAAAAGATACAGGCCAGACTGGATGTAATTTGTACGAAAAAATGACGTATGCTTAATTTTTCGGTACAGATTTCATCCAATTTGACTACCGCGCTCCTGGCGGCACTTACGGGACTTTCTCTAGTTTGTAATGCGTGTAGAGCGATATGATCATTTTGTAGTTGCCTGAGAGCGTTCTGATGTGTTGAATTGTAATGTGAAGTGGTTATGTAAAGAGAAATAAATTATGCACTGCATTCTAATATTGTGGCATCCGAGCTCAGTCCTAACCTCAGTCCTAACCTTCATTTGTTACTACAGATGTGATGTTCAAATGTTTGAACTTGCTACATGCGGCGTCCGGAGGAAGTATTTTCTTCATGATTACGTACAAAGACAGAAATGACAGTGTAAAACACTCATCCAGTTTCGGCGTCGAAACATACTGCGTAGAAACGAACGTCCTTTTTCCATCCATTTACTGGACAGAAAAACTATGAAAAAGGGATGCAAAAATGACCGTGTAAAACAGGCTTGAGGAAGGCCACAATAGGTTGGCCCGAAGTCCAGTCGCCGCGACAGAGACGCGGCTCGTCCCGGGTAGCCTAGATAATACTCGATCACTTGTTACATTGGTTATTTTCGGTGTTTTTACGAAATGCGGATGTAGTTTTTTTGTGCCTGTCGCAAAGCTAAGAAGCCGATGTTTTCGAGACGGCATTCGGCGTCGGCGTGTCCCTCCCCTGTGACGTCAGCGGCGTGCACAGCTCCCTCGCGCGGCGTCTACGCCCTGCGCGCGCCCGCGCCCTGGCGCCGCGCGGTGGAGGGGGCGCCCCCTCCCGAGGGTGCGGGATGCGCGCGCAGGCGGCGGCGCGGGGGCGCGTGCAGCGGCGCGCCCATTGGCCGCGCCCCTCCCCTCCAACCCCGCTGCCCCCGAGGCGGCGACCTGTGCCCTCGCGAGCGCAGTGAGGCGGGGGAGAGATGCGCGACTCCTCACGCTGCGCCGCGCCACAGACGCCGCTTGTGAAATTCCCTATTTATAACGGCTCTTAGAAAAGGTACGCCGCCCCGCCGTGGAAAGTTTATCGGGAAGTGTGGACTATTTCTGGGCTGATGTAACTCGTGCGATGTTCGTTTCGTAAGAGCATTGGCAGTAGTAAAGCTAAAGCTTAAAGAGTTTAAAGCAATAAATTAGGGAGGTTCATCCTGATGGTTCTCGCAATTCGTAATAACACGGTCGCTTATGTCGTCATACGTTCTATATGAACTGATGGTGCAATGGCTCCTGTTGGTGGTAAATGTTAATACTGTATTCCACTAATGGAAAACGAATTCAGATTTTCATTGAGTAATATTTAATACTTCGTGAAACGTAGTAAGTTTGTTTGACTTAAATGTTTTATATTGTAT
Source organism: Gryllus bimaculatus (assembly GCA_017312745.1). Taxonomy (NCBI): domain Eukaryota; kingdom Metazoa; phylum Arthropoda; class Insecta; order Orthoptera; family Gryllidae; genus Gryllus; species Gryllus bimaculatus. The sequence continues at coordinate 3,476,960 of BOPP01000009.1, read as the reverse complement.
ATTATTAAGTTTTATATTATTTTATTCCAAGACTGGTTATATTTTTCCCAATTGTAGATAAAAATTCCCAGAAAAAATTTCTGCTAGTGAGCATAAATGCAATATTACTTTCAAGTCAATAAACATCGAAATTCTTCACAATTCGATTTAACAGACTTTCTAAAAATAACAAGATCGAAACGAGACATTATTCTCAATTCAATTTTTTAATACTGAATAATGAGATCGTTTTATCACAATTCTCAAAGCTCTACAATTCTACTTTAATATTATGTTCCTAGGTTCTACGACTGTAAACGTTCCTCAAACGAAAATGAATTAGATCTTATTGTGTCCTAATCGACTATTTCAGTTACTCTTTAGAACGATTAATTGATAACCAATTTTGTTTTTTGTTTTTTAATATCTAGATTTCAGATTTTGAAGAAAAGCTAAAAATTACCTTGGATTTATCGAAATCTAAAATAGTACGAACAAACTTAGAGCAAATTTAAATACATTTTTGAACCGCGGAAGGAGCTGCATTTGAATTTTTCAGTAACTGAAATTATTATCCAGTTCCAGTCACATCAGCCGAAGTTCACAGTGTTTATACTCAGAAGACATACGTTCGACGTAATGTTTTTGCTGAACACCATTTTTCCACCGTTCTTCAATCCCTTTTTCATCACAACAACTGAAAGAGCGGTTAACCTGAGTTTGCGCACGGCTGCGAACTGTCCAGCGACGAGGCGCGCGTTGAAGTGTAGGAAGTCTTGGCTGTGTCGCCCCGTGTTGAACGCGAGTCGCCCGGGGCGGTCGCGCGCCGCCCACGCGCCTGCCGCAGCCCGCGCCCGCCGCCCAGCCGCTTCCGCCCACGCGCGCGGACAGGTCGCGGCGGCCGGCGCGTAAATCACCGCGCGCGGACGGCGGCGGCAGCGGCCAAGCACGCCGGCACGAAACAGACCCTAACATTACTTTACAAAACTTCCAGTGGTGCTACAATATAATATACTTTCTCGTATTTTTCGTAACTTTTGCAATTTACGCAATTTCAGGCAGTTCTGTGAAAATCGGACTTGCGCCTTTTTTCAGAAGCCTACTTTGCCCTATCGAAAAAAAAGTATTTGGAGCCATTTTTGAGAAATTTGTGTTGTTTAAACTGCCTTTTTACGCAAAATTACGCAAAAGATAATACTATTTTCAAAAAAAATGTGCATGAACTTATTTAAATATCAAAGTTTGAAGAACATATTTTATTCAGAAAAATTTTGTCTTCGATATTGTAGTTGTAGGAAGACGCACAAAAAAGTTAAACATTTGCAATTTTTGAAAATTCCGAGAACTTAACGGAAATCGGACTTTATTTTTATAAGCGGACTTGCTGAAAGATTTTTTTAGTTCTAGACGTTTTATGGAATGCCATGCCAGCCATGTCATGAATTTTCGAGCACACCGTGTCGAAGTTCCGATGCCAGAAATATCAACATGGCCATCGTCAGGTCTTCCCAGAAAGATTTGTGTTGAGGTGTATGATGACATCCAGCATATAATGATAATCATAAAGTGAATAATACCCCACGAAACTTGTAGCAAGCCCACTTTGTCGATCACAAATTCAACTTAGACCCATCGTGTCTACTATCTACCCCTGTACTAGCGGCTGAGAAGTGGATCTGATGGCTACATGGAGTCTTTTCCTCTACAGCAACACCGGTCGTCCCTGAAGATCCACAATTGTACAATGATATGCACATATTTATGAAATATGTTTATGAAATATTACATTTACAAAAAATAAATCCGTAAATACTTCATTATTATACTGCCAATTGTGAGGAAATTAGAAAATTATTAATTGATTGATGTTCTCGGGCACGTCCGTTGCTATGGTCATAACTCCCGTTAGTGCAGTGAACGTTTTATTCCAGCAGGTGGCTGAGTTCCTACCTCGTTGGATGATGAGATCCAGCGCAGATGTCAGCTTTCAGAATATTTCCTCAATTTATTTTTGGCACTGCCCTAGCCGGGACAAGCTCTAAGCCCTCGACTGGTCTCCGGCATATGTGGTAATGTAGTGCAAGTGGGTGTAAGTAAGAAGGAAGATGAATGAAATATCGCGCGCGGTTCGTGGCCCACTTGTTACGGTAATACTCTGGCATTCACATGGTATTGGTCAGAGAAACCACGGAAAATTACCATCCGAAGCAGTCGTCCGCTAGAATTGTTCTCGAGACAGCAGCCGTATTTGACCTATCTATATACAGCTAGTCCAACACCGTCAGTTTTGGAACCGTATGACCTCTCGGTCAAAGGCTCAACAGATTCAATGGCAATGCTGGCTCTGGGCTAAACTCAGCCGGCTGAGAAAACGAGCGAGGTATTCCGTGTCATTTCGGAGCATTGTGCGTCGGCGGCTGGCGCGGCGTCGTGGCGGGGCCCATATGGCCGGAGAAAGCGGGGCGGGCGAGGGCACGGGGCGAGGGCGAAGACCGAGGGCGCACCCGCGGGTGCCCGGTGACGTAAGGCCCCCCGCGGCCTGTCACGATGAGGTCGCCCACCAAATTGGGAGACGCGCGGAGTAATAAGTGGCCGATTTTTGTTCCCGAAGGAAAGTTGTCATTTGGAGAACCTATGATGTAGGTTGCGAATAGTTTCGCCATACTGGAACTGCCGCTGGTTAGGGAGTTACGTCTAGGAAGAGTATGAGTTCGCCACCGTTGGCTGGTTTGCCTTTGGGTCTTGTCACGAAGAGGTTGGACTTAGTAGAATGTAGTTCTAGATGCGTTGCGTCAGTAATATAGAGCATTGCTATAAAATATGGTAATAAATTTCACTTTCGGCTTACTACATTTCCGTCAGATTGAATTTTTACCACAGATGAGGAACACTTCGCTAATAATAAAGCCATGGTTGAAAACATGTTCAGAAGAGTATAATCACTACAGACAAATGTTTCTTCGTGAGAAATTAATTTTGTACATAAGACAACATATGTCACTCTCTGACATATTAAAAGTTGTGTTCCTGGAAAGGGCGTAGATAAAGGTTAGAAGGCGTAGGCGCAGAATTCTGATATAATTTTTGTTTTTTGCGGACCGATATGCGTTCTAGAAAAGAAAATAACGCTTTCTCGGTGTAAGGTTCCTCTCAAAACGGGCATTTCCGTCAACAACGTGGTATCACAACTTGATTTTTACAGTAATATAATTCTTACTTCACGCAAGTTATTTGAGAAAATAAAAATAAAAGAGAATGTTTGGGCAAACATGCCTGGATATTGTTTTTCACGTCACTTTTCATAAGACAAAATTTCAGGAAGTAGTATTTAAATTTTATTTCCTTAAAATGGATATCTTATTAAACGTATTTGTAAATTACTCCAAAGAATGGATGGTAAAAATATCTATTTAGTTATGTTTCAATTACGGTAATATCAAAATGCCTTTGTATTAATATCATTACTGAAACATACTTAATATTGGACTTCCTTTTTTGAGATAGATATAACGAAATAAAACTATGTATCACAGATGTGCTGTTATGTCATATTGCATTTTCTGATACATTCCCGGTACATTGAACAAGCAGACAAGTTCCGAGGACATCAAAATCTATCAAATACTGACTTTTTAAGTTAGCAGAAGTATTTACACAATCTCGTCTTCTGACTCGTCTTCATTTTGAATAAAAGTTATTTCAAGCAAGAAACACCCTTAGATAATACATATTACATGTATTTTGAATTAGATCAAAGTAATATTCAATTTCATGATATATTTAAATTCAATCAGTATTTCAAGATAGATTAAAGTAATATTCATTTATTTCTGCCTCACCTTGTTCACCAGTCGACTCTTTCAGTTATAAACAGCATACTATTATTTTGCTACTAGTACATGGAAACCCAATAAAACGTGTCAGACTCGCTATAAATGTGACCGCTATTTACATTCCCCTCTTGCTAAAATATTCGAATACAGGACATTAGTGAAGCTTATTTGTGATTTTGGTCATCTTGTAGGCCTCAAACCATAAAGATGGACATTTGTTTGGCGTTTTCGGACCGTTACGCGAAAGATGTCAAGTAAAATTACTGAGCGAGTTTATTTATTTTATTAGCCCAAGGAATGCACTAAGCAATGTAGTGTCTTTAATATATCCAGTTGAGAACCGCATTAAATTTTGTGCACAGTGTCTTCCTTTTCCAAGAAGGAAATGGTATACATATATTTATTTTTGCTAACATGGAACTGAACATTCCGTGCATGACACTATGTTAATCTTCTGTTTCATAACACTGAAATTCATTATACACCATCGTACTATTACGGATTAAAATATAATGAAAGTAGTATGTACAATTTTACATAAATACGAAATTATATAATATCATAAAGTTCTGTGATTAAAATGCTAGTTACGTATTAATCTAGATCCTCCTAAATGAAATACAAAGTTTCTGTCATTAAGTACTTCAAATTTAATACTGTACAGATAATCAACACCAATCCTTATTGCAAATTATATTTTGCATAAAATTGCAATTTACATAAAATGATGATAGAGTCAAGAAAAAAGAAGCAATTATGCACAAAAGTCGCAAATTCATCTCATAGAGCAAATGGTTGTGGTGTGGTAAATGGAAGGAAGATAAGGGACCTTCAAAGGAAAATATGAAAGTAAAAGACGGAAGGAAGGAGGGCAAGATGACAACAATAAAATTGATGATAGAAATAAGGATACAATTGAGCAAGTGAAAGAAGAAAAGTTTATGAAATAACGAAACTATCTAAAGTTCTTGCTTTATAATGTTTAGAAAGTAACTCTACGTTACTACATAAATTATACGTTATTATATAACGTTATATAGCAGCTGTACTGTATAACGTAATATAGTAGTTACTATATTACGTTAAATAGTAGCGTTACGGTGTAAAGTTATATTGTATAGGAGTTAACGTTATATATATATATATATATATATATATATATATATATATATTAACGTTACTATATAGAGGTTGCTGTATAAATATGTAATATTTAAAAAATAACTAAACACTTTATTATTAAATATTAAAATATTTGTTTAATTTTCAAAATAATTTTACTTATGTTATTTAACAAATTTTTCCCTTTAACTCAACAGTTTTTCTCTTCATTTCCTTTCCTTATATTGATGTTTCAATTTGTCAACTTTTTATTTTTCTACGTGGAATTCTGTTCAAAGAGTGTGCAGTTCCTGCCAGGAAGTGGCGGGTGAGCGGCCGGCGCGGCGCGTCGATTCGAGCGCCGCTGGGCGCGGGTATTCGTTACGGACGCGTGGCACGTAATGGCCATTGGATTACTCGCGGCGGCAGCTGCCCCGTCGTTTATTCTGGACCCCCCAAGTGGGCTTTGGGTAATTGTCCCGGGGCCTTCCTTAAGTAGCTGTGCCGTGCACAGTCCCTTCATGCCATTAACGGATTCCTGCATCGCGCAACCGCCTTCCCAGCGGCCGCCTTTCTCCTCTTCGCGAGCACACCGTCAAAGACACTCCGCCTCAACCACCGTCACTGCAGCCGCTACTCACTCCTTCCTCTTCCGTACCTGCTTCCACTCCCTTTCTTCCCTGCCGCCGTCCTCGTCCCGTCACTATCTCCGACGCCATCACCACAACTGCCGACGCCACCCCTCCACCCCGCCCTCACTTCGTCTTCTTCCCTACCTATCCGCCACTACCATCGCTGCCATCCTCTTTCCCCCCTCCTCCTCATACTCACCCGTCATCTCCCTCGCCACCAACACCCCCTCCGCCACAACCGCCGCCACCACAACTGCAGCCTCAGCCCTCATCACCGCAACCACTCTACTCACCACATCCACTTCTGCCATACTCTGAATCTGCCTTCTCTTCTCCTTCGCATTGCTGCTCATCGTAACGAAATACCTCACCAACTCCTCTTCGAAACCAACTTCTACCGTCTCGACTAACAGTTGTACGTGCCATTCCTGATCTCCCAGAGACATCCCGCTCATAATCATAATCAACTTCTCCAACACGTCTCGACCATCTCCACTCCAAAGCGCTCCGATCTTCAACTTTTCGTCGCACTTCTTTTATTTCTCGCCGCGCGTTCCCGACTTCCTTTTTCAGCCCGTAGCGGCGCCTCTTCGTGTTTGATGGATTCCTATAATTTACGGAGCTCCCGATTTGCATGAAAGTTTCATTAGAGGACGCAAAAAGCAGCCGGTCCCTTGTTGGGACTCGTCATAACCACAGCGTGGACGCCACACGCGATCGAGCGCGGTGAGAATCGGGAGCTAAGTGCAACTCGCTCCCGAGTCGCCGGATCCCGCGCTTACGCACGGCGCGGGATTATAACAATTAACCACCAGCTATTAAAGCGGGCAATTGGAAATTTGCGGGTACGGAAACGCGTAATTCCTCCTCTCAATGACTACGCTTACAAATTAATAGAAATCGATCCACCCGTTAATTTAGGTTGAATTCTCTCTCCCTACCAATTAGAAGAAGAGAATATATATTTCCGAAAACGATGAGTGAATTGTTATCACACATAGAAAACAAATGGTGTGCTAAGTTTTGCTAGGTGCTATTATCTGAACTGTCGTTCACGAGACAAATGGAGGAAAAGAACTGAGTAGCGTAGTTAAAGCGGAGTTAATAATCAGACAAAAAATGAAGATGAATAAATCGGAGGACCAAATTAAATATGGTCCGATATAGAAAAAAAACCCTCTCATTATGAAAATTGCGCTCCAGAAGTTTCTATATCCATTTCAGAAGTCCTCCCATCACACTTGCAAATATGTGGCGGCGAGTCCCTCATTTTAATCTCTCTCCGAACTCCAAATTTACCGACCGGCTCCTAGCCGAGAACAGGGTATACATATTTTTCCCGGTCGACGCGACCGCGCACCGGCGTTGATTCTTCAAAGGATCGGCCTCGTAATTGTTATTATTTTTTCAAGGGCGTTAATAATTTTAGTGAAACGGGCATATCGCCGTCCGCATCTCACACTTCTAATTTGAACGACGAGGAGCGGTTCCAGGGCTTCCGTTGTAAATTCGCTCGCACTTTACGAGCTAATTACCCCCGCCGCGCCGCGGCTCCCTCCAGTAGCACCGCCGCGCCGCCGTTGATGCATCGCCTCGCGTGCCCAGGAGCGTCCGCCGCTAGGGGCGCTCGCGGTTAGAGGGAACACCTGAAGAGGAGCAGAATGGTGAGAGGAAGGGAGACATGAGCCAGGCGACATCAAGCGAGTCGCGTGTTTGAGTTCGTACTTGTTCTTAGTGGCTCGTCACAGAAGTACTTACATCTGAAATATAGGTGTGTCCATAATATATGAAATCTATATACATTTAGCGTATGATACTGCTAATGTCCGAATTTGGCTAATTCCTGAATTAGCGAGTTATTTTTTTTTCATATTTAACTAGAGGCGCCTAAACAGAAGGTACTTTATCGTTCGTAGTTTCATGCACAATTATGCGAATAGAACTCAAGTTTTCGAAAAATTGTACATGTTATTATTTCAAAATATATCTTTAAGAAACAGATTTCATTAAGGGAAATATCTCTGTATTAATCATTTTAATTGTAGGAAAACGCCGAATAAATTTTGAATTTTTGAAATTTTCGAAAAATCAGTGTTTTTAACGAATATTAGACCTACGTCATTCTCTTAAAGGTCCTTCACACTGTTCGTATTTGGCGCGACAGCATGTGAACGGGCTCAGGCTTACCGGAAGCGTCCCTGCCTCGCAGCCATGGGTTAAGGGGTACGTGTGGTTAGCACGTAGACATCCCTCGCCGTATTCCTGCCTTCTCGACCTGAGAAGTGAACTTTCACATCGTCACACACCCGCGTATACTCTGATATTGCAAGGAAAATGCACACTATAGTCTTGGCTCGACCGGCAATCCGGGAAAGCGTAGTGGAAAGCGAGCACGCTGACCAAGAGCTAGCCACGAGCTTCATGTGAAGTACCTTCCAAAATTACAATATCGGTTTCTAATTCGAGGAGCCGTGACATCAGCCAGATCAATTGGGAAATATCAATTTTGGAAAAAGTCAGCTGGACGGTTTACTAGCTAGTTGATAACAGACGGACGGACAGATGTTTTGCCGTCATTCGATTTTTCGGTATCAAGGACCCACAAAGCATGTGCACCAGTATCAAGGACCCGTAAAGTAAGGACCAACAACATGTGAAGATGGAGGAGTAGCTTGGCCCTGACTATGGGAATGAGAATTGGATGGAATAGTTCAGGAAGACAGGTTCCTGACCCATTGTTTATATTAATAATTAATATAATCTAACTACACCGACATCCACGTGCAATCGATCAGAGAAAACCACGGTACAACCGATTAGAATAGCCGGACCCCAGAATTCTCATCCAAGAAGTAGCTATTTAACAAAAACACCTTCACTTTTGGGACAACAGCCTAGGCCTCCCGATCTATGAAACTCAGGTTACATTCTCGCAATTCACTGCCCTGTGGGAGCTCACTTGGTTAGTGATGATAATATGTTGAAGGCTTATGACTTGAATTCAGGGAAGACGGAATGCAAGCTGGCGGTTGTTCCATGCATTTCATTGCGATAGTCGTCGAGTACCTACGATAATGGCATATTGATAAGTTATTATAACTTCAATACAATAGATGTTGGAACGAGAAACATGTCGAATCCCAAACTTGCAACAAAGCAGTTACGAGTATCCAAATAACAAATTGAATCGGTTATTTCTAAAAGATCATTTTTGCAGTAATGAATTAAGCTCAACCTTTGGTTTAGAATCTGCTTTTAGCTTTGTTAATGTGAAACGTCACATATCCACTGTTCGTTAATATGATCTAAGTAAGTGTGGGTTCTGGGATTTCGAAAATGTTACTTCTTTTATCAAAAACTTGCGCGCTCGAAACATCTGATGTGGATGACTTAGATGAGTAATTTTAAATGATACAATTCTACGATAAATGAACCGGATTTGGATCTCGGTATCCGGCATGTTGAGTGGTAGCGAGTCCTCTTCGTTGGTTCATAAATAGTCGTATTACATTTGAGAGTGTAATTGTGGGGTGAGTTACGATCGGCAACCGTGCGTCATTGTTACATGCATAAGCATGTTTTGTATGGAAGCATTCAGTGTCCATCGCACAGAGGATTATGATGAGTGACCTTGTGCTTGAGAAACACCTTATTTCATTGATTTATTCTATTATCACTGCAGGGTTATTTTCGATTATGTATCTCATTAAAAAGAAGCGTTAATTAAGCCGAAATACGGACGGAAGTAGAATACGTGGTGGGCGTGCATTATCAAGCTGATGGGTTCGACAATCGATTGCAAGTCGATAATCCGTCAGTATTGTACGAGTATTAGGTTCGTATTATTAAATTATGATTTTTGTAGCTTAATTTCAATATATGTAAACGTAGGGGCTTTTGCGGCTATCAGTGAATGGCAAAGGTTGTTACAACATTGAGCATTATGTGTCTATACACTCAGAACTTGCCTAAACAACCCTGTTCTAATCCTGGCATATTGGGTTCATTATTTATATCCGTCCACTCCCTTCACTGTCAAGCGAGTGTTGCAAGCTAGACTTGCCGGTTTTTTTATCTCTCCTCGCGGCATTGTTCTCGAGATTGTTCTGCTCTGGGAACAATATGGCAGTGACATATTTGAAACAGGCAGAAGCCAGGCACTCTAGCTGCGCTTGATAGGTGGGACTTTTAGTTGGGAAAAATATCTGCTTAACAGTGACTGATTAGTCTTTCTGACCAATTTGAGGGATATATTCTGATAGGAATACATCATACTTCAAGGTCCGTTTCTTTTAACTGCTGAATACAATTGAAAGTAGCTCTCGATTCTAAATGAAAATCAAGCCGGTTTACTAAAGTTATTTCATTTGACAATTAATATTTCTGAATAATACTAGTGGTATTGTTTATTAGACCTTTATTTGGGACTAGGAATACAGAAAGTTAGGTGAGTTTTTGAGAGAGGGAGAAAGACGACTTCTTCTATACACAGATTTTTGAAATTATGACGTGAAATAAAATTAACGGTAATTAATTCTAAGAAATGAGAATTGCTTTTTACAGACTAACTCTTAAATAAAATAGCGTGACCAAAAGAAACTCTATGCCATGCTGATGACTCGAAGAACCGGACCTGGTTACATGAATTGTACTAGAGAAATGTGCAATTTAAATCGGGAACGAAAAACTAGTACCGTAACTGTCTAGGACATTTCAGTAAATTATAAATGGTAAACGTAATTATTAATAAATTTTACTATTAGATTTATGAGCACAACAGCTCGTATGGCTTTGGGAAGCTATAAATTTTTTTTCTAGGATAGACTTAGAATGAAAATTCTGGTACAGAAAATACCATCAACTGGGTGGCAGTTACATTTAATGTGGAAAGACAAACCCCGGTCTAAAATACTTCTTCGAAATCAGACTTTAGAAAGATTTGTAAGAAAGTATCAGTAGATCAGTCAGTTCGGAAGCAGAGCTTTTCATTTTTTAAAGCGCAGAAAATTGCGCAATTCTTTTTGCATACCCTCTAAAACACTAAATCATCCAAATATACGCTATTGCATAAATAAGCAGGGGGTATGCGTAAATAGAGGATATGAGGAGGAGAGTAATTATAGGACATGTGAAATATCATCAATCTTCAACAGAACAATCATCGAAAGCAGTTTATAAGCACAAAATCTATAAGCAAGTTTATAAGCACAAATATGTTTGAAAAGTAATTATTTATAATCATATAGATAATTTGTAACAAATGAAATTCTGAACTCACGAACTTTTCGTGATATTCCATTGGTATTATCCATTATCAGTTGTCAACACAAGCAACGGCGAGAAATTTTTGTTTCTTCATTCCCGTGCCAGGTTAAGTAACAGGCCCACATACAAGTACATAATCGCCCGCAAGCGAGTCATACGTCTTCCCAGAGTCTGAAAGTGGCTTCTACGATTCCAGTACATATTCAAACAAACGAGCACGACAGCTACTAATTCGATTTAAACGATAAGGGGGACGGGAGCTGCTGCCGGAGTTACTCTGGGAGGAAAATTTAGGGCGGCGCGGGTAGTAGGGAACCTCGCGCAGTTTCTCAGGGCCTCGTGGATTAATACACGCCTGCGCCTCCACCACCCGAACCATCACAGCCGCTTTAGCGGTTACCACCGCCGCTCCCGCCGCCGCAGTCGCTGCCACCGCCCCCGTCCCCGCCTCCGCCTCCGCCACTGCCGCCTCCCGAACGGGTCGCGTGATTTAGCGAACGGGTCCGGGCCGCGGGCTGCGGGGCGGCGGCTGGGAGTGATGCATGTGCCTGAGCGACGCTGGCGGTAAATCAAGAGACGGGCGGCGGCGGCGGCGCGCGGTCCGCCTCTGTTGACCCGTAGCCATGGCACCGCCTCTTGGGTTCCGCCTCCATCCTCCCCTTGCTGCTGCTACGGGTGCACTTTCGTTAGGAGACTCCCTTTCCACGACAGTCCGATCCCGTGATCGGTTGACGTCACCGCCCTCGTGCCGACTCGCTCGCCGTCGTATTGTGTCCCGTGATCCGCCTGCGTTGCGTCTGTCGGGTTGCCCTGCTGACCGCGGTCGCTTTAACGCACACCGGTTGCGCACGATGTGGAAAGCGCCGAGCTGCTGGGCCTCTGACGGCCGGCAGGTGTGCTGACGTCCTGGTCGGTCTCGACTCCGCTTTTGGGTTGCGGCTGTCTTTTGTTTCCCGATCTTCTAACGAGAATACTGATTCTCCATTCTATTTACGTTAGACAGCTTTTCAATTCTTTAACTCTGGCAGTTGCTTCGTAGCGTATCTTCGTTGGCTTAGTCAGAGAAACACCTGGGTTTTGTTACGGTTATTCCTTTTTTAGAAATATTCATGACTCTCTCTTTCTCTCTCTCTCTCTCTCTCTCTCTCTCTCTCTCTCTCTCTCTCGTTATTCTCTTATCACTCTCCTCTCTGTCTCACTACTTCTTACCCAATCCTCAATTCCAACGAGTATAAAATTTGAAAGAAAACTTTGCAACCTTTGGGGCTCTAAGAAAAGTGCCTAGACACCCAGGAACAAGGAAAAACACAAAAATATCTTTATTACTAATTTCGAATGTATGAAAAAATTCAAGAAAACTATGTTGCTCCCGGCCATGTAATAAGAGTCTATAGTTTTTTTTTAAACACTCAAGTACTTAAGGAAAATATAAAATCGTCATACTAATTTCCAATGCCTAGAGAAATTTGAAGAAAACCACGCAGCTTTTGGATATATGAAAGGTGTCTAGCAAATATTTGATTATGTTATTCTGCTTTTTTGCCGTACTGCGCGTACTGATTGAATTATAATTCTCAATATCTCACTGCTTTCAACACTCTTAACGACATACAACAACAAAACTTCAAAGAAACGCCAGCCTAACAGAAATTATTTACGTGGAACAGCGAATGGAACTACCAAGCTTTTAATAATCTCGGTATATAAAGAAATGATGAACTATATAATTCCATTCTATTTTATTGAAGTGTTCGTGAAAAAATGTTATAATAAAAATAATTTATTGTAGTGTTATATGAGAGTACGTATTTGTTGTTCCTGGGCAGTGTGCTTGCTACCTTTTAGAAAAAAAGTTTCTGTGTTTTAGAAAAAAAGTTTTATTGAATATGTATGAATAAGTATTCAAATTCTGAATGAAAATAAAACACATTCTATGCACGAGTTGAAAAAAATATTACAATTGCTTGTAATATTTATTAAGCAATATTTAATACTGTTAAATAAGTCATTCGGAACCCCTTGCCCAATTCAGCGAGGACCCTAAACACATGCTTAGTCTGCTTAATGGATTAAGTCTTAAGGGTTGTCGAACTACCAGCTGCTATTTACTGTGGCCCTTGAAAGGTAAAAACGTTAAAGTCTCTTGCATCGATGTCGGGCATGTGCGCCTACATGCCCTGCTTGGGGCTACACCCCCATTAATGTAAAAATTGGTGTTTAGATTTACGGAATTTTTCTTGTAAATCCAGAAATTAAAAATAATCCCAATTTGATTTATGTTATTGGTGGTACGGCGTGGTATCACGCTTGGTTCCAGCACCCCTCCCACACACACACACACACACACACACACTATTTCAGAGCAGTCAGGCAAAGTACCGAGATCAACATTACAGAGAAATCAGGTATGGATCGCCCACATTTGCTTACGCGAGTTAGCTTATGTCGATGGCTGGTCGATCGATTCTTCAAACAGACTTGGTGAAATAAAACTCTGAGGGTGACAAGACATTGATTTTATTACTGAAGTGAAAATAATGTACAAAGTTTTACAAATTTCCAATACAAAGTCTAAAATGGCAATGAACGTTATATAATACTTTCTTACAAACTACATACACTTTACCCCCACTTATGTTTGCGGATAGAGGTTGGAGAGAGGATGACGCTAGGCATTGCCAGCTGGAGCAATCGCGTTCCGGGTGGCCCATATCAGCGGAGGGGGTGAGCGCCTCGAGGGAGGGAACTCTTGAAATCGCGGCGGATGGAATATCCAAGTGACCCTCAGAATTACGTGGGGGTCAAAGGGGCAGGCGTTAGTATAGGAGTTTTCTACACCCTATCTGACAATTTACCGGGGTCACAGAAGACGCCTTTTCCTCTGGTTCCAAGATACAATTTTATCGGGTCACAGAGGACGCCTTCACCTCTACTCTAATTGAATGCGCAAGCCCTTTCTCGTTCTGGAGTGCATTGCATACTGCGTAGTGTGTGTACGTTGGGATATATCTCGCGAGGTCTCGGGGACCCGGTGGCGGGGAGGACCTCGGGCTCATTGATTGAGCCGTCTATCTCTCCGCGCTTGCGACGCGCCTCTTGCCAGGGTCATCCTCGACGCTCTTCCCTGCTGTGAGTTACGATGTCCTCCGGCCGTAAATTTTCCCGCTTCTAACCCTCGTGTTTCATCCCATTTCGTGGGATCCAGCAAGGCAATGGCGTAGTGTATCCGCGCTAAGACAAAAATTCACAAGTTTTGCTTAATAAAGAGTTTCTACACGGTGAAGCCTTATAGCCATCGACAACAATATCGATCTTCTGCGCATGCGCAGTTTGAGTTTCACATCGCTTTTGAGCATGTGCTCATGCGTAGAAGATCGATATTGAAATCGACTGCTGCACCCTATGTCGTGCAATAATTCTCAACTCTCTCTCTAAGCCGAATGTTATTCGTAGATTCGCTTTGCGCGCCACCTTTCGACGAACGGTTTCGGTGTTTGTGATACCGCGCATGCGCAGTGTCGACTCCGAAGTTGCGGGAGACTCACTGCACATGAGCACGTTCTCTAAAATCTTGGAATCGTTCGGATGGCCGGAATCGTTAAGACCATAGTGTTTTGAATTGAATGATCGCGGGTTCCAGTCCCACCTCGGGGGTGGTTGTATTTGTGTTCGCCCTTTCACAACCCCATCATCGCCATATCAAGACATCTTCATAGTTACCATAACGTTAAATTTTATAGTGGTCACTAATGACCTAAGATGTGGATGAGACTTTAAAAAAACGTAAAATTGTAAATGGTGGAACCAGGACGATAACGTTAAAGTACGAGTATATTATAGGCTAACAAACGTTTCCGAGTGATTTCGTGGGCGTTTGTTTCATTTCAGTACATTACACTTCCTTTGCATCAAGATTCTCAAATAAACCATATACAAGCTTATACAAAATTGCCTTCTGAGTTCTGAATTTACGTAAGCTGCGTCACAAAGTGAAAATCTATGTGCTATTCTGTTCTTGTGAAAACGTCGGTCACCTCATGTGCAATATTTTCTATCCATTGGCCACAGTCGCGGCTCTACGGAAGAAAAAACACCTCTTACCAAAGCGAAGATCCCGGGAAATCACTGACAATCGCTGTTTTAATATTTTGCCCCCAATACTGTGAGTTTGGCGTTTTAATTGTCACGCGCATGTCATGCACACTACATAAATAATGCGGCAACATAACTTCTGAAGAAATGTATATTGACAATGTATTCGAACGTAAGACAGTATTTCCTACAGATGTGATATTTCAAATTACAGTACAATGCTGTAATTTCAAAACGCTTGGGATTTCAAACTTGAGTTTCACAGATGTGATATCGTCATGAATAGCAGAAGCCGAGTCCGAAAGCATTTTTGTATCACCTGTGGGATCAGCGCGCAGCGAGCACATATCCGTACTGAAATAGGCGAGCTGAGGAGGCAGCGAGGAATACGTATCTTGCTTTATACGGCTAATGTTGCGGAAGAAAACAAAGCCGAAAATCGCTGGAGCAGACGGCCTATTGTTAAGGCAAGAAGTGCCGTAGCGATCTCGAACCCAAGCATCGCGGGTTCGAGTCCCGTCTCGGGCATGGTTGTATTTGTGTTTCTTCCTTCACCCCATATCATGTCATCGTCGCAGTTTTTTTATTGGGGGAATTATTAATCCTTCTTTAATGATGTGATAAAACGATGATGATGAGTGAAAGGAAATCGCAAATACATCCATGCCAGAGGCGAGATTCGAACACGCGATCCTTCGATCCGAGAGCTCCACTACATTGTCTTAGCGATCTCGGCTATCTGGATCGACATCTTTACATTTATCACACCTATCACACCGTTAAATGCAATAGTGTTTGCCAATGATTTAGAATAACAAAAGAAAAAAAAGCCGAAAACACAATTGACGTACCCGCTGCTACATATGAAACCTTAGATCTTGCTTTTCCCAGATGAAATATCCGCTCCGCCGACACTTTCATTAACATAGCCTTACCAGAAAGGTAAGTGCATGTGGTACTTTTAATACCAATTGATGATTTAATTTCCAATGTATTTGAAAATTTAAAAAAATTCAAAAATGGATTTGTTTCTTGCATCTTTCTGTTGAGTTGTTTTATTTAAACTGCAATAATTTAATTCATAAAAATAAATTAAAAATAAATCCTAAATGATAAAGTACGTTTTAACTTCTAAAATGTTTTATAATTTATTCAAATTTATATTTTTATTTAATAACTCGTGAAAATCACTCTTTGCAAATTTCCATTTCTTGAATGAACTGTTTAATGAGTGTTTCGATATTTATTACTCAGAATCGGAAACTACTTTTAAACTAGAAATATCTATAAGATTACGTCTCGTACCTCGTCGATCGGTTTTTTAAAAGTCACTTTAACGAAGCCTCTATTCCCCCTGCTTCTTAATCGAAATTGGCGAATCTCGACAAAATGCATCAAGAAGGGCTTAACATGCTCGTAACTTACAAGTAAGAGCTTAATAACCGGCGTGGCCGCAGTGCGAGAGCTCTCGAAATGGGATGAGCGGTGGTGGTACGGTTTACGTGTATTCGGCGCACATGCTCCCGGCTAATTGCTGCTCTGCAGCCTGGAACTTAATAGCCTCGGCCGCATTGTTAATGCCGACAGGAATTAGGAGTTTCTGCGTTGCGAAAGATTCTTGAACGTGCAGGAGCGCCGGCGTTCTTAGTATGGGTGTGCGGCCTTCGGATTGCGTGGTGCCTGCACGTATCCGTGCTTCAAATGCACTTGTAGGAACATACGCTTTCATGGGTCTTTTACCTCTTTTAAAGAAAATTACGAATAAAAGAACATAGATGTATGAAAATGTGGTCTCGCGATCAGAATTTTTGGCATTTGGGGACGGATTATTTGGCATTTCGCATTTGGGGACGGATTAATTCCACTTTTGGTAGCTAGAAGTGTTCCCAGACCTGGATCCTGTATTTTTATTATCCACGCCAGGGTGTTAGGGAGGCATGTGACACGCATAACGTACTTCCAGACGCTTTTTATTTCGCCACACAGCATTAGAAACTGAGCTGATTTGTATTGTGCAGACCGGAAATGGAACCGGGAACCGCTAAAACACTGTCCATGAGCCACTGTCCAGGGACCAATATTCTGAATAATATTTGAAATAGAAACATCATTTTATTTATTTGGGGACGTGTGTTTCGACGCATTTGGGGCAATTACAATGCTATATTATTTTTCTCACGTTTAAAATTGTGGTTTAAAATATTATTTTGAAAATAATATTATTGTGATTGACAATCAAATAGTTCGGTAACTTCAGTGATTAGACATAGTAAAAAATAGCAACATTTAAGGCAATTTCGTGTGTGTTCAATACTGAAAACTAAAGGGGTAAGATCAAGCTATTTGATGTAACTACTATTCGATAATAATACCCTTGCATATGGACAGTTTGGATTATTTTATAAGTGAATCGTTATAAAAAGTAATCGGCTTCTCGACACTTCATAGAGCCGTTGAATTGGATTAGTTATTTAACTCCTTTCGTTTTTATTAAATGACCATACTTACCATATTGGAAATATCGGGATATTTGATGTTTTTGCAATTAGTGCGCGTATGTTTGGGGATAAATACCGATTTCATGCTATATGAAGTGAATGTGTTAATGCATAAGAAACAACTTCAGAAGCTATATGCCATTACCTACCGCAGCTATACCATTACTACAGCTCTAATAGGTACAAGAAGATGGCTCATTCCCTAGACAGTAAAGCCATCTGCCGCCATTCTTGCTCCCCGCACTCACGTCCGTGCGTCCAAGGCGTGAACGCCTTTTGCATATAAATACTCTGCCTCGTTATTTCAAATTAAAATCTAAATTGGGACGCAGTCGTTTCGACAAACAGGGTGTCGCTTGTTGCTATAGCGTGTTACTCGAGAGAACACTGCAAATTCGATCCATTGCGATTTTCCAGGCGATAGCGAAAGCAAACATTGGAGAATCGTGACTCATTAATTCCCTCAATCGCCCACTCGCGACTCTGGGTACCCATTAACCGGCGCTTAATTCCTGGGAAAGCACGATAATATCCCAAGAGTGAAGATTCACGCAACGTTTAGGTGTTGGAGTCTTAAATGCTTACGATTGGAAACGCTGAACAGATATAGCTACATGAAATCACCGCATTCCGAAAGGTTTTATATTTTTTATAAACTTTGTAAATGCGAATCGAAAGGATAAAATATATTTTGCGCAAAAAAACAAGAGTATCCTTGTCCATGAAAAGCACTAATTAACTGCTTTTTTCAGAAAAATATAAGTTTTTTATTAAATGGTGCGATTTATTCTTCCAATCTAGTAAAAGTTAATATTTTACAAAGCCAAACACATAGTTTTTTAAAACAACTTTCAATTTCTTACAATTGTACGTATTACTACGTTTGTAATAGGGAAGGCAATCTTTGCCATGATTATGAGACTAACATTTCAGCACTGAGCTTTATTAAAATTAGTAAATGTTTCGTGTGAGCCCAAAGATTTGGGCTGCAAAATGGGGAAAAGAATCGGAGAGGAGCGATGCCGTTGAGTGCAGTTTCATTAACTGTTTAATGTAAATGGAAGCGAATACAACACAGTTTCAGTCAAATCATGTTTTTCTCGTTCTATATTACTCTAATTCTATAATACTCGTTCTATATTAAATTGATGTACGTTTTGTTATATGTTTGTTGTTTATTGATTGTTGTACCGTGGGGCGCGTGCCTTTAATTTACAAGGATACTGCAGTTATCAGCTGTTAAGACCCAAAAGGAGAGAGAATGTTTTAACGTGTTGGGTACCCTTTTGTGAAGTAGTATTGATACACACTTGACAATTACATTTCAATGAAATATTTTGAATTAACATATTAACAGTAAGCACTTCTAAAATAAAATCTCGAAACTAGTGTAATAAAAGGTCACGAAAATATTCTTGTAAAAATCTTTTCATTTTATAAATGCCTCGAATATCCAACAGACAGCTTCGTGGCGAATCAAAGACCCTTTCTAGAAATATATGGAATGTGCCTTATTATTTTGTGTATTACTTTTTACTTCTGATTATTACTTTCTCAAAAGTCAGAAAATTATTTTTCTTATGTTGCTCTTCAAGGGATGGAGACACTAAACAACACATTAGTCAAGAATATTTTATAGTACCTCATGATAACTAGGGTGACTGACATACTTTCAAAGATTCTACGTACATGATTACAAACATTTTGCACTGAAATAATTGTTACGTAATAATCCTGATGCAGCTATACATAAAATGTCTATATATCGTTCGTGAAATAGTATAAATGAAGAAATATTATATAAAAGAAGAAAAAATACTATACTGTATAAGGAGGGTCAGTGAAAAATTATCTCCACGAATTTGACCGTAATAACAGGAGGCGGCTTGTGCCTCTTGTAGCATGTTTGCGTTACCATAACAATGTTCTCCATTTAAATATTTTAGTAATAATACGTAATACACGTACCCTCTTCAGTCATAATCGCATCACACTTGTTTTGCAGTAACTGTAAATCGGGTACGAGAGAATTATTCACGCGTGTACCGCAGGTGTGTTTGTTTACTGCACATTGCTACTACCTGAACTTGGGGGGCTACAATGCTTTAGTATATCCTCATGTTTCATTTCTTAATGATTCATCATTCTTCTAATGCATACAGCCCTGATATTGTAGGTTCTCAGCCATGGGCGTTCTTTCGTTGATCTCCACGAATCTCTGCAACATGCATCAGTAGGGGGAATCACAGGCACAAAATAATTTTAAGTCCGCAGAGAACGGATGTCGGGAAATTTTCTTTCACAAATAGAACAATAATGGAATGGAATAGATTACCTGCAAAAACCTTTGAACCTTTTCCTCGAAGCGTTCAACAATTTAGGAAACTCATTTAGGCTATTACTAAGTGAATAAGGGACTTAACTGATAATAGTAGGCTATACGTAGAGCGATAACCTATTACGATGCATAACTGATATATTGTGAAGTGAAGTGGTCGTGCAGTGTAGACCAGAAAAACAATAAAGGCAGTGATTAAAGGGTCATAATGAAGTGAAGTGCTGTGCAGTGCCAGTGCAGTGGGGTCTTAATTAAACAAATATTCAGTGCGGAGTTAGATGATAGAAAATTCATTTTCTTAAGGTAATTAAATGTTTTATGAATCAGCCAGTTTTTGTATCATTATTATTATTATTATTATTATTATTATTATTATTATTATTATTATTATTATTATTATTATTGTAATTATTATTGTTTTCTAAGCTATTATGGTTTCTATGATTATTATTGTAGCATTATTACTTCATAATTTGCATGTTAGCTATGTTGTAATTTGCTGCCACCGAGTTATACACATTTGCAGTTTAAATAAATGTATCTTTTTATCTTTTTAACATAACGTGTTTCAAATCAGTTGCTTGTTTCTGCCAACAACATTCTGTTTCTCTGTTCTAACAGGAAACTTATGTTATTAATCATTACTAGGGTTCTAGGTACCTGGACTTGACCTTACGTGCGCCTTCGAAATTCTGTCAACGCTAGATACAAATTCGTCGAGTACTCTCGACGTCATTTTTAACCCAACTGGCATAGATAGCTGACTTTTGAAAAGTTAACTAGTAAATCTAACTTCAAAAGTACGTACGAAATCGGACGGAACATGGACACTTGACCTGGACGTGGCGAAGAATAACTTGAAAAGGAGATTTGTGGTTCATTAATGACCAATCAATGCTTCAAGGGGAATCAATGCTTTCTTCGACCATCTACTTCTTCCTCTTTTGCTTTCATTCCTGTCTTGAATGAGAAAAAAACCCTCATCTAAATTGCGTACGTATTTTTCTTTAAATTACCTTCATTTCATTATCTAACGTATCCGAAATATTTTGATTGTGGTCAGGCCGAAGAGCAGCCTAAATGGCCTGAGCGTCGCCACCAATAAAGACACTATTTATTTATTTATTTATTTATTTATTTATTTATTTATTTATTTATTTATTTATTTATTTATTCACGCTTGAAACTGCCGGTGAGTGGCGCATTCTCGCCCTCAGAGCCTATACATGTTCTGAGAATCTGCTACGTTGGTGCATGCCCGACCAAGGGAGTTCTTCACCTTCGTTACCCTTCGTCCACCTTCGTTACCCTTCACCTTCGTTACACCTTCGTTACCTAGGTTACATGTCTAGAATTTGAAACTATGGTGATGATATGCCAATGCTCACATGACAATCCTCCAATTGAAATATGTAGAATTGAGGTGTTATCAGCTGGGACGCAGTTACCCGATAGGGAACGTCGAAGCTCACGACTTAATTTTTAAATCGAAGTTCTTCATGTGCTATACACAATGGGATGAATAAATGTTAGACAGAAAATTTGCTTCGTAATGTGCTTCATAGCAACTCTACAGTTTTTTTGCATAACAATCTTCATTGGTTCCATTCACCTTTACATAACAAACAACTATCTTCTTTACATAACGTGAGTCGAATCAGGAACCACACTGCTGTTAGAAAAGATAAAATATACTTTTCTGCACTCTTGCAAGAAAATTTGTACTTGCGTTTACTGTTCATTGTTAGGTTTACTGTTTAGGTTTATTTATATTATTCGTGATACGCGTAGAGAAAAATACACTTCTCCGTACGTGTGCCACCAAGAAATAATGGCATATATGCGTGGTGTTGCAAATGTTGTGTATTACTCGCGCAATTTTTCTTGAACGATGGATTGAAAAAACGTGCATAAAGTGGGGGTATTAGTTACGTAATCAGCCACTAGATATTATAAAGCAATGCCAATCTCTGGAGAATCAATCATGCCTTCACAACGTTCTCAACAATTTGCGTTCTAACTTTCTGCGAAGATCGAGGTATCTCCTGTGATAGATCTTTACGTGCTTCGATCATTTCTTTAGATTTTTAGGAGAAAATAAGACAGAAGTTCTCATCTTTAAAAGAAAATTGTTTCTATTGAAAGTGAAGATGTGTTTGGAATGTTGTCATCAGTGCTCGCTGCGAGCGTTTGCCTTCAACTGTTTCTTGTGCTAGAGAGGGGGAAGCAAGATCATCGACCAAGAAAAGTTGCGCGAGTAATACCTACACCACGTTGGGGATGATTCTCCTTTTCCCCACCAGAGGCAGCACTGTCCTTGAGGTAGAGTCAACGGTTATCGACAATGACGTCACGGCGGACGCAATGACGCGTGGCGGCTCTCGCTTCCGGGGGGGACTTGCGGGAGGGTCTAGGGAACTGCGTCTCGCGCCCGAACCGACATTTCTGATAACGCGTCCCTGCATGGTAAGAATACTACAGAATACCCCTTACGACGTGTTCGGCACATTGAATTGTCGCAGAAAGAGAGCGATCCACGCTTGGTCATGACTACGCTTCCCAAGTACATATTATCTTTTTAACTACAAGGCTTTGCTTAGCTTACTACAAGGCTTAGCTACAAGGATTGTATGCGTTAATTCTCCCCGGGTACAGTTTATTTATATCTCTCACCATACCTACCCGGACATGTTGCCTTTATTATCTCTGAATGTGCAAATAAATTCTAATAAACGTTGTCGTAATGTTTATATTAATGTGGAAGGGAGTCACTTGGCGTTTCACAGATGATTGAATAATGCTTAAAATATTTCCCTCGTATCTCTTCCATTTGTGCATGTGTCTGGAAATAGCGCTCTTGCTTAGTAATCCGACAGTGCAAACGCAAAGCTATCCTGAATCAAAGAGATTGATTGTCATGGCACAAGTTATTACATAGTTAACTGTTTGGTCTTAGGGAAAAGAAATGGATAGGGTATAAAGACAGTAAGATCTTGTAACGGTTTTGATGATTCTTGTTGAAGTGCCCGACTTCCTTTGAAAAAAAACACATAAAATCAACTGGTATATTCACCCAGCCTTTCATAAAGTCCTCCAAATGGTACTTCATTAGTCATAGTTAACTGACAAGAAAAGAAGACGATAGATGTATTCGCTTGCAGGACTTAGCGATTTTCAGTAATTTAAATGCGCATTACACCAACACCTCTATACCTGCACCGTTCCATTAGTAAAGGCAGATCGTATCATGTGATTCATCAGCATCTATACATGACCATGATAAGGTTCTCGAAATCGTTCTTCAAAGCGACCTCCATGTAGAGCTAAATGAGATACAATAATGAGGTTGAAAGGAAAAGGAATGGTAGGTTACAGAAAACTAGTAGAGCTGATTTATTTATTTTTCTGTTCTTCATTGCGTCATTGCATCAAACAAGTTCTTTTGTGAAGTCGACTTAACGTCCTTCTTTCGCCGTTTAATCAGGATTTACGTGAACAATGTTCCAAAGTATCCACTTAAGGAAGTCATTCTGTTCCATTTTCGTTCAAATCATTTCCGCGTTGTTTGGGAATGTCCCGGACTAAATTATTGGTAACGTCCGAGAATTTTTTATTTGACACTTATCCATTTGTCACAGCAATATACGTTCCCACAAAGGAGCTATTGAACGCACGTTTTCTCATACCCGAAGAAACGTGACACGTCTATGTTTACGATATTATACACACGGAAAGCTGACGTACTCAATCAGGCGACTGCTTATTTTTTCCCCAATGACTATAACACTTTCTCCGGCTGCGCCATGCACTACCTTTTGCGACGAGTGAAACATGCTGTTTTCTTCACCTCCGATGGATCTTCGGCACGAAAGAGTCACGCAATCCGGAAGAAATTAATTCTGTTTTATTTGCTCTCTTTTGCCGGCCTCTCACTATGCAATCTGGGGGTAATGGCAACTGCAACGATGGAAATGGCAGCAGTAGCAGCAGCAGCAATGGCCTTCTGTAACATAACACACGTGCGCTCCGGGGTCGTGAATCTGCTGATTTGTTGCTTCAGTTCGGAAGCATCAATCTCGATACTTTAAGGCCTCCGGCATCGACTGAGCGTGCTGCTATCGATCGTTTTTCGCGATCCCTCGACTAGCAGATCGGCGCTAACGCCATGCGAAAAGTCACGTATAGAAGTTTATTTCCTGCCCGTAGCCACTAAGAGACTATGAAGCCCGGCAAGGCCTTCTGTGCCAGGACGTTGTTATCCGATACCGAACCACCTGCTGCGTTGCGAATATGATTATCCGCAAAACAACTCAGCGTCGCCCCGCCTTTGAAGCGACGAAACAATAAAACGAAATGCAGCAAAGGCTTTGAATGTTCCAATATGACGATCTGATATGCCATTTTGTTTCTGTCTCATCAGTGAAAACCTGAATACGATGATGTAGTGCGACAGGTTACAGAAGGCAAAGCAGACACTGGGTCCTTCAGAAGTTTTGCTGCTCCTCTAAAGGTAATACTATAAAATTACTCAAACTCACTTGCAGATTAAATCTTTAAATGCTAATTCCCTTTATTTATTTGAAGTTTTGAAGGTTTATAATGTCAAAAACTCATCGATAGAAATTGGAGCTAATTATGTCATTACCTTCTCTTTCTGCTGCTCCATGAGAACTGCTTTTATTATGACCGAGGTAAGCAGATCAAATTTCTGTTCTGTCAGTACCCATTCGCAGAGAAGATTTCTGGACACATGTTTCTCCAGCGAGAGAATTATTTTGTATATTGTATTTTAACTTCGTATTTAGATATATTAAATCATCAAATTTAATATTTCTAAAATTGGAAGCAATTCCAATAGTGAAAACATTATTGGCAACATCCCAGGAATGAATCACCATGACATTACCTAATACCTGCCAATAATTGTTTACTTTCCTTCACAGCTTTATATCCGCATTGCAACCGGTATTGTTCCGACTTGGTAGCCAATAAAACTAAAAGGAAAAGAACAGCGTCTCGATCTCCGGCAACGATAATCAGATCCGCCATTTTGTTTCTGTCTCGTCGGCGACGGCTCGCGGACGCGACGATACAATCAGGGCTTGCGTCGCGCCGCTTCTGGAGCGGTTTCCCTTGATTAGCCAATGCTCCGCCGGCATTACTCAGCGGCCGCGCCGCCTCCGTCGCCCTGCCCCGCGCACTGCACCCAAATGAATCGAAATAGGTGGTCATTGGAGAACGAAAACAAAATAAATAAATAAATAAATAAATAAATAAATAAATAAATAAATAAATAAATAAATAAATAAATAGTCTAGCTAAATTGTATGAAAACATTTATTCAGAGTAAGAGAGTAATCACATGATTTTGAAAAATGGATATTCTCTGATTGATTTCCAGATCAATCGATCTGGTTGATGGCGATGTTCGTCAAATTTTAATAATATGTAGACGTTTGTAGGGGGTAGAGCGTATATCAAAATCCCCTTCTGAAATTTTAAAAATTTTCTAAGAAATGTTTCCAATAATTTTTATTTTATTTCCCGAATTGAGGACAGTGCACTTATAAATATGATAAAGGGTAAGTAAAGTTAGTGAAGGATTATTTCGATGATTAATTATTTTTCAATATTATCCTTAAAATTATTTCATCTACGGTTTTGTCAAATTATTAACCGTTTTCGAATAATTTTGAGTCAAATGTTGTTCATTTTCCCGAAAGGTATAAACAAGATTTTCTAAAAAAAACGGCCTTTGGTCAAAATTTATTGTATTAAAAAAGTGAAATACTCGTCTTCGACATTCTCCAGCTGGTCCTAATTCTGAAAAAATCTGAAAAAATTAGGATTTTTTTTGTAAAATACGTTGTAAATTTGGTATTACTAGGACAGTATCGGAAAGAGATTCGTCGTGTTCATTTGTAAATTGTTCCCTGAATATTGTTTCACACAACATTTTGAGATAAGTTTTTAATTTTAAGGAACATTATTTTTATATGTGTGGGAGCCAATGAATTTACCTATAAATAGATCTGTGGGGACTGCTACCATCGCCATATATATTATGTGAACTGATATTTAGGTAAAAAAAAGACTGTAGCAACCTGCAAATTATAATAATAGCGACCATTGATAGATGCAGTTTTTATTAACCGGTTGCTGCCTACAGTTTTAACGAAAAGGCGACTTTTATTGAATATTAATTAAGGAAATTGACAGAGTGGGTTGTCATTGTGGCAGTGCAGGAAAAGAGATTAGTAAGACATACCGGAAATAATAAAAGTATACTTGATGAAAACTGTACGTAACCGTAATATTAACCGTAACCAAATATTTCGAGAACACATGTGTACCATTTTGTAGCACCTCTAGTTCTTATTTTCATTTGACATGCTGCGTGTTTTCCAAACATTCGTCAGTCGAAACGTTCGATTGGTAGTCGTGGAAAAGCTGCTGTATGGGCGCTTGCCGTGTCACCACAGGCCACCGCGCCCCGCTCCGCTCCGCTGTCGCCCCCGGAGCGAAAGCCGGCCAACGGGCGACGGCGGGCTCCCCGCGGTGCTTATAGCGCTATTACTAATAATATGCCATGTCACATGAGGCAGCGCCGCCGCGCCGCCGCCGCCGCCGCCCCGGCCGGGGCACACGCCTTTGTAATTTATGGCTCTGACGTGGCGTTCGCGAGCGCCGTGATGTATTTCTGTCGCGCGCCACAAACCCCGTGTCCCGGGATGTGTATTTATGCGAGTCGTATATAAACCACTGCGTGCCGCGCGTTATCGGATCGACTATTATCGCCGTCGAGATGCGGAATCGATTGTCGGGTTCGGGTTTCACCCAGGGAGGAAACGGAAAAAAAAGAAGAGAATGGCGTGAGTTGCTTTTGTTAGTGGGAGTGACAAAGAAGGAACGCTCATTGTCAACCCGTAACAGCCAGATAGCTGGTTCTAATTGTACTGATCGTGGGGCTACTGTTGACTGCATTCTTGAGATCTGGAAGATATCGGTTTAATTAGCGAGTATTGCCTGACAAGTTCAAGAAGAGTCTCAGTGGCAAGGCTGGCAGGTATAACACACAGTTTGCTTCAGGTTCACTGCCACACACTTTGCCCACTGTATGGAACTCCGTTGAGTCCATTGAAAACAGAATAACCTGCACAATCATTTTAATAATTAATACTAAATGTAATTATTGTTTATTAACAGAAGAATGAAACTCATCCAAATAACAAATCATTTTTTTATTCCCTGGAGTCTGAAGGTTCGTTGACATGAGGGAGCCTGAAGTTTCTTTACGTGTAAACGGTTAGGTGTTGTTCAGGATATTTCGCTTCTTCTTTTTGAGTACGTAATATCCATCGCTATTTAGTATGGAGTAAATTATGTGATAAATCTTTCATTGCCCTGTTCCATAAATAGTTTCTTAAGTACATTCTGATCGTCTTCCATTCACAAGCGATATTTCTATGATAGCCGTATATACTTTGCTAATTACAAAAGAATTTAAAGCAGTTTAAAAATAGAAAATACTTGTTTTCTTTAACTTAACAGGGTAGTTCCATCCGTCAAAACAGGCTTCCCATTAATCTTCGTCTTTTATCTTTACCTTGAAATTCTACTTAAAATAGGGGAAAATGTTGATACAAGATATTTATGTGCAGTTTTATGCGTACATTTTTCCTTTAGTTTGAATATTTAAAAGTCGGATAATTACGTAGCGTTTCTGACTTGAAGCACCCATTTGAGAGACGAACGCGCTCTGTGATCATCCATGTCATTTACTGTTTTTACCATTTCGCGATGAAGTACCTTTTGCAACATTTAACTTTTAGTTAGTTTACGAATGTTTGAGGAGCGGAGTGTTTGGGTCTACCATGGGCGTTGCAGGCAAACGACGCCCCAGTGCATAAGCTGTTTTAATGTTCGTGCACGAGCTCTTTTAATGATAGGGCAATCGACGCTCCATTTGAGGTAATTTGCAGGATGCGGCGACGGAGGCGACCTAGGCGGTGACTGCCGCGGAAGCGGCAGTGGAGGCGGAGGAGGCGTCGGCAGCGGTGACTCGAGGGCGGTGGTGCAAGCTGCTTCTCAAGAGCGTGAGCATCTGAAAAGACAATCTCAGTAAGTTACTAATCGGACGGGTCCCTAGAGGATCCAGAATGAAAATTATAAAAAAAATCTAGTGTTACTAGAGTATGGCACAGACTTTCCCCTGTTAGTTTTCTATTTCCTTTGGTCTCGGCTACCTATACGAACATGCCACATACTCGTGCCACCCAAAGTATTACATACTTTTAATTTTTTTTAATTTTTCGGTTTTCTAATAATAGAGCAGAAACATTATTTTATGGATATTAAAGAACAGTAATGTCTCGTCCTAAATTGCAATTTTCTTTTGAAAAATTGGGACACGCTTTTAAGAAAATGGCGGAAAAATCTCTATATTTAAATCTGTTGTAAGAAGACGCCGAAAAAAATTCAAACTTAAAAATTTTCATAACTTCCCTGCTAACCCTGCTAATCCTGAAAATCGGACATATGCCACCCTTGTAAGTGTATTTTACTTTATTCTTAGAAGAAATTTAAACAACAATTTGGAACCGTTTTTGAGAAATTGCTCAAAATGTCCCTGGGGTTTCATGTAAAGTATTCGCAGAGAAGCAGAGCTTCGACTAAGGCCAGAGCGACTAGCGTTTATTCAGTTTGGTAAAATCACACACATAGTTTAGGTGCTATTGTTGTTCACATACACCAAACAGACGGACAGACGGACGTACGGACGTTTTAAAGATAACCATTTTTTAGGTATCAGGTGACCCCAAAAGATGTATTTCAGTTGAAATCTTGAAATCGATTTTCCGCAGCATTACATAACTTTCCCTATACTACGTATTTTACTCCGTATATACGTATGTATAGGGAAAGTACAAATAATTAAGAAATTAAATAAAAAATCATTGAATAATAACAATAATAATTATATTATTATTATTATTATGATTATTATTATAGATACAAAAATAATAGGAGTTCCATGAAATTTTCCAGTTAAATGTAAAATAGAAACAATTTCCGTACTCCCATTGCTGTACCGGATGATAACGGAGCACTGGCTTAAAATCACGACCTGACTCTCCATGTGGGACCATGTGGAAGGCCACGGATGTGCGGCAATATCCTCTGTTTTTTCCTGCCTCTTGTTCCTCCATTTCTCCCTCATCATGAACATTTCTTGACATGCCGTCGTTCATGTTTATTGTCATTTCATTGTAATAAGAGTACCAGCTATGCTTGGTGAAGATTCTAGGCACAGACATTATGAACCCTAAAATATATTAAACAAAGTTATCATCATTTATCATATTAATAAAAAAATCCTCGTAACATTTCGGCGCATTTGAGAGCAGGAGCATTGTACGGCGTTTTTACGCGATAATGACGCGGAGTTCAACTGTCGTTAGACCGTTTTCGATATTTGAGGGAGTTGAATACACTTTCGTTTGGCTCATTCTCTGTGAGCGGTGTTAACAGTGTGTTACCACGAACTCATGACATAAGCAACCCTCTTACATATTTACAATTAATGTAATTTGTTGATGTTTCGAGGTTTAAAAGGTTGAATACGGTGAAACAGGAAGATAGGAAAGAAGGCAAAACTAAAAATACTCTGATGATAAATGATAAGGCGGAGAATATTAGGTCCTGTATCACTGTCAATGCATTTCGTACATTTTATTTTACTTATTTATAATTTTAATTTAATTAGGGTCGAAAACAGTTAAATACTGTGTGACGTAGGGAGAAGTGCTATATGTGCCCGGTTTCTTTAGTGCTGAGATCTGTATCTTAATCATTTCATATTAAGGTGAATTATGAATACATATAGCAACGGGCTATTTTGGCAAGAATTAATACGAAAATATTAGCTCCAGTATACTAAAAACTACTTGCAAATGAAAATCAGCTTTGGATATTTACTATTATTCCCAATGTTATACGTGATAAAATCGAATTATTGCACAGAAAATAGAGAACAATTAACTGAATATTACATTCCCTGCAGTGTTCATGAAAACGTATACAGATATTCTGGCTACACTTATGTCCAAAACCTAAACAAGAGGCCATCTCTCCGTTAAAATTATCGGGGAAACTGGACGAAAAACATCGAGATGGGGAACATTGACCCAGATGCTGACATATAATACTTGGAACAGGCATATTCAGTGTTTTAGAATTATACTGTCAAATTTTCCAAATCATAAGTAATGCATTGAATAACATTGTTAAAATCAATGTAATTTTCCTTTTTGAATCTCCGTGTAGTCTCTATTAAATTGAAACTATAAAAATTTTGAACAGAAACAGTTATTTATTATAATAATGTAATATATTAAGTGTGTAGTGTAACACGTAAATGTAAGGTAATGTAACACGTAAAATACAAGCATTTGAATACTTGATATAATAATATTTTAAGTTTTTAATTTAAGAATTCGTATCGTAATTCTTCGTAACGCTGAAATGAAGTGTTTGTGCAGTACGCTCGGTAGTGAAACCGCGTGTGCTGACGAGGGCGTGAACAATGCCGGAACCGGGCGTCTGGAGCGCGACCGGGGGCTCCCGCGCGAGCGTATAGATGGCGTCCCGATCGCCGTCGCACGAGTGCGCGCGCGCCTTGAGCAGAACAGAGCGGAGCGGAGCGGAGAGCGAGATTGATCGCCGTGTCATTGGCGGGCGGGCGGCCATCGGCCCGACTTGGCGCGGCTCCCGACGCGCGCGGCCCCTTCCTCTGCCACTCCACTCCCCGCGTCCACCCCCACATTCGCCCCGCCCTGCTCCTCCCCTCTCCCTTTCGCGGCTCGCCCCGCACTGCTGCCGCCCGCTCTTGCGCTTTACACTCCGCCAACACCTCCTGCCTGCAGTTCCTTCCATTCCACGCGCTCCGCGAACCCCTCACCACACTCTACTACCCACGCCGCCGGCACGGGTCCAACCCAACCGCTCACCTGCCCCCCCCTGGTCTGAATCGTCATCTCACCCTTTCGTGTCTCACTCATCCCCACCCTGCCCCTTGCTGCACCTCCCCACCTCTTGCTGCCACTCCTGTCCGTATGTCCACCTCTTAACTGCACTCCACCACACCCTCCCCGCATATGCTACTCCCGTCCTCCACTCCTACGTGCGCCCCGCCCTGCACCTCCCCTCCTTCCCTCCCTTTCCTGCCCCACCCTGCCGCACCGTTTTCCGCCCCCGCAGCACTCCCCTCCCTCTCACCTCTAACCTTCCCGCTCTTCTCATCTCCATCTCTCACCGTTTCACGCTGACCCGTCATGCCCATTCCCGGGCTGCTCTATTCTCCTCCCTACGCCGCCCCGCCTCACCTCGAGGGCACGCTCCAGTGAGTGCCGCAGGTCCGGCGCGAGATATGCGGATGTTGGTGCCACGGACTTGATCTGATGGGAGGGAGTGATTGACAGGCAGGCCTTGAGAGGCTCGTGCTTGTCATAATTCACGGAGATTGTCGCTCGCCGGGCGTTAGAACTGACGGTGGCATATCGCACGGGATGGTCGACGAATGAAAGATGTGTGTGTTGAGAGGTAACTTGTCAACAATTTTCAACAAAATTTCTTATTTGGATTATATGATGCTTTACTTGAACGTGAAAAAGTTGGTCCACGGTTCCTTTTGTGGTTGCGGTTGGTATTGAAAATGTATATAATTATATTACACCTCTCCAGAACACATTTTTGACGCTCCTATGCAGGTCCTTCACCCCCTCCCCGCCCCATTCCCACACTCTTCGTCCGTCTCTTCGTTCACGACAGCACGTTGGAGTTGCAGGACCAGGTAGCACAGTAAAAGATTTTGTCACCGCGAGAGGGTGCTAGCTGCAGGGGCCGACTTCTACGAAGATCAAGGGCCCTAAGGCAATCTAAAGATTGAGATCCCTCCTTTTCAGTAATTGAACTAAAAACAAAAACAAAAATATGGCTTGGGAAACGGTGTAAAATGACGCGTCACCCAAAATAGAAATTTGTTTTCCGTCGCTATGCGGGGCTTGTGAAGGAAACGAGTCTCTTACGCACACCGCACTGTCAGGGTTCTAAATATCAGGCGTAAGCAATATTATTCTTTGTTATATAATTTTATTTTGTAATTTTCGTGTTTTTATAACTGTGGTATTATTCCAGTAATTCAAATATTTTCAAATCTGACTTAAGTAAATATTTTTCAAAAGCATTATAACTAGTAAAATAGCCAAAAATTTCCTTTTATATGTTACAGTTCAATATTTTGTTTGCGCATTTATTTTGCTCCTAATATATTCTATTACTCTCCCATCTAAGGTTGGGCCTCTAGGGAGCTGCCTAATTTGCCAGAGGGAAGTCCGCCTTTGTTAGCAGGTGCCAATGGGCTTGTTAAATTCTTATAAAATAGTTGGATAAACGGTACACATTATCAATATGCTTCAATATATTTTAATGAACTAGTACTGTATTAAAATTCAGTAAAATTATTGTCGATAGCACAAAAAATATATTAGTAAGACGAGAAAATTGTTTTACTGACTTTTCTATCTCAATGAGCTTCCCAGGAAACAATCCTGGCAGCACCCAGGATTAGTGACATATGTTTCGATATGGTATTGATTGATTCGTATACCCAAGAGTTCCGTGTCACTGAGATAGCCTCTCTTTTGGCATAAGAAGAACACACGGTGACGTTTTGAGGGAGAAGAACGACGATTAAGATATGAGTGGTATTGACTGGTGCACTGATGGAAATATGAGCTATTAATCATAATTCATTAATTTCAGTTCAACTTATAATTATCTTAAATATCATTCATGGTTCGCTTCGAAGGTGGGTTTCCAGCGAACCATTTTGTAAAATAAAAATATTAACTTATCGCCGTTAATACCATTTATGACAAAATAAGGAATTAAATAAATCCAAATGCATATTCTTGTCTTGATTATAATACTTATATGCTATGTTTTGCACACTTTGCAACCTTCATGAATTTTCCACCTCTCACTGAACGCGATCATATCCCTCCGCCGGTAAGTTCTCATTTCTTAAAATTAACGGGAAAATTACCTCTTAACATTCACATCAATTACTATGCGGTCTATAACATACGCTGCCATTTTTCAGATGTGTGTATGATTGAGTGGCAACAAATACAAAACTCTTTATTAATTGGTAGCGTTTGAAGTCCAAATTTGTGCCAATTAGAAGAAATATCCAGATACGTAATCACCCTAGTATGTGATGCACTAATTAACTCGTTTCTAAAACCCGGACTATGAGCACGAATAATATCATCACGCTAAATGGAATGCATGAATATTTACTTCGCAGTGTAAACATACAAAGAAAATATTTTTCTTGACATTAATGAAATATAAAAGTTACATTTATTTTTTGTAATATTCCAAACAAATCAATAATTATTTTCAATTTTCCTTACTCAACCTACCCCCAAACATTTTAGTCACATTGCTGCATGATTGTGTTAAATGAAGACGATCTATAACAAAAGCGATAAGAAATTTAGCAAACTTTTACTTTCTTATTCTGCGATAGTCAAACAAAACCACATTAGGATGCGTTCACAGTGCTCTAATGGAGATCGAAAATGAAATGGCCAGAACGTTGGCAAAACTGCCTAGAACTTGATGTCTCCCGTTCGGACATAGGAGATATATTTTTGTTTATTTACAAGTATACATATGTCATCTTTAGAATTTGTTTTGAAATTCGTCAACAATGCACTTTGAAATATCTTTCTCTTGTGCTATTTTCCCGGTACTAGGAGGTTTTAACACATTTGTAACGCCTTATGCACTATGACTCATGTGAGTGACGTTGGAACTGTAACTATGATAATTTTGACTATTATCTTTCGCGTCTCCACACTCATGTATGGCAACAAACATTGTTGAACACGAGGAAGACCAAAAATAATATACAAAAGACAGAAATGAAATTTTAGCGAAACACACTAGGTAGCTCGCTACACGACAAGAAACGTAATTACGAAATAACAGATGTTTAAAAAGTCAAAGAATTATACAAAAATATTGTCGAAAATTAGATAAATTGGTTCAACCATGTATCAAGTATGCCAAATAATTGACTTCCATTCATAGATATTAACTATAACACAGAAGGAAGAAGGGTCATTAGTAGATCGGGAAGAAAAATTGGTGCCGAACAGTTCACATGACTTAAACCCTGTCGGAAAGAAAAAGAGGAAGAAGATGTGACCTTTACCTTCACTTCACAGCGCAGGGCTATAAGGTTAACCTTACACCAATCTATTCAAAATTAATGTTTTTTCTAGTACTCCAATGTTTGAAGACGTAAGAGTTTTCGTTAATGAAATATATGCTTCTGGTTCCAAAATTAATATTTCTTGGAACCTATACTGATTTATTCTGACATTTGTCAATTGTATTATAAACTGCCAATTGAATCTGAAAATGCTTGTTTGTCATCACATAAAACGATAAATTCTAAATATGCATCTAGAGATCATGTAGAGCAAGTAAAATTGCATACGTAGATCACACATGAACACAGCTAATAGCAACTTTCACTTTTTTGTGTTGCGCTGTATTATTTTATTTTGGAATAGTGTTTTCTACTAGCGAGCTAAAAATCCTTTTCATCTCTATAGAGTTATGAGATCTGAGCGCCGGATGTCACGAGTTTTATTGTGAATAAGATCAAGACCCACTAATATGCTAAAATTCCCTATTATAACCATGATGGTCTTGGTACATTGCGTCGAAAAAGAAACCGTCTGCCCACTTTTAGTGTGGGAAATGGTAGGTAGGTTTTGCCCTTCCCGTGGCCTACACCCATGTCATCAACCATCGTCAAGAAAGGAAATCTCATTGTAAAGCTAAAGAAGAACGTTAAGCAATTGTCGAAGGCATCTGATATCCATGACGGACAAGCAGTGCTCACAAAACTAATTCAATGCTGCCTACGCCGTTCATTGTCCCCGGAGATTTTGGCCCATGGTCGCCTTCCATTGGAAGTGTGAATTGAAAGCTATCAGCGGACGCGATATTTCTCTCCTTTCGCAACCTCGCAACAGAAAGACGTGAAAACACAAAGGAAATTTATTTCCATCACGACCTGGCGTCGCGCTTCGTTGCACAACGTGCTGACGCATTTGCGTTGTCTCTGTCCAACTTCACGTGCTTGTGGTCTTGGTTGTGTTGGCTCATCGTACGGATCTGGAGTTGCAATTTTCTTACCTCAGAAAGGAAGAAGCGGATCTGCCTCAGATGCTTTGTAGAATACTGAAATGCTTTTGGTGACACTGATTGTGAACGTTCATCAAGGTGAGCAATTTCATGTAGAATATACATCATCATTCACTGCACGAAGTTAAATTTATGTTCTCAGAATTAAACAAAAATTTCATTTGAGCAAAATGAAGAGAAATTATGAGTTTTGTACTTTTATAAAGTAATGTTTCTCTAATTACTATGATATATGTAAGAATTGTAGGAATGAACATTTTAGCATATTCTTTCTGAGTATTTGTCATGTTTCAATTAAAAGTTATGTTTCATTTTGACTACACGAATCGAATTTTACGTAGCGTTGAATATTTTGAAATTTATTTTAAATGTGAACGATTATTGTGTAGATACTACTTTTTCTGCTACACTGCGATGCTAAATTCGACGCGTTTATTTGTACTGAAGTAATTTTAGGTTATTTGAATGGAAGTTAACGGAATTTTTTTAAAAAAACTTACTTAGTATATTCGTAAAAACGCATGACATAACTGTCTTTGAAGTCATGATGCACAAAAACGAAATCCGTTTTTTTTAATTTCATAGATTTGATAGATTTTATACATAACAGTTAAAAAGCAGTAGCCCTGTAATATTCTTTTTATATTTTTCGAGCACATTCTAGATTGTCGTATTGAAAATTATTAACTACAAATGAATGGAATAATTTTCGCTAAATGTCGTTGCTTAAGATTTCTTATTGCAAGACCGCACCTCATCACCGATGTGAAATATTTCAATGCGATGTGTGAAAGTTGATTCTACGAAACCTTTTTGAGTCGTGATCTATGGATTTCGTTCCTTCACGAGTCTCCCATTCCCAGACATCCGTTTCCTGCTTTCATTTAGCTAAATGACATCCACGCGTTTAAAAGGCAACTCACGCCTCCGTCGGGCAGTCAAGTGTAAGAAAATGCTCTCCCGCGCGCCTAATTAATAAAGTTGTTTCTCGAGCATTCGCTGATGCGTGCGCGCAAGCGGGTAAAACAAACTCCGGGTACTTCTTAGCGTCGGGGAAAATGAGTTATTACTAGGCCGAAAGCAATTTCTCAAAGTCGTTCTTCTCGTGTCAGCCAGAAGGCTACACTTAGCGATGCCGCAGGGAGTGTTCTATCTGTAACGGGATTCCTGCAGCGCTTTCAAGTAGGAAGAAGGGCGAGGCAACAGGAGAGTTGCAGAAGCGGGAAGAGAAACAGCCGTTAGTACATTTCCAAGACGAGAGCTTTATTAGCGGACTCTTAATCACAGTTTTTGAGAAATTGGGAAAGACGAATCTCCAGATAGTTTGAGAGACAATTTAGAACATAAAAACCTCGATCTGGAAGAGTTAGTAAAAAAAGACGACAGGGTAGAATGTGCAAGTGTGTGTGGAAAATTGGTATGGGAGGTTCCTGTTACTTTCACAACTCCGAAATTGCAGTCATTATTTGCGTACGTGAATCGATTTATCATAATTATTGATGTCATAAGGTAACGTTTATTACACTTCATGTTGCTGCGCAGTGTTTAAACATCAAGTCAGTTTCGTGTTCCATCAAGCTTAATCTCTTACCAACTTCAATGGGGAAGTTACGCAGTACGTGTTGTCTTTGTTATTTTTGCGGGAGCTGGACCCCTGTGGATCCACATCCTGTTGCTTTCTCGATATACGCATGTTGTTTTCTTTAGTGTGTTGATGAAGCAGCGTGAGCATTGTTTATTATGACAGAGATTTTCTCTCACAGTAAAAAGCTTTGAAGTTTGCCGCCTGTCTAGCCTCAGTTTCACTGATTTCATTGGAGAGTATGTAAATTCGAAAACTGTAAAAATTGATACTAAATCAGCCTGTCTTCCTTGAGAAACTTGATTGAATAATTTGGAATTCATATTTAATCTAAAAATAATGAAATTTATAAATACAGCTAGACCGTTATTATGTAACATTGTACTACTGACAATAATACCACTAATTCGAATTGAATTGGTGGTTGGAGGAAGGAAATTTATTTCAATACATTGATTTAGAAACCACAATTTACAAATATATACAAAATCATGAAACTCTCTGTTAATATAATGCATGAAGTATAAGGTAAAAAGATGTCTAAAATTATCTGAAATATGATTAAAACCACGCGCCTTGAGCAATGTTTATGCGCCTTGAGCAATGCTTCAGTATTGGAAATACTTACACTATTTAGTAGATTTTTCTTGGCGTTTTCCTGCAAAAAAAATGCATGGGATATTGTGATTTTAGCGACAAGTCATGATCAGAGAACCGAATACATTGGTCCAAAGCGAGTGCCAATTGTTTGCATAACCGTTTATAACGACCTTCAGATGTGAACGCGATGCCCTTCTTTCACCCGAGAAGATTGGATGGTGATTTTGGCGTGATAAATTGAAACGCCACTCTCCTATTTTAAAAAGCAATGTGAGCAACGACCGAGGGACGTTTCAAGGTGGGAATTTTTCATCCCTAACTCGAACGTGCTATTGAAAGTCAATGATGCTAACAAACGGTGTTACCAAACACATCCATCGAAGTCTGCTGCTGTCATTCGTTCCAACATGAATTTATTCTTCTTCTCACGGAGAGACCCTTTCACCCTTACCAAAGGCTTTTTCTGCAACTGAACCATCAGTCTGGAATCAAATATCGTGGGCACCGAAGAAAAGCGACTCATCTCAAAATGTGTCGTTTTACAGAAGTTCTGATTTCTTCTGGAAGGAATCTTATTTCCTTGCTGAAAGCAGTGTTTTATTCTATATGATGTTTGATTGTGAATTAACATGAACATTTTCTGAGTAAATAAAATATTTATTCATTTCATGTAAAAGTGACGATTATTTTTGATCGGGGAGGGGCGATATATGCTTCTTATTTTACTAAGAAGTTAAAAACTACAAATTTACTTATAACAAAATGTGATAAGGGATGGAATAATGGGAAAGCCTAAACACTAACATTTCTCCAGAGCAAATCAGTTTCGTGTGCTGAGATCAGTTGAGGATTAACTAACGTATCTGTACGTTAGTTACTCACGAGTTAACTAACGTATTAGTATAAGTCTCAAACACTAAACATACTTTTGCGTTTAAGGATTGTAGACGGAAAATAAGGCAAATTCCTTTAAAAGAAAATAACTGCGTTGCACGTTACTATATCGTAAGGACATCATTGCGTGATAGCTTCATTGTACAGACTTCTCATTAGATATTAATGAGAAGTTAGTAATGAGGAGAGGTCAGAAAATATGTAGTATGAAACATCAAAATATTTATATAAATGTGTAATGAAAACAGTGAGAATATGAAATAAGTATGTAAAATCGGTTATATGAAATATGAAAATAAACTACTTATGAAACATATTTACCTAATAGAAAATTACATTTAACAAAAATTTCCTAAATACATTTTAAAAATAATACAAACGTTTTAAAAACCATTTGGGGAGCAGAATTAGATGCACATTTTGCACCATATAACTTTCCTATCAGTAGTAAAAGGCGACGAATATATTGCCGAAGAGTATCTATTGCGAACCAGCACCGTCGTTTAGCAGCCATACTATACGCAATAGAACCTCTCGTACAAACTGGTGATATCTACGACCAGCAATCATTGCAGCGTGCAGCATTTTCATGGATGTGTTGTTACACGTCGGCGATGGCCAAAGTTTCTCGGAAGGATGAAGGTCGCGAAACGCAGCGTCAGAGACACTTTTCATACTTAAAAGTGAAAATTACCGCAGTCACTGTCGCGCACTTCCCGACACTGAATTCACTGTCGAAGGCGCGCCGGACTGTAAGAACAACCGACAGTTCACCTGAATTCGACAGCACACAGTAACAAAGTAGGACATAATTCTGATTTTTTTAATACTTCTTTTCAGAAAAAAGATGTAAGAAAATTTAAGAAAATTTATAGAATAAAAATATTTTTGTGAAAATAGCAAAATATGTAAAAATGCAATAAACTACTAAATATGTAAAAATATGTAAAAAATGAGTTTTGTATTAAAACGGAGACAATTCACCAAGATTACTCACTTGAGATCGGTAAGTAGAAAGAAAAAAATGTAATTACATAAAATTCCCTTCTCTAGAAATATCGTACAACTGCATGAATCGAATAATTATTTCGTACTCAGTGTCTCTCTCCTTTGAAAGCTGGGATGCGTTAAGTGGGTTGAACATTATTTTCACAATTACAATCCACGCGATATGTTTCAAAACCCACTTCACGCCTGTCTCTCCAACGCGCAATGTAATGTTCTTCACGAGCTACCTTCATTGGTTTTTCTGGTAATAGATACCGGTACAAACACGTACACACACATTACTAGGAGCAGATCTAATGTTCAACCTTAATGCACTAGATATGTTGCATCCTCCGCCCCCCATTTTTGTTGTTTGCTGGGTGCTGATCGTGTGCTCTTAGCCGGCCGAGAACCTGTGTCTCATTACCATGTCAGGAGCGTCATCTGAATATTCCGCAATTCGCCACACCGCCTGTGCATGCCTCGTTATGTATATTGGCTACAGGTGCTACGTGCGCGAGAAAAGCGAGCGTCGAGGCAGGCGAGCGACCGCTCGCCGCAACAGGCTTCCAGAAAAATCTTCTCCTTTGCTTCAGGTACTAGATAACGCACACGCACAGTTCGAGTTCGGACTGTTAATAAAATATCATTTTGCTTTTTTTTTTTTTTTTTAGTTTCTCACATGCTACTTACGTAGTGTAGAAAGTTGTAAATGCTACAGCGAATTACGGCGATTTTTTGGCAGAAAAAGTAGTTTTGTGGATGCCCAAACAGTAATAATTCTTGTTCCTAAATGTAACAAATAACTATAATACTTCGTGTTCCCTAGAGTCTACATTTTGAATCCACTTCATACCAAAACATCGGTTTACGGCAAAACGTCTGTCGGTCTGTCCGACTGTCTCTTCCCGTCCGTCAGTGAACAACAGTAGCGGGTAAACCGTAAGCAGGATTTTCACCACAACTTGTTCTCTTTGGTCTATCTGTCTGATGTTACGGTCCGTTGACATCTGAAATTTTCTAGTCATTAATGCAGAAATATTTTGGATTTTTCTTCTAGTCCTATTGCCTCGACATATATTTATACATTTTACGTCCTGTTTGTTGCAAAGTGTGTCACATTTACAGTCGCATATTTATGTCGATTCGACTTAAGTCAAATTTGGAATATCGAAACAAAGAACCTCGAGTGTCTTCCAAACCCATTAACGTTAGTAGAACCTTGGTTCGTGGGCAGGAACGCTCCAGCTCTTAAGCACAAGATACAAGCTACGAATTTGATCCTTGAACTCTACATTTGAGCCTAATACATTTTAAAATCACACTCTCCCGAAAGCAACCCCGGGATGGCATTCGTGAATGAATTTTGAAGTAAATCAATCTTAGAGCTAACTAGAGTCTTAATAACGTTCCATACAATACAATAAATTAGTGGTGCTACAAATAACATTCGTAGACTTTCCCACATTAGTTTTCTATTTCCTTCGGTCTCGGCTAGCTACTCGGACTTGCAACATACTCTTGCCAGCTACCATCTATCGCCGCCCAAAGTATATATTTTTTTTAATTTTCTGATACGTAATAGTAGAACGGAAATATTATTTTAAGAATATTAAAGAACAGTGAAACCTTGTTATAAATGGCAATTTTCTTTGAAAAATTTCGAGCCATTTTTACGAAAATGGCTCATACGCGTTACTGTAAATTGGAAATTTGAAGCTCTTTTTCCTAGAAATTGGAGTTGTCGAGAGACTTCATTAGACGTCATTTGAAGCACATTGACTCACAAATACAATAGTGTTTACAAATTGCTGGAAATGTGCATAATTACGGCACGAGAGACCTTTTAAAGAAATTACATTTGCGTAACTTTTGAAACAAAATATCCCAAAATGAAATTTAGGTCGTATTAAAGAGTAAAATTAGCACTATTCCTTCGAAAAGTTCGAAGAAAAAATTTTGGAGACGGTTTTGAGAAAATGGTGTTTGAGTATTTCTGAAAATGCGGAATTTTGAGTCAGTTTTCACAGAAAACTATTGAGTCTTCGAGTAACTTTATATGCTAATGTCTAAAGTACATGTACTCATACATGTAATAATATGAACAAATGCCCGCTAATATAAATATTCACGACGTGAGAGACAAGTAAAATAATTTATTTTTGTAATTTTTGAAAAAACAACAAAATAAAGAAATATGGAGTGTATGTCATCTTATTGAGTATATGTACAACTATGGCTACCAAAAGTTTAAAGAAAAACATTGAAGTCGTTTTTGAAAAAATCTTGTTTTTGTGGGTTTTTAAAATGTCACATATTGTACGCAATATTGCGCGAAAACTGCCAACATTTTCCAATAAATAAGCCTGACCTTAACAAAAGAAATCACTATGGAGAACAGATTTTATTTGAAGGAAAAATCTCTTTCTTCAATTTTGTAGCTGTTGGAAGACACTGCAAAAAAATTAACTTTTACAATTTTCCAAATATCAGAGTTAACCGTGAAAATCGAATCTTAATAAGTGTATTTTACTCTATCTTTACAAAAACTAAAAGAAAAAAATTCAAGCCGTTTTTGAGAATATTTTGAAATTGTCTGGAGGGTTTATATAAAGTAAGCCCAAATTTTAAAGAATGTTTTCAAAATCTCAAAGATTTGACTTGAGCCAGATTGGTAGTGGTTTCTTCAAGTTGGATAAAATCCTGCCTATGGTTTAGTTCACACACAACAGACGGATGTTTTGAAAAAAAATCTCTTTTTTTGGTCTCAGGGTACCCCAAAACGTATTTCTGTTGAAATCTCGAAATTGATTTTCCGCAGCATTACATAACTTTCCCTATACAACATGTAATACTCCGTATACACGTACGTATACAGGAAAGTAAATATGACGTACGATTTCAACAGTCTTTGGTTTCTTCAGTTTACTGGCTTTATTCTCCACCTTACTAAGGCTAGTAATAGCCTTAGTAACAACCTGTGCTGCCAGCGTTCTCCCTGGAAACGGATGCCCCAACGAACGGGAGAGGGGATGCTCGCGCCCTTCTCTTGCGGTTCAGGGCTGCCACTTTATCACGACGTGTAGATTGCGCTGACAGCTTCTTGGCTAAGTTGTTGATATCCCCTAGATGCGGTAATTGATTGCATACTTCGAAGACGCTTTTCTCGTGATTAGAACGTGTACCTGTGATGAGTGTCTTTTACATAACTATGTGGTGATGGAGAAATTATAACTTGTTGCATCAATTTGTTTAATATATGTATATTTCTAGTAGTATTAATATTAAGATTTCCAGTTCAATTTATTTTGAGAAATAATACATAGTAATGTTGAGGGGTTCACCAAAACAATTAGGATAAATCTTACATATAAACACTACAGAATTCGTTCCATTTATAATGAAGGTTATTGTTAAGTGATTCCTATGAAATAACTTCCTCCTTCATGTACTACTCTGTCTTTCAATTTTGAACTACGCCTTTAACTAGGCATACTTCAGGTAACGTGTCAGAATATTCTTCAAAACGTCAGAATTCTTCTGCTTTTATCAACTGAGTATGACAAAACGCTCAGTTGATAAAATCAGACGAATTCTGACGTTCCTAACAACAGTTACTAAAGATTTATCCAAAATTTTAAGATTCTCCCAGAACTCGATATCGCCCCCCATTAGAGAAGATGTGTAATATCTCTCTTCGTT
This sequence comes from Gryllus bimaculatus, assembly GCA_017312745.1. Classification (NCBI taxonomy): domain Eukaryota; kingdom Metazoa; phylum Arthropoda; class Insecta; order Orthoptera; family Gryllidae; genus Gryllus; species Gryllus bimaculatus. Next base: position 3,434,169 of record BOPP01000009.1, on the reverse strand, counting down.
ACTTAAATTTCTACTGCAAAATATCTCGAATACTATCAGCAATGCATTTACACAAAAAAAACCTCATCCGATATATTTAAAGTGACTTGCCCTGATTAGCATTATTCTAAAAGTTTTTCCGAAAACATCATGTACATTTATTGTAATTACATAACCATCTAGGTTCCAGTCCTGAAACGGCTGCTGACGGGCGCAGGCCAAACAAGAATAAAGTATAGAAGTAAAAACGTAAAATTTGGTTGTGACCGTCTTCTAGTGCTTTCTTCAATGCTTGTGGTGCCCCGAGATCCTTTCTAGTGCGAGTCTTCTGTTCAGCAGATCCCACAACATTTGGGATTCCTTGGTATATCTCATTTACTTACGAGAGCAAAAAGTTGCAGTAGCAGTTTCTCCGACGTGCTTCGATGTGCATATTTTAAATGGATTCTTCAAGGATTAAGGTATCTGTAATATGTCATATTTTATTCTTTCATCGAACTGGTAAAATGTCATTCGCAAATGTATTCCGATATGAGATTTCTACGATAAACCAGACCACCATTCAAATTTAACGTCATTTTAGGAGATACACCTTGTCATCTTAAAACCTTAAAGAACCCATAGAGAAAAATAAATATGAGCAATAATCTAACGTCTTTATTTTATTTAAAGCTAGAGATTGTACATTTTTGTTACTTTTTGTATACTACGGATTTGTAATATCTCATGGTGTTGTTTCTGTTTCTTAAATTTTACAGTAACTTCAGGTGAATACTTACACATATCTACACAGTGTTCGTTGACGTGATTTCAAGAGTGGCACATGTCCAGTATCAGAGTCGACATTGCAACCATTGAATGATTCACTTGTTCATAAATGAATGTCAAAAGATTTTAATATTAAACATTTTAAGGTTTTAATAATTTTTCCGTTTAACAGGAAACGATATAACTAATATTCTCGTGTCTGAAAATAATATAGGAAAAGTACGTAGTAGTTTCCGGCAATAAGATTTAATATTTCAGTAATCATCCGTAAAAAGAAGTTCTCTCAAATACGACTTTCGAATATTCGATTAAGCTCTGCATTCTGTAAAAAGCATAGCCGCCCCCGACCGACCTGCTATACTCCGATTTCAACATAGTGGCACTTGAGTCTACAGAAACGGGGACACTCATCCAATCGAAGGCTATGTTAGAACTTACATTTTTGGCATTGTATCTCCCGATTTGATGACAATTTCTCCCCTTTCTTTTTATATTGTGTCCTTGAACTGCCACTATGTTTAAGAGTATGCATGTCGTCTAGTAGTGGAAGCTCAAGCTCTCTCTTTAGCCGTTCTTCTTCTTCTTCTTCTTCTTCTTCTTCTTCTTCTTCTTCTTCTTCTTCTGGTGGCGAACTGTCAATATCGCATTTTCCCACTTGGAACAACTTCCTAGAGTGTGAATGAACGCGCCTGCAGATTATTTTAGTGTCGCTAAATTCCGATATTCATGGCATTGGGAGTGGTCTTCTTGGCACTATTCATTAAATAAAATACTAAAAATAAATTGCATTTCTTCCTAGGAGAATTCCTGCGGCTATCCTTAATACGCAGCGGAAAAATACCACATGATTTTTTTCACTCGTTTGTGTTAAGTCAATATACTTTTTTTAATTATTTTATTTCTACAGAACGATTATTTTTTAATCAATTTAAATATAAGAAGCGTTTGTATCTTAATTGGTGCACCAGCGCATTCTCTCATTATAATTGATTGTCTCTTCTGAGGTTAATGTAGTAAAAAAACAGTATTTTTATAAATGAAGGACCTAACTATCCAGGATACGATTATTATATTATCCTTTATGAAGTATTCATATAAATGATCTCAGCTACAGCCGTTGATATTTCCTGAAAAAAATTAAAGATAAAGATCCATACTTAAAACGTTTCAAAAGGGTTGAAAAGTATTTTTATGAAGATTCAAGGCACGTTTCATCTGCACAACCGAGATTTACAGCTTGGAATCCTGTATTCAAAATACAGCAAGATTTGAATCTTCCTGTTAATATTTATTTGATACAAAAATTTATCTACGAGAATGAATGAGCACTATACTTCAGTTTTTATAAAGTGGCGCGTCAGGGCGTCTTTACGATGGAATATCTCATGGCATTTCGCGTCTTTTGCAGATAGATATCGCATGACCGTGACCATATCAAGCAGTGCAATGTGTTTAGAGGGATCTAGCGGCACGACTGAGAAAGGCGCGAAATACCGTAAGGCATTCCATCGAGAAGACAGGTCCAGGCGCGCCAGGTTATAAAAATCGAAGTATATCTATGTGATACCACAAACCACAAAATAGGGTATTTAGATGACTATATATTCACATATCCCACAAATCTGCCAAGCATTGATCCAGCACGTATTGCTGGGATTACTAAAGAAAGCCATGTAAGTTGTAACTTATGTTAAATATAACTGAATTCCTCTTTTTATATTTAGTAAAAAGCAATTAGCTTTATACGAATTTTGAAAATGACGCACTATTGTTAAGGAGATTTCGGTGCTCCAGCCGACTAGCCTACTTTATAGCTTGACGTAACAGTCACTTGATCGAGATCTCATAAGTGATGCATCTGAGTCAATCAACTACACATCATTCTGTTTTCATTGTTCTCGCAGATTATCCGTCATACCCCCTCTACAGAGTTCCATCACCACATTCGTATGCTCGAAGCATCTTTCGCAAATTCCTCTCTCCCTCTCCTCCTCAAACATCCTCCGATTGGCTTTAGAAGAACCGCATTAACCCCCTCTTCCCCCCTATCTGCGCGATCGCCCCCGCACAGCCCATCATATATGGCCGACTGATCCGGGCTTACCTTGACCAAATTACTCCCGCGCAGCGAATTAAGCCGTGGTGTATCTCCCGCCGCCATCTTGACCCAATGCGAGGGCGTGCTGATCAATAATCTCCGTGTCACTGGCAGTGGGTTGCCGGATAAATTGGACAAAGCACATTACAGATGTAACAATCAAGTAACTGCGTGGTATCGGGGCGATCTAATGATTGTTTTTGTTCCTGAAATTGTAGCGCAGGGCGGTGACGGACGAACACGGCCCGTCACGATGCGCGCGTTCGCAATGGGGTGGGTGGGAGGGGGGAGGGGCTAACCGTCTCTATCGAACTGGGAGCGTTTATTGCTACCCATTCAGCACGCGTAGTTCCCGCTCGCTGTGCGTCGGACCCGTCCGCCTGAGCCGGGCTGCAGGGCGGTTGTCCAAACCGGATCGGTTCCGGGTCTCGGATTGCCTCGCTCCCTGCGATACAGGATGACTCGTAAAGAACGGGGGGCAAACACGCGTTTGTCCGCAGTCGCGACCTTCTTGGTTCGGTTATTGATGACGTCCCTTCTCCGGGCGCGTCATCTGTTATGGTCATTCGTCCCGTAACTGTAGTAGTACACGTTTTTTTATCATAGGAGAGGCAGTGATCTTATCCCGGAGAAATGTGAGATGCGGTCTAGACCTACATGCCGGCATGCGGGGTTTACCATCCAGATATCTCCCTCAAGCTTGTCCGCCCGAGCCGGACAAACTCTACGCTTCCGACTAGACTCCCAACATCTGGGGTGGTGTGGTGCATGTAACTATAAATGTGTGTGATTATGTGTGAGGGGAGAGGGTAGGACAAAGAAGAGGAAGGAAAGATCGCGCGTTGTCCATGCCCCAGTTGTTAGGGTACTGCTTTGACATTCGCCTGGTATTAATCGGCAAAACTGTGGAAACCTACCGATCAGAGCAGCTGGCAGTTAGAATTATCCTCCAGACAGCTGCTGAATTTGACCTAACAATGCAGCTAAGGATAAAAATCCTGCCACTGTCGGTACTGGAACCCTAGGACCTCCCGATCAGAAGGACCTCAGTGATATCATCAGATGAGACGTTTCATTTTCCGCGCTCTCGACAATGGCGAATGGATACCGAGTCTCGTGGGGCTAAATTCCTGGGATACGGGATTAGCATATGTCCCCTATGCCTGCGACGTTTTTCTTTCCTCGCGTCCTTCTCGTAAATACCAGTTCAAAGGGTCCTGCCCCTATCAGTCGTTTCTTTCTAGCTTTCATGATCCTTGTAATACCGGATCGGTTTCAAGGTGCCGTCTTCATACGATATGTAATGACTCGTAAAGCTTGGAGATTAAACAAACATTTTCCGACTTCAGTTCCGCCGAATACGATGAATTGTGAGCACTTATTGTATTGGGTAGCATGCGCATAAGAAACACTATCACTCTACTCGTACCCACAGCCGTACATTTTAAAATTGGAAAAGAAAATCCTCAACATAATAGACTTAAAATGGAAACTACCGCGACAATTCTTCGACCCTTCCTGACCATCATGTACTAAGTGTGGCTTCACACATTTAATTCGCAAACAATTTGTTACATTTACTTATGTCCATGCACTCAATTTGCTCATCTATCAATCATGATTCCTGAACAATGTCAATATTCAGCGAACTGTAAATGTTTTGTACCCGGCTGTTGAGGTCCTTCGGGACAAGTAGAAATAAATTTGAAAAAAAACTTTGCTTCTGTCAATGAATATGTTGCTTTTAAGACAAGATAGTGACATAAGACAGTAAGACTATTTTTTCAGTAATATCTAACCACATTCGTACTTACATACATTTAACAGAAGTCTAGGATAGGATATTGGATCGGACCGTTATGAACAATAGAACAAAATCAGGGAAGAACAGTGACGCCGGCTTATTACATTCATAATGTGGAAATGCTGCAACACATCGACCAGAATAAGTAATTGTACTCTGAAAACATGTGTAGTTACCACACAGATAAAAAATCTCGTATATGTGAATTCTAATGATTAAAAAGCAGTAATAACGCAAATATGTTGAGAGGTGTCTTCCTTTTACAATTTCTTCGTTGGGTGGAGGAATGGGGCCTGGCAAGGCTGGGAAGAGCCCTTCACTTGGCGCTGGCTACGGCGGCGCACCCCTTCTCTTGGGAACCTCCGCGCGGGAGCGGACGGCCTCCGGCAGCGCTTGCACCTCGAGGATGCCGCCCCGCGCCCCCCCTGCGCACCGCCCACGCGCCCCCGCACCTACACTTCGCCTCTGCCTCCGCTCCCGCCCACGCTCCCACCACAGACCCCTCCCACTCCCTCGCCCCCCTGCACCAACACCGCCACCCGCCCCGCCCCTCGCCACTGTCTCTGCTCTCCCCCGCCCACCACCCCACTAGCGCTCCCATCCCAGACCCCTCCCACTGCCCCACCCATTCCCCGCCCGTGCTGTCTGCCAAAACACCGCCACCTCTCCCCCGCCCTCGCCCCTGCCACACCTCGGCACGTCTCCGTTCCACCCGCATCACCACCCCAGACCAGCCACTCCTCGCCTGCTTGCACCACACGCCACCCCCCCCGCCCCGCCCAAACGTCGTCACTATCTCCGTTCCATCCGCGCCACCACCTCCGCCGCGCTCACCCCAGATCCATCCCACGCGGCCCCACACACGTCCCTCACAGCCTGCACCAAACACCGCTCCCACCCGTCCCCGTCCCGTCCACGCCACACCCTTGGCCCCGCCTCGCTTCTGCCCGCCTCTGCCCGCTTCACACCCTGCGCACCAACCGGGTCTCTCCCCGTCCCCGCCCGCGCCCTCACTAGCGCTTCCGTCCCGCCATCACTGCTCCCTCTGGCGCCGCCCATCCGTGCCTGCGTTCCCACCACTATCCTTGCCACCGCCCCCCCCGCGCCCGCCGTCCCCCCTAACGACGGGCTCGGCTCGCGTCGGTGCCTGCGGTTCTCGCGACGAACGCTGGGCTCAGCCACCGCCCACCCGCCCCCGCGAACCCGTGCCGCCGGCCCCTCATCCGCGACCCCGCCCCGTTTCAAACGTCCTTGATGGTTACAGCGTTCCTGTCGTTCCTCTCTGACCATCTGCTCCCTCTTCGTCGCCACGTCGATCCCGTTCGACGCCCCGTCGCCCCGAAGCGCTCCTCCCGGCGTCTTCTTTCTCCGTTGCCTTTGTCACTTCCGTCATTCTCGGCGTTCTTAATTCCCTCGTTCATGTCGTTTTCAGCTAATTATTCTTGTTGCTCTTCTTCAAATAAACGAAACATATGGGACACCATTGAATTACACGTGAATTAGGAAGGGGTTTTAATGCCTACTCTTATAAAGAATTCTAAATAGTGGATACATGTACTACAGAACTGAAAATGTTTCGCCGTAAATAGATTGCTTCATACGAGTCCCGATAATATTAAAGATAGACCCACCATGTATCACTAGCACGATGCTCATTTATTTTGTTCAGGCCCCACCATCGGTTTCGCATATTATCTTGTTTAATCCTCTTTTGCTTTTATTCTATCACTATCACAAATCCACTCTACTGTAACGTCCAGCATTAACTTTCAACTGTATCCCTGTCACTGTCGCGTTCCCACCCCGTCAACCGTCTTCAGTTCTCTCTGCATCTCCTTGTACATACTCACTTTACCTGATACGACCTCTCAGTTATACACTAGTACAAGGAGAGCAGAAGGAAAGAGACTAATCAGATCCATCTCCTAGTCTCAAGAAATGTTTTCCCGCTCTAGTATTAACAATACGTTCATACACAATGGATGATATGAATCTACATTTACGTGTTCTTAAAGAACTGAAATGTCGTCTCAACGGTGAACGCTTTAGGAATTCAATCTTTCTAGAAACAATTTCAATTTTCATTGAAGCCAGTGAATACCCAGTCCTTCACAATAGTCATCTTTGATTCTATACAAGTACCGGTTTCTCCAGACTATTTTTCTACCTGAAAAGAAAAGAAAGTGGATGTTATTTTTACATGAAAATTCTTCAGAATAAACTTCTAATATCTACAAAGCCTATAGTTGAATGATATCTCTTTTGTGGTAGAGTCTGTGTGCAATAATATTCCGTGTAATATAATAAAGTCAATGTAAAATAATATGCAGGTGTCAGAACAAATCAATGCATCCATAAATACATTGTTATTTATGCAAATTTGCACCACGTACGTCTATGTTGCTTGTACATCTTAGGTCAAATAATTTACCTATTTACAACTAGAACGTATCATTGACCTCGTGTTGATACATCATAAACTTCAATTATTGCGTCTCTTTGCAAGTAATGGATGATATAAGGTCTTGTGCTCTTTATGATTTACTAGCTTATCAGATCAAGGGATGTTATTTTTTTGACATGTATAACACATTGCACAAAAGTAAACAACAAAATTTAACAAAAAAATGTAATGTTTTTAAACTTAAGATTAATAATTAATAACTACTTATTCAGTGATAAAGTAGGCGTGATGTCTCCACTTTATCTTGGCTTCTTTAATTCAATTTTATAAATAATATACTCATTACCCAAGAATGTAATTGCAGAGCTACAATTTTACAGTTTGTATTTTCGTATAAAACATATAATGAAAATGTTGTTTCATGAGAAAATTAATTGTTATTGAACTAACAATTTAGTATATTATATAACTTTATGTTACAAACAATTGATAGGTTTACAAGAATCTGTATATTATAATTTCTAAATGGCCAGTTTATCATCACCAAGTTGGAAAAACCTCTATGTAATGAAAAGTTTTCATAATACGGAACTCAGAAACTAATTTTATGTCGAGTATTTTAACATTGACCCTTTTTGAGGAACCTTGCAGCCTTGTAATCAAAGACGGTTGTAGATTCACCCAGCCGTTACGGCAACCCTCAGCCTTTCAAGATGTTCCCGTCGAACAGTCTAACATCGGCGTTGTTGGGGTGGAGGCCATCGGTGTCGTTGGGGCCAAGATCAACGTCACCACGCTTTCGAAAAACACGCGAAAACGAACAGCTGTTCGCCGACGTGGCTCGCCATTTGCGGCCCATTATCGTGCTTTACCGCGTCGGCGGTGGCGGCGGCGGCGGTTGTGTAGTCTGGCACGGGACGTGCTTCGTACCCAGGCGATCGGTCCGCGCCGTCGTCGCGTCCATCCGTCGTTGGAGTCGGAGGGTCGGGTGTCCGCTGCTATGGAGGCTAATCGCGATGCGAGCTACATGCCCAGTAACAACGACCGGTTGGCCAATCCGACTCGGTGTAGGTCGCGACGCGGTCACGATCCGGCGTGGTTTTATAAGAAGCGCCCCGCGGGCGCATCGGGGCCGTTTTCAGAATGGAAGTCAAGTTCGATAGGTTTTGAATTAGAAACGTGATTTGTTTTCGTGCCGTTCCCCCTCGGACTTGACTTACATGCACTTCATCTTCTTCTCATTCGATTTGGGAAATTTCAGACTTGGAGCGCATTTTATGATGACCATAGTGTTGAATTGAAAGAGATATTTTCAGTTTTTCCCTCCACTGAAATCTATACTATTGCGAGACACAATTTAAAAATAAGGTTTTTCTTTCTCCGTTGGTGCTTTAGTTTACTTACATGTATGCCTATAGAGAGAGCAAATGTCATGCCTTAAAATCATATCTACCGAATATTTACGGTTAATCGAACCTGTAAATATTACTATTAACTTGGGAAATGAGTCTGAGTGGGCTCGAAATAGGTCCTGAAAATGTCATTTCCGGATATATCAAACAGGTATACTGAGATGGGAACATGGGTCATACACATGTGTCCTTACCACTATGCTGGCGTGATTGGGAGATTACGTATATGATAGTTAATAAAAATATATTGACATGTCTCTCCAGAATAATCAGAACTCTTCCTTGCGATGTCCGAAGTTTAGAAAAAAAGAGTTAGTTTTTATATAATATATGAATTAGAAATTTTAATTTAGAAAATGACATAGTTAAAACTTTATCAGTTTACGTGCAGTTCAGTGAGGTGTAGTGAATTGCGTTGTGAGGTGTACCGAAGTGCGTTGCAGAGTGAGGAAGAACTTTGCAATTGAGCGAAAAGGAGTGCGCATACAGCTCTGCAGTAAAGTGCTTTCATAATATTACATGTTTGTATTATTTGCTCCTATTATATATTTCATAATTCGTTTTATAATTTGTAAATAACTACCATCGAATTCTTCTCTCAATTATCGTTAAATATATCTTACCTAGATGCCAAACATTGTTCCACATGTTGTACAAACTATTAATTGAAATTTAAAACATTTTTATACGACTATATTTATGTAGTTATTGATTTGTGAATAAAATTGTTACGGATTGTATCACAACTGATTACAGTATAATAAGATTGTGAGACAAGCAAAACCTACGAATTATGTCAACGGCTTGTAAATCAATAGGAATTTGTGCAATTCTTTTCATGCCATTCGCATGCTATGGCACAATGCAACGCGCTGTAGGTAACCATTGCGGACAAAAAAAAATGAAGTGCTTCCAGCATTATTCAACAAGCCTTGTACTAGAAAGATATAAAATTACACAGTACGAGATGCAATGTTTCAATGCGCATTCCTCGCTTGTAACGGTTCGACTCTGCATAAAGCAACTCCCGGCGCGTCTTGGGTGAAGGGGAACGCAAAGAGTGAGTTAGAGAAGGAAGAGGAGAAATGAAACTGGAAACGGATAAATCAAGTTCGGAACACGAAGTTAAGATATTTTAGATAGGTGTCCGAATTGGAGAATTGGGTGGGCAATATATCAAAATATATCGGATGAAAGAGGTTAAAATAGGGAAAATGGTAGGAAGAAGCAGAGCTCGATGTTAGAGAGGAACTTGAAAACAATCTGCAAACAGAATTAAATCATTACCTCGTTTCGAAAGAATAAAGGGTAATGCAAATATTCGGTTTGCACAGAACGAAAAACAATACAAAATACGATACCAATAGAATCCCGAGAAGAAAATGTAATGGATGAAATTAATCAAGGAATCATTGATGATCGAGACAAAGAAAATTACGAGACACCAAGAAAGAGACGGTGTATGAGGAAAATAAATTGAAATCAAATAATACTAAATGCGTTCAAATAAATGAAAACTGAAACGAAGGAATAGAAGAGAAAAGCAATAGAAAGAAAAACGAAAATTTGCAATAGTATAAAGGTCTATTTAGGGATGGATGCGAACGGAGAAGCATTTGCAGTAGAACCAAAATTGTGTAACCAAAAAGAAAAGAAAGAGGGAATGTTGTTATGAAATAAGACAATGAGAAACCAGATAAAAATAATAACCTTGTCCCCAACCTCTTCTCCCCCAAAAAACAAAAAACAACATATTCAAACAAAATGCAAAGAAGACCTTTTGGGGAAAGAAAAGAAATAAATGTAATCTGAGTTTGAGGGCGCGTAAAAATGTAAAGAAACCCAGGAGAGACCCCCATAAAAGACAAACCTTGTTAAAGGATGCTAAGAAATGGAAATAAGATGAGCAAAATATAATAACTACAAAAAAAAAAAAACAATAAAATCCCAAACGGGAAACTTCGTAAACAGGGAAATGAAGATAAATAAACGTGCAGGGAAGAAAACGAAGAATCCCTCTCCTAAAAGAAACAAAAATGGAATCTTCACGGGAGTGAGAAAAAGAGAGATAAACGTGGCAGGAGGGGAACGGAGGAAGCAGGAGGAGGAGGCGGCGCGAGGAGGGCGCGGAGCGGGGCCCGCGGCGAGAGCGAGCGAGGCCGGCCGGCGCTGGACGACCCTGGAACGGGTGACAGGCCCGCGCCCCGCGCCCCGCTCTCCACATCCCCCCACTTCCCTCGCGCCGCACGCCGCGATCGCCCACAATTAGGCTCCGCCCTTGGGCTCGTAATAACAGTGATCGACATTGAGCTATTAATACACGACGGAGAGGCTGTTCCGTCGGGTAGGAGGGCGGGCGGGAGGCTGGGCTGGCCAGCGTCTTCGCGCTCTGTGGCAGCGGGGGCGGCGAGCTGTGCGACGGGGGGCGGGCGGGGCGGATGTGCAGCCGGTGGGGTGATGGTGAGTAAAGGAAGGGGGGGCGGAGGCGGAAGTGGTAGGGAGGGCGGTCCATAGCAGCGATGGCATGCGAGACTCTTCCCCTGGCCGATGGCCATCGACGGTCGGTCACTCACCGCCTCAACGATCTAAAAGAACGACGTGTCACGCTCTCTCAAAATTTCGCCATTCTGCCCCATGGGGTCCTATGATTTTTGGATTGAATTTCCGGAATAGGATTCAATATTTTTACTCGGAGAAAATTGGGAATAAATCTTTGAGTTCCTCTCTGGCGCAAGTTACTACACTAAAACTTCCACTTTTCTTCGTGAATTGATAATGTTCGGCTGTAAGCCGCCATCCTGATTGAGTTTTTCTTGGATTATTCAATCGCTTAAGGCGTATGCCGGAATGGTCTCTAGTTTTGTACTCTCTGACGTAAATGTACAGCTTATCCTCCCTTCTTAAAATGTTACTACTCTGTGTGTATGTAAATTCAGTGGTTAGGCGGCAGAGGAGGTCTTAAGGCCTGAGCTTCCATTAATAAAGGTGTTGTTATTATTATTATTATTATTATTATTATTATTATTGTTGTTGTTATTATTTATAAACTTGCTCAATGTGAAACGTGCATAATGCTGAAATCTGTCTAATGCGAACATGAATCGTGGTACTGAAAAACATAAGATATACTGCACTACATTGTATAATTCGAAATCTTGTCTAATACAGGAAAAGATACTGGTCCCCTGAGTATTCGCATTGAGCAAGTTTTACTGCACTTCTAAAACATGATTCTTTTATTCCATTTAATTATAACATCTTTAGGAAAAATCACAATTCTAACAATGTGTTTAAATCTGTTGCCTTTAATTGATCAACTTAAAGCCCATTGCAAACACAAAAATCATGATGGTAAAAGTGTGAAAATCAATGTCATAAAGGTTTCAGAAATAATCTTTGTGAAAACTTTATAAATTAAAAATGTTCTTTAGTATCGATATTTGTTAATCATTACATTGATCGTGAATTTAAAAGCAAATTACTGGGATAACTGTTGTATGTGCTATATTTTGGATTTTTGTCCTGGTACCTTACGGCATTCAAAGGGTTTTAAATGATTTGGAATCTAAAATTCGACGTGAAGAGGTAACGATTACGAGTAACAATAATTCACCTCCTCATTACACTCATTACTACGTAAAATAAAATATTTGGAAGCTACATGAATTTAGCATATTTTATTCGTATTCAAGGGCATTGACTCTGAAACAGCTTGAAAATAATGTTACCGAAGGAGAGAACGTTCTTTACTCATTACTATAATTTATTAAAAATGTTTTCTAGATTGTTTTTTTTTAATTCTACTTGTATTATTACTCTCTGTACATTCTAATACATGTTGTAAATGTAAAGTTATCTCTATCTTTCGAATCTTTACAGTACTATTTTATGATTATACTTTTAAATGGATTTAATACCGGATTGTGCAGTTAATAACCATACTATTTTGTAACGATTAACTTAAGTATCATTTATATTGTTTCAATATACTTAAAGGATGTAAATGCTGGAATTATTTTTTTAAAATCTGTTAAAGATTTCTCAAGTCGAATATTGCTAAATAAATATTTTATAAAGAAGTGTACTATTGTTAAATATTTGTAAAGAATGTATGCTGAAAAAAGTGGGACAACCGTCTCTGGAATTATGTAATCTATTAGTCACTCTAAATTTACAATTATTTAAAATTAACAATTCTTATAGTTGAATGCCGAGTGTTTTCATTTGCTTAAGTTCTAGGCTAAGTAAAGCATCTTAAAGATGTGAAGCTTGAAGTCTGCTGGTCTTCATTTTGGTATTTACCTTCTTATTAAGGACAGTAACCACTACAGAAATTTTACGAACATTACGTCATTAACGTAATGGTTTTGCCGTTAAAAGCTCTTCTCGTTGAAAAATATTTACTTAAATGTAACTCATTTAAATGGCCGTATATTTAACCAGCAGCCGAGCGCGTGTTTGGAAACTATGCTCTAACAAGGAGGACAACTTTCCCACTTGTTTCCGAGTAAAAGATTAAATCTCGTTTGAGTAGCCTTGTCTTTATGGAGCGCAACAGCGCTTTCGCAAATGCAACTAATTGTGCATTTACCAGCGCGGTGACCCTCTGGGAAATCCGCAGGAAGAGACGTGTCTACGTTGCATTGTCTGTCACTATTTGCTCGTGTTGTTACACTTTGTTACACTTCTCACCTACTCTGATCGAAAAAGTTGATGTTCGTTGCAAGACGATTCATTTCAGAGATGAGCCGAAGATTTTGGCACAGCATGACTAAAGAAAGAAAGAGTAATTATTCGCAATTTTTATAAAAAATCATAGATATTGGCTGTATTTAATGAATTATTTTAAATATATTCGTACATATACGTATGGGAATACGTGGCTGATCGGGTATATGGACACATCAGGAATTCAACAATTTTTAAATGTAATAAGTATTCTAAGTTATATATTGTCATTTTTTTGTAACTTCATCTATTCAGTGCCAGATTTACCTCCAAAACACTTCTTACAGCATTTATGATGGTTTCATTATACACTTCTACTTTATCATTGGCTTTAGTCTTCAAAGAATTATTAATTATTTCAATTCTCAGAATTTTTGCATTATGTGGCCGGAACTCTTCAAAGGATTATAATTGTAGCAACATTTATGAATATTGTGTAAGTAATTGCTTAAAACGTTTCATGTAATCGCTACGCCTTAAGACACAAACAAGTAGTTATTACCGTAATTGAAAATATGGAATTCAATTGTTGGAACACAAGAGAGGAAGCACTAAATATTTCCTAGATGCTTGGTCTATAAATTGCGACCATTATCAAGTCTTCCATCTCAAAAACTGCAGTAGTAATTGTAGGCATCAGAAGACGGAATGTGATTAATTGTGAAAAATTGGTAGCAGAGTACTTATAATATATTTAATGAAGTCGGATGGTATGTAAATAAATTCCTGTTTGTTGCGTCTTGATATCCATTGAATCAAGTTCAGAAAGTTTTATAACCTATTGAATTAATTCAACAAAAAGAAATATGAAATGTAAAAAGTATTAATTATGTGAGACACAAATTATTAAGAATAGCATGCACTGTTCTGGTTCTCATACTGATGCTTCGTACTTAAAATAAACGTGATGCAAGTTTTTGCTTATTTAAAAAAAATAATTTCTCTACAAAAATCAACTATGTGAACTAGTTTTGCGTATTATTGAAAAATGAAAGCACTGAAAACTTGAACGAAACCTGTCAGTACAATTTCTTCCTCTCACACGTGGTATAGATGCCAAGTCATCTAATTATAATTAGTTGATCATGTTCTTTGTAAACTTCACTGATCTCTCAAATTCGAATGAAACCTGTTTTCAAGTATACCGATGAAACCTGCAATCATTGAAAACAATAAAAACTCTTGTATTACTGGTGCATTTTCCAAATTTGCAATTGCTACAGAAGATACGTGAGGCTATACAGTATTATTTTTCGGGTGAACACAACAAATGCATTTTCGACATAACATTCCAAAGTAATTGAAGAAACATCCCGAAACTCTATTAGGGAATTTTGTGTCAACTAAAAATGATGTGAAAGACCTTGACATACCTTATTTGAATTATCTTTTAGATTTTAAATATAACATTCTTTTGTGTAACATTTTTAGCTGCCACATCACGTCTTTTCGCAGTCTGCGAAACATTTAGCATTTGCTTTTGACTTGAGGAAAGGTTTCTTTTCCGAGCTCTCCATTTAGCCATATACTTGATAAGACCTTTTCTTAGAAAAACGTGTACTTAGAAAATAACTTGACTATTTCTTGTCTGACTCTTGAAGTGTAGCTGATATTGATCAATACAATAACCCGATTGATATCATTGCTGAAATAAGCAACAATGCCATTGCCACGCTCACATTACAAGACGCCACGTGATCCGCGCGATACCCGTCGAAGATTCGCAACGGCCGCAGCGATCATAACGGAGCAAACAAGAGCCGACAAATCTCGTATTAAAGCGGTTAATGGGGCAGAAAGGGTGTGTTCCCCGGGCGGGCGGATTATCTCGTTAGGCGCTCGCTATCTGCATAGCCGGAGCGGGATACGCGCGGGGCCCGGCGGGTGACGCAAGACGTCGCGCTAGGAGCGGCTCGCCGCTACTCGCTACCTACTACTGCCGTGGGTGCAATCCCCGCGAGAGGGAAACCGGTATTCGATACTCGTGGCCTACAATGGAGAGTGATTGCGTTTTTGCATGCGGTTCGCGCCTCGCCCCCGCCAGTGTTCGCCCACGCCCCCACCGCGGTGCCGCCCGCCGGGCCGGTCGCCCGCGGTGAGCGGTCCTTGGTTCGAAGCTTCCGCCTCCACCGCCAGCAAATGTCTCGCGCGAGGACGCGACGTGGAACTATGGCGGACTCGGTCTTTTCAAGCCGACTTCCGCAAACTAGACGCGGAATTATTCCTTCATGAATAATAACAATAATAAGTTATCTTATTATTATAATTGTTATTTATATAATTATCTTAATTTATATAATATATAATCTTAATATAATAATTTATATAATCTTAAAAATATGCTTATCTACGTAAACTACTAGTAGCCGAGTACTACCCTAAACTACCCATTCCAAATTAGTACTGGAGGAAAATGACTACTATTATCCAAGGGCTGTGGCTGGGGATCAAAATTACCATTTAATTCGTGAGTTTAAGGCAAAGACAAATTAAAAATGTATCTATTAAAACTTTTAATATCCATTATAATTAATTATTAATGCTATTATTATTACTTCTATTATAATTACTACTATTATAATTATTATTAGCATAATTACGTCTAATTTAGATAAGATATAATGATTAGATTATGTGTGCTCAGAAACACTTATCACAGGCCTAGTCACGTACGTAGCTATTTACGTTTGTAAAAATTAAAATTTTGTCAGAGTACTTCATGCTTGATTGGAAGAGTTCACACTCGGATTCACTCCGACCGATATCATCGCTAATCTTTGACTTAGGGTTACGCCACTCACGAAGAGAGAGAGAGAGAGAGAGAGAGAGAGAGAGAGAGAGGGAGAGGGAGAGAGAGAGAGAGAAAGCGAGGGAAGAATGAGAGGGAGGAAAGAGATAAAAGGAAAAAGAGAAAGGGAAAAGAGAGGGATATAGAGGGGAAAAGATAGAGGAAACGAGAGAGTGAGAAAAAGAGAAGGGAGACAAAGTGAGGTAGGAAGGAGAAAGGGGGAAGACAGAGAGAGAGAGAGGGCAGGGTATCTGCCGGATTTTACCGGTAGTTTCTAATTGTCGTAATAGAACAGTTTTATTTGACATTCAGGGATCATTTTCAACTCGGATATACCAGCAGAGAGGCCTCAGAGCATCAACTGATGTCACAACAGTCTCTCTGACCGATAGGTCCTAGGTGCGAGTCCCTAAGGGGGCAGGATTTTCGACACTAGCTTGTCAGCTAGGTCGAATTCAGTTTCTGTGTGGAGAATTCTAGCGGCCGGCTGCTCTGATCGGTAGTTTCCCGTGGTTTCTCCGATGAACACCTGGCGAATGCCGGAGCAGTACCCTACCAAACGGGACATAGACAGTTCGTGATCGTTCCTACATCTTCCTTAACATATCTTCTCCCCTTACACTAACACGCTCTGCACAAGCACCCACGATTTGTGAAATATTGGTTGCCTTACTAATTCAAAAATTGTACAGCTAGTAACAACCATGATGTGGAAACGCTGGTCATGACAAGGCCATTCTTTGTAAACAATATGACACTTGTCCGCTTCAATAATTAAAATAATTTACTTTTCTATCGTAAAAGACCTCAAAGTCTTTGGCGAGAGTCGTTTATTCTCCGCAGGTGGTATTTGGTGTTAGGAAGAGATTGCTGCTATCTACCCTTGTTGAACCCTCTTATATTTACCGGAAATATGGGTTAAATTTGTTAATGTTTTATACATAATAAAGATATAAACAATATACTATTTTCATAATTACAACTGAGTAATCTCTTTACGTTGAAACAAATGATTGTGTGCATTGTTTTGTTTTATGAAGATTGAGTTGAATATATGTTTCAATGTAAGGTTTCTAAAGTAACCTTAAGCAATGCCTACTTTAAATAAATGTGGTTACTATAAAAATATTTGTTATAGAGCTTAAAATGTATTTAAGCTATCTAATATTTAATTTAACAAAATAGAAACATTCCGCGTAAATCCAGTCTCCAACCAGGAACTTTTCAAGGTCCTCTCTCATTATTTCCGAAACGGCAGTGACAGAATGACGATCAAGTGAATAAAATATATAACATGTTAACCACTATGATTATCAATCCGTATTCTGAAAGCCTTACCACTGCACGTTTTTAATGCATAATCGATCAATGAAGTTGAAAGGAGGAAACTCGTATATCCGTGCTTTGTGCATCTGTATGCAATCAAGAATGTACGAGTTTCTTCAAAGCGCTTATCAGAACGAACAGATTGATGATATTGAAAACAAGTAGATACTATTACGTTGTCTTTGAAGAATTTATATCTTATATGTTGGAATAAAATAGTAAACTTGACTACAGTGAAGTTGTTTCTAGTCGCATTGAATAGAATATTGAATGTCAGGAAGCGAAGTTAGTTTTCGTCATTTGGTTTTCAAATATCTTACATTTCTCTCTTTCTTTGATAATATAAATATAAACCACGAAATCTATATCATTTTTTCAAGAAATGAAGACATACTTTTAACAATCAGGGTATTTTTATGCTTTTTAATATTCCAAGTTATAAATGAGAGCAGTTAGAGTTGAAAAGCTACACTAGTCTCTTGTCCTTGCTCAAGACTGCGGAACAAACTGATTGATGTAAATGGAGGGATGTCATGTAGGTTTTTTTGCTAGTCTTTGCTGCATTCGCTGCAATCCGACTGGCCTTGCCGCTCTTCAGCTGTTATTTTTCACGTACCTCGTCGCGCCGCTGTCTCCCGCAAAAACGGCCACAACGTCGCGTCCCCGATTCCGCGGTTTTTCCTGTCTTGCAGGTTGATCAGAAACAGGAAAACCATACTTAATACATAATTTCAAGGAGAAACCACGCATTAATGCGTAATTGCAGCCCGCCGACGGTGTCGCGTATTCAATTTCACACGTAGAACCTCAATTAGTTCCTTAATCAACGTCGACGCGCGTTCGGGTCGGCGATGCCGCCGAGATAGCCCTGCGTCTCAATTACTCGGAGGATAACGCGGCGGGGGGAGAGGTAGGGCGCGGTAAGAGAGGGAAGACGGCTAGAGAGGGAAAGGGTGGGGTGGGAGAAAAGGTTCGGGGGAGGCGTACTGCGCAGAATGTGTCGCGAGGAGAGGGAAAGGACGGGGTG
>BOPP01000009.1:3308705-3415810 GCA_017312745.1 Gryllus bimaculatus | reverse complement strand
TGGGGCAATTTCTGCGAGCGGGCCGGGCAGGGAAGGGCGGGGAGGGTTCCGGGGTGGACGAATTGGGCAGTCAGTGCGAGGTAGGGTGGAGGGAGAGGAGAGGTTGGAGCGATAGAGGGGGAGAGGGCGAGACGAGCTGGGCGAGGCGGAGCGCAGGAGAGGGCTGGGGACAGCTTGGGGGGGGGGAAAGGCCAAATTGGACAGACTGTAACCGGGGAGAGAGGAGAGGGCGGGTGGAAGAGGGCTCAGGAAAAACGAACTAGACAGTCTGTGCAATCCGTGGCGGGACAGTCAGGACAGTGCGAATACAGAAGGACGAATAATTGCGGCAGGGCGAAGAGAATAGAAGTCAAGAGGAAATCACTCCCGCCTTTTCTTTACTACATTCACGACTAAAGAAGTTATGGTGAGGGGGGTGGAGGAGGGTCGAAGGAGGACGAACTGAGAAGTCTGTGCGAAAGAAGGGCGGGACAGCACTCCAGGGCGGATACTAAAAGTGTGAAGAGTGCGGCAGGGCGAAGAGAATAGATGCCAAGTGGAAATCGTCCTCGCCTGTTTCTTACACCACAACACTCTGTCTCAGAGCGCTATCTGTTCGTAGTCACATTGGTTCACAGCTTCAATACATTTCCTACAGTTTCTAATTTGTTATTTCCACTACCCGAAGTTGTCAGGGAGAATAGTGGGAAATATGTCTTCTCAATATTTGTGCGTAAAAGGTGAAGTTCGAAAGTATTCATTTCAGGGTTGATTCAGGTTGTATCTGTAAATTGGCCACGATTTTCAAATATATTTTATGTCTGAACTGTATTATGTTCGTTTATGAGTGAAATGGTTGCATTGTTAATTTTCAATTTTCGGAAATAAGTCTGTAATAATGGAAAAATATATATATATATATATAAAATGCGAAACTCAATAAATAATTTTTGAATGTTATTATTATTTTATTATTATTAATATTATTATTATTATTATTATTATTATTATTATTATTATTATTGTTGTTTTCTCTACTCACGACTAAAAGATGTTATGAGTCAGCTGTATGATAAAATCTACTCCAGGTTGCCACCAGCTACGTAAGGAGCAAATATAGGGATAGTCTGCCACACTACAATTATAGCGCTGTATGTGCCTGTACAATGCGTTGTAAAATGTTGCGCTGTTCGAAATAAAGCAATTTCTTGCCCTTCCCTGTCCTTTGAATGACCTGGGAAGTTTCGCCAAGTTCGTACATTAATTTTTCAAAACAATCCGTGAGCTCCGATGACTATTGGTACGACTGTTCTTTTACGCCCACACGCTTTTACGCTGATCTCGATTTCAAACTCTTTTATTAAGGCATATTTCTGTCCCCCTGATTAGGACATTTTGATCGCATGGCACAGCTACATCTACAAGAAGCCACGATTTTTCTCCAAATCCGGAATAACAATACCGAGTTCTTTACCGCTATCGAGCGATTCGTTTGAATTTGTTGGTCGTACAATAATGTAAGTGGGTCCAATTATTATTATTATTATTATTATTATTATTAATTATTATTATTATTATCATCTAGCTACCTGTGTTACTTTCTCGTATACATACGTATGTACGGAGTAATATAGGTAGTATAGAGAAAGATATGTAATACTGCGGAAAGTCGAGAAATCAACGCGAAATACACGTTTTGGGGTCTCCTGATACGGAAAAAGTGGTTCTCTTCAAAATGTCCGTCGTCTGCTTGTCCGTCTGTCTATCCGTCTGACCGACCATCTGAAACAACACCAATATTGTGTGCAATATTTGCAATTTTAAAGAATTCCAAAAGGAAGTTTTTTCGAAAAGGCAACAATTTTTTTCTTGAAACGTTTGGTAGCGATAGTGCTAAATGCACTCTGTAAGAAACATGAAAGCCATATTGCTCTTTTCTTTTGTTTTGTTGTTTCACAAATATGTAATTTTTTTACTTGTCTCCAACGTATTATATTTATATCAGCGGTAATTTGTTTCATATTGTTGAGTACATATACATTAAATAATGTAATAATAAGGTTTCTTCGAAAACACAACAATTTTCTGTTAAATGAGCTCAAAATTCCGTATTCTCAGAAACGCGCAAACGCCATTTCTCAAAAAAGGTTGAACATTTTTCTTCAACCTTTTTCCAACAGATAAACTAATCGCATTTTTTTAAATTGACATAAAGTTCATATTGCTGTATTCTTTTGTTTGTTTTTTTGCAAAAAACTACCCAATTGTCATTTTTTTAAACATCTCTTCAGGTTTTTGATATGCACAATTACAGCGATTTCTAATCACTAGTGTATTTGAGACTAGAAGTGCTTGAAAATGACTTCATATGAATTTTTTTCCAAAGCTTAATAGTTTTCTGTGGTTAAAATTTCGCACATTCACAGAAACGCTTCAACACCGTTTTCAAAAAACGGCTCCATATAATTGAAAATTGCCATTTAGGACCGAGTTTTACTCCTCATTATATTGTTAAAAATATTTCCGTTCGACTAAAAAAAGTAAAATTGAGAAAATTTCAAAATATGTTCTTTGCTTTGCGATAGATGGCGGCTGCATGAGGATGGGCAAGGTAGATAGATAGCCTAGACCAAAAAAAAAAAAAATAGAAAAACAAATACGGGAAAGTCTGGACCTTATTTACAGTAAGAGGTGACCTTATTTAATTACATGGAGGAAGTGTTAGTAAATTTAAATGATAATAATTCATAATATAATGAAAAAAAACATTAAATTTAGTGTTACTCTACAATGTGATAACTGATAACTCTTGTGGCACACTGTAATTGTTTATATTGTAATATACCGTTTAATCTTTTTTTTATATCATTCCTTAAATTATTCAAAATACTGTCGAATCCATTCTATGTAAATGTATAATATTTTGAATGCTTACCATTTGATAAAAAAATAATTAAAAATTAAACCCCCATCTAATATAAAATATTCCTATTACAGTTAGGTTATTGATAAAGTAATCAAATTTATTCACGATCAATATCGGATTTAACTTGTCTAATCTAATGAATACATTATGATGACCCGATTACAATGGATTTCGTGCAGACCTTCAGTCAGCGTCCCGCACTTCGAAGGCAGAACGTGATGGTCACGTCACTTTAAAAATGAAAGCCATGTCAAGTCTTTTCAAAACACATAATGTAACTGAGTTTTATTTTAAGTTTTAAGAACGATTGAATAAATTACAGGAGAACGTAATGTATGGTGCTCTATTCCTCTATTGCTTAAAGGCTCCATTCTCCTTCCCGAAGCACTCGCTGTTGAACATGCCGTCAGAAACAAAAACTCAGATAACCTGACTAATACTGACTGTGACGTCTTACTCCATCATCTGTCTTCGTAGAAATCTTAAAAGATGATCTGATTGCGATATGTGACATTCAATGTCAGCACGTCTTCACTATCTTCAAATGCACAACTGTTAGCTGCAATTCCTGATACACCTACGCATGCTATCCGCCTATCTTAGCACACGGTTTCTATTTGTTGCACCAACACCTGCGAAATAAAAGAATCAGAAACAGAAGAATGAAAAAGAAAAACGAGCTTTCGCATTGGCTAAATGAGCGGTTTGAATGCGAACATGAGCTCTATTCACTGCCCCTTTGCGTTTACTCCGAGGCAGTCGCGAACAGCGGGCCCTTATGCGCAGTGCTTACACCAGTAATGAACATCGGAGTGGAAGTTGGCGAAATGTGTTCTGGCAATGGTAGTCTCGAACCAACGACGAACTTCAAAGAAACATGACAGACCCGCCTTCTTCGGCTGGAGAATGTTCATATCTGAAAATAGTCAGCTCTTCGTAATTACATAACAATTTTCAATGGGCGGGAAAAAGAACACGGGAGTTAATGTGCGTAGCTCGCTATATGCCGAGAATTTATACTGGGCTCATGTCGACATGATTATTTCCGCCCTTCTGACTTTTTTGTATAAAAGAGTGCTTGTGGATCAGCGATGGATCGACTTCAATCGACTGGATTTGATCCTCGGTCATTGGTATGTGAAATGTATGACGAAGAAAAATGTGTCGAAGGATTCGACAATTTTAAATCTTTTTACGTGTATAATTCATTTATTTTGAATCTCACTATAAATTATTTTTCAACACATTAAAAATAATCCACATTTATGAGAGTGAACACTATTTGCCTGTACGTTCCTTGGCACAGCAGTACTGAGGTATTTCCATTAGGCGTATTGTGCTTTTAGCATCTATGCTCGTGAGAAAGGTCAAATAGTATTATATATTCGTTGGAAATGTTGGCGTTAGAAGAAAAAAAATATATCTTTAATCTCTGCTCAACTTCACAATAGATAAGATTGATATAATTACACACCTTCCTTTTAAATATGTTGGAATATAGTTGATATTCCAGTTTTATTAGTCAAACAAAGAGTAATATAATATATAAACAAATCAGAGACGCAAATTTTTAACTACTTTTTAAATTTGTAGTTCTGTGTTTCATTAATTTCTAATGTCTATACAGATCATGCTGACTTGTGCATACAAAAAAGCCAGAGATCAAGACACCAACGGCTGGTTTCCATTAAAACAAAACATGTTTTTTTATCCCGTGTAAAAAATCAATGGAAAAATATTCATCAATACTGACAAAACTTCGGAAAGGAATGAACCTGTTCACTGATCTTTGAACTCTACCTATGCGATATTATAATCTATAGCTCAGGTTTGGGCGTGGAAGATGGAAACCCTGTTGCAAGCTAGCATACACCGAGTAATTCATACATTTAGTAAATCATTTATTACACAACAATGAATCGGTAAGCGTTGAAATTAATGAATGAGCAACAGACTCAAAGGAATAGAATTTCTACAGTTGCAAGTTATTTCGACGTTAAAATCTGTGAATTAGGGAACCTTCCTGGAGAAAGAAGTGTCTGTAGGAGAAATTTATTGCGCCGATTGTTCACTTGTTTTATTTGTCCAGGTAACTTATACTCATTTGAATTAAAAACTGACGCCATTTCTGGTTTTATTGGTTGTCAGTTTTGTTTTGTGGAAGGATTAATGTTCTTCTCTCTTTAAGGTCCGTTCTGTTCCTAAATTATTGAAATCCTTAAACCTCTAAAGAATCATTCATTTGCTTTACTTAAATTTTAAAATATGCATGTATTATTCTTATATATAATGTAAAACAATTGTTGACATTATAAAAAAATGTGTAGTTAATGAACAGAGAACTCGAAGAGAGTGAATTAAATTGAATAAAATAGATGTTACGTTAAAAAAAATAGTAATGATTCATACTCTACTACACATTCTCGTAATGAACAAGGTACGATGGTCTGAAAATGTCGTTTTCATATGTCGAAGATTTTTAATCAGCGGATGATATTTTTATAGGGTGATGTGAATAGAAGTTGATATTTCCAGTTTATTCGTGTCGTATCCTTTCAGTTACTTGAAAGCCTTTACAGAATGCCTTTACATATGCCTTTACAGAATGTCAAATCTAATAATAATCTTACTGAATATTTTCCACCCTTCGAGATTTTGGGAAAATTCATTTGTCAGTGTAATTAAATATAAAATTATTAGTGAATTATATTTTGCAATGTAGATAAACATTTATCGACTAGAAATACAAAAAAAAGTTTATCCTAACACTTCTTATCACTATGTTTTTCATTCGACGAATTGAAAATATTAGAAAAATAATTGATTTTATCCACTAATATGATTTATACACAGGGTCATTTAAAATAATTTGACGCAATAATTTTATTGTAATTACTGATTATTTCTACCGACAAATATGTAAAATTAAACTATTAAAATATCAAAGTCATGCAATATAAAAACACACTGCTGTAATAAACATTCAAAATAAGATGAACTTGTTAAAGAGGTAAATACACGTATGTGAATAATATAGTAAACATTCCTGATTATATCACAACAAATTATGAAATTATGTATCACACTCGTAATGCAGAATTAAACTACAATGCTTTCCTTTGGCTACACTTCACGACGCTTTTTGTCTGACCTCCTTTCTTTTGTGTTTTTCTTGAAAGAGTTATAAGCGTGACACTTAATGCGAGACTCTTGCTCATACCACAAACTTTGAATATCTTCCTATGAGAGAAGTAATAGGTGCCTCGTTCTCTTAATCAGAAAAGATTTGAGAGCCTTTTCTTTACGATAAGCAAGTTACAGGCTATATTCTTAAGTGTATAAAGCCTTGTTAGTTCCCTCATTGAAAGGTTGAGTAAGCGACACTAAAAACCGTCAAATTTTCAAAACAAACGGGGACCGCCGGCCGTTCCGAAAGCGAAGAGTATTATTAACGTCGCTTGTCAGACAGCATATGTAATAAACACATGCCTCCTCCAGTTCGTGCAAGGAACAAGTTTTAGCCACATTTTTCATCTCAAGAACCCGACCCGTGTTTGTGTTGAATATCAAATCAGTTGCATTAGAACCGAATTTCATCTTGATGTCGTCAGTGAACTTCTCCGTCACGTTTATTAGTTGCCGCATATGACTCCCAGTGTCTGCACAGAGCTTCAGGTCATCCATGTAAAGACGATGTGAGACCCGGAGAAGAGTTGAGTTCCCCTTTTTAAGAGCGATTCCATAATTAGATTCAATAATTAAGTAGAATACACAGGGGATTCAAGGCTAAGCAGAACAATAAAGGGCTTAAAGAGTCACCCTGGAAATCCCTCCGCGGATGTGTATAGTATCTGTGTGGACGTATTGTTTTCCATTAGAGAGATACAGTTTTGTATTTCATCGACTCATTGCAAGTTTTCAGGAAGTTTTGGATAAACGGGTGGACCTTGTGTATATCCAAACATTGAAGGAGCCAAGAATGGGGCACGGTGTCGAATGCTTTAGCGTAATCTATGTAGCATGCGTACAAGTTTCTTTGTTTTTCAAGCACTTGCCCCATAATTACAGAGTCTATAATGAGTTGCTCCTTGCATCCCTGAGATCCAGGTCTACATCCTTTCTGTTCATTTGCTAAGATGTTCTGTTCCTCAATGAGTAACATCATCATTTGTGAAACACAAGATGTTATGAGTTTGTAGAAAGTTTGAAGGCAGGTTATAGGCCTGTACTTCGAGGGGTCTTTAGTGTCACCGTCCTTTGGTAACATGAATGTCCTACCTTCAGTGAGGAAGTAAGGTAGATTTTCTGGATTGTGAAGAAAATATTGAATTATATTATTATTATTATTATTATTATTATTATTATTATTATTATTATTATTATTATTATTGTTTCTCTACATCTCGACTAAAGATGTTATAAGTCAGCTGTATATAAAATCTACTCCAGGTTGCAACCAGCTACGTAAGGAGCAAATATAGGGATTGTCGGTCACTCTACAATTTATAGCGCTGTATGTGCGCTGTACATTGCGTTCTAAAATGTGCGCTGTTCGAAATAAAGCAATTTCTTGCCCTTCCCTGTCCTTTGAATGACCTGGGAGTTTAGCCAAGTTCGTACATTAATTTTTCGAAACAAATCCGTGAGTTCCGATGACTATTGGTACGGCTTGTGCTTTTAAGCCCCACACGCTTTTACGCTGATCTCGATTTTCAAACTCTTTTATTAAAGGCATATTTCTGTCTCCTTGGTTAGGACATTTTGTTCGCATGGCACAGCTACATCCACAAGAAGCCACGATTTGTTCTCCAAATCCCGGATAACAATATCCAGTTTCTTTGCCGCTATCGTGCGATTCGTTTGAATTTGTTGGTCGTACAATAATGTAAGTGGTCCAATTATTATTATTATTATTATTATTATTATTATTATTATTATTATTATTATTATTATTATCATCTACGCTACCTTGTTTCTTTCTCGTATACGTACGTATGTATGGAGTAATATAGGTAGTATAGAGAAAGATATGTAATGCTGCGGAAGGTCGAGAGATCAACGGAAATACACGTTTTGGGGTCTCCTGGTACGGAAAAAGTGGTTCTCTTCAAAATGTCGGTCCGTCTGCTTGTCCGTCTGTTTATCCGTCTGACCGGCCGTCTGAGAACACCACCAATATTGTGTGCAATATTTTCAATTTTAAAGAATTCCAAAAACAAGTTTTTCTCCAAAAGACAACAATTTTTTTCTTTAAACGTTTGGTAGGGATAGTGCTAAATGCACTCTGTAAGAAAACATGAAAGTCATACTGCTCTATTCTTTTGTTTTTTCAAAAAACACAAATATGTACGTTTTTTACTTGTCTCCAACGTTGTTATTACTTATATCAGCGGTAATTTGTTTACATTCTTGAGTACATGTACTTTAAATAATGTAATATAAGGTTTCTCGAAAAGCAACAATTTTCTGTTAAAATGAGCTGAAAATTCCGTATTCTCAGAAACGCGCAAACGCCATTTTCTCAAAAAAGATTGAACATTTTTTCTTCAACCTTTTTCCAACGGATAAAACTAATCGCATTTTTTAAATTGACCTAAAGTTCATATTGCTATATTCTTTTGTTTGTTTTTTTGCAAAAAACTACCCAATTGTCATTTTTTAAACATCTCTCAGGTTTTTGATATGCACAATTACAGCGATTTCTAATCAATATTGTATTTGAGACTAGAAGTGCTTGAAATGACTTCATATGAGTTTTTTCCAAAGCTTAATAGTTTTCTGTGGTTAAAATTTTGCATTCACAGAAACGCTTAAACACAGTTTTCGAAAAAACGGCTCCATATAATTGAAAATTGCCATTTAGGACGAGGTTTTACTCCTCATTTATATTGTTAAAAATATTTCCGTTCGACTAAAAAAAGGAAAATTGAGAAAATTTCAAAATATGTTCTTTGCATTGCGATAGGTGGCGGCTGGCATGAGGATGGGGCAAGGTAGATAGATAGCCTAGACCAAAGAAAATAGAAAACAAATACGGGAAAGTCTGGACCTTATTTACAGTAAGAGGACCTTATTTACACTACATTGAGGAAGGGTTAGTAAATTTAAATGATATTAATTAATAATATAATGAAAAAACATTAAATATTGTGTTATTTCACATGTGACAACTGATAACTCTTGTGGCACACTGTAATTGTTTATATTGTAATATACCGTTTTAATCTCTATTTTTCTTCGACATCATTCCTTATATTATTCAAAATACTGTCGAATCCATTCTATGTAAATGTATAATATTTTGAATGCTTACCATTCTGATAAAAAAATGAATTAAAAATTAAACCCCTATCTAATATAAATATCATATTACAGTTAGTTTATGATAAAGTAATCAAATTTTATTCACGATCAATATCGGATTAACTTGTCTAATCTAATGAATACAATATGATGACCCGATTACAAATGGATTTCGTGCCGACCTTCAGTCAGCTCCCGCACTTCGAAGGCAGAACGCTGATGATCACGTCACTTTAAAATGAAAGCCATGTCAAGTCTTTCAAAACAACATAATGTAACTGAGTTTTATTTTAAAGTTGTAAGAACGATTAGAATATATTATAGGAGAACATAATATATGTTGCTCCATTCCTCTATTGCTTAAAGGCTCCACTCTCCTTCCGAAGCACCCGCTGTTGACAATGCCGTCAGAAACAAAACGCAGATAACCTGACTAATACTGACTGTGACGTCTTACTCCATCATTCTGTCTTCGTAGAAATCTTAAAAGATGATCTGATTGCGTATGTGACACTCAATGTCAGCACGTCTTCACTATCTTCAATGCACAACTGTTAGCTGCAATTCCTGATACACCCTACGCATGCCATCCGCCTATCTTAGCACACGGTTTCTATTTGTTGCAACACACCTGCGAAATAAAAGAATCAGAAACAGAAAATGAAAAAGAAAAACAGCTTTCGCATTGGCTAAATGAGCGGTTTGAATGCGAACATGAGCTCTATTCACTGCCCCTTTGCCGTTTACTCCGAGGCAGTCGCGAACAGCGGGCCCTTATGCGCAGTGCTTACACCAGTAATGAACTTCGGAGTGGAAGTTGGCGAATGTGTTCTGGCAATGGTAGTCTCGAACCAACGACGAACTTCAAAGAAACATGACAGACCCGCCTTCTTCGGCTGGAGAATGTTCATATCTGAAACTAGTCAGTCAGCTCTTCGTAATTACATAACAATTTCAATGGGCGGGGAAAAAGAACACGGGAGTTAATGTGCGTAGCTCGCTATATGTCGAGAATTTATACTGGGCTCATGTCGACATTGATTATTTCCGCCTTATGACTTTTTTGTATAAAAGAGTGCTTGTGGATCAGCGATGGATCGACTTCAATCGACTGGATTTGATCCTCGGTCATGGTATGTAAAATGTATGACGAAGAAATGTGTCGAAGGATTTCGACAATTTTAAATCTTTTTACGTGTATAATTCATTATTTTGACTCTCACTATAAATTATTTTTCAACACATTACAAATAATCCACATTTATGAGAGTGAACACTATTTGCACTGTACATTATGGCAGTAGTACAGCGGTATTTCCATTAGGCGTATTGTGCCTTTCAGCATCTATGCTCGTGAGAAAGGTCAAATAGTATATTCGTTGGAAATGTTGGCGTTAGAAGAAAAAAATATATCTTTAATCTATGCTCAACTTCACAATAGAATAAGATTGATAATATACACACCTTCCTTTTAAATATGTTGGAATATAGTTGATATCCTGTTTTATTAGTCAAAGTGTAATATAATATAAAACAAATCAGAGACGCAAATTTAAACTACGAAATTTGTAGTTCTGTGTTTCATAATTTCTAATGTCTATACTGATCATGCTGACTTGTGCATACAAAAGCCAGAGAACAAGACACCAACGGCTGGTTTCCATTAAAACAAAACGTGTTTTTTTATCCCGTGTAAAAAATCAAAGCGAAAAATATTCATCAATACTGACAAAACTTTGGAAAGGAAAATGATCCTGTCCACTGATCTTTGAACTCTACCAATGCGATATTATAATCTATAGCTCAGGTTTGGGCGTGGAAGATGGAAAACCCTGTTGCAAGCTAGCATACACCGAGAAACTCATACATTTTAGTGAATCATTTATTCCACAACAATGAATCGGTAAGCGTTTGAAATTATGAATGAGGCAAAATACTCAAAGGAATGAATTTCTACAGTTGTCAGAGTTATTTCGACGTTAAAATCTGTGAATTAGGGAACCTTCCTGGAGAAAGAAGTGTCTGTAAAGAAATTTATTGCGCCGATTGTTCACTTGTTCATTTGTCCAGGTAACTTATGCTCATTTGTAATTAAAAACTGACTCCATCTCGGGTTTTATTGGTTGCCAGTTTTGTTTTGTGGAAGGATTAATGTTCTTCTCTCTTTTTAAATTCCGTTCTGTTCCTTAATTATTGAAATCCTAAACCTCTAAAGAATCATTCATTTGCTTTATTAAATTTTAAAATATGCATGTTATTATTGTTATGTATAATGTAAAACAATGTTGACATTACTAAAAAATGTGTAGTTAATGAACAGAGAACTCGAAGAGAGGGGAATTAAATTTGAATAAAATAGATGTTACGTAAAAAAAATTAGTAATGATTCATACTCTACTACCACATTCTCGTAATAAACGAGGTACGATGGTCAGAAAATGCCAGTGTTTTTTTTTCATATGTCGAAGTTTTAATCAGGCGATGATGTTTTAATAGGTGATGTGAATAGAAGTGATTTTCCATTTTATTCGTGTCGTATCCTTTCAGTTACTTGAAAGTCATATGCCTTTACAGAATGTCAAATCTAATAATATCTTACTGAATATTTCTCACCTTCGAGATTTTGGTAAATTCATTTGTCAGTGTAATTAAATATAAATTCTTAGTGAATTTTATATTTTGCAATGTAGATAACACTTTATCGACTAGAAAATACAAAAGGATCCTAACACTTCCTTATGACTGTTTTTCATTTCGACGAATTGAAAATATTAGAAAAATAATTGATTTTATCCATTAAATGATTTTATAGACAGGTCATTTAAAATAATTGACGCAAATTTTATTATAATTACTGATTAGTTTCTACCGACAAAATATGTAAAAATAAAACTATTTAAATATCAAAGTCATGCAATAATAAAAACACACTGCCTGTAATAAACATTCAGAATAATGATGAACTTGTTAAAGAGGTTAATACACGTATGTGAATAATATAGTAAATATTCCTGATTTTATCACAACAAATTATGAAATTATGTATCATACTCGTAATGCAGAATTAAACTACAATGCTTTCCTTTGGCTACACTTCACGACGCTTTTTTGTCTGACCTCCTTTCTTTTGTGTTTCTTGAAAGAGTTATAATGTGACACTTAATTCGAGACTCTTGCTCATACCACAAACTTTGAATATCTCCTATGAGAGAAAGTAATAGGTGCCTCGTTCTCTTAATCAGAAAAGATTTGAGAGCCTTTTCTTTACGATAAGCAAGTTACAGGCTATATTCTTAAGTGTATAAAGCCTTGTTAGTTCCCTCATTGAAGGTTGAGTAAGCGACACTAAAACCGGTCAAATTTTCAAACAAACCGGGGACCGCCGGCCGTTCCGAAAGCGAAGAGTATTATTAACGTCGCTTGTCAGACAGCATATGTAATAATAACACATGCCTCCTCCAGTTCGTGCAAGGAACAAGTTTAGCCACATTTTTCATCTCAAGAACCCGACCGTGTTTTTTTTGTTCAATTATTAGTAATTTGTATTAAACGCTGTTGTTGTAATTATGACCAACCATTTGTGTGCATAATGTTATTCGATAATGTAATATCCCTCCCGAAGCGTTACAACTGATACGCTACGATGGAGACACCGACAAGATCTAGATCGTGGGGCTTTCGAGATATGGAGATCCTCGTGGTTGCCTAGAGGACGAAACACTCGCAAAAGAAACCTACCTAAAAACAAAACAAAAGCGTATCCTCGGCCGCTCCCCTGACGCGTGTGTTACTTGGTGCTTAATTTACAATCAATCACGCTAAGTAAATCCTTTTATCGAATAAATTATATTGAAATTTATGCGCACGCCCGAGCGGCTGAGAAATTCGCGATGAATAATACATGCAAATGCGCGCGAGTCGAGGCGCGCGGTCGTGGGTAAGTACGCGCGACACGCGGAGGTCGCACGCGCGTGGGCGGGCGGCGGGTGGCGGGCGGCGGTCGCGGGGGCGGGGCGGCCGCCCCGGGCCGACACGGAGTGATGGAGCGCGGGGTGGGGAAGAGGCGTGACGATTGGGGTAAATGGGTGAGCGAGTGCGTATTTTTTTAGATTGCTTTTAACGACTTGGTCATGTAGCGACCACTGTGATTGTTTTTACTGTAGGGGGAACTGTAGGAAGAAAACGTAAGGACAACACGAACACATACAAATATCCATGCCGGAGGCGGGATACAAACCCGCGACCCTTCGAGTCGAGGCAGCTACTGCAGTTAACCCGTGGCTCTCCAGGCCGGCAAGGGAATTTATCACTTTTGTTTGAGCCCGATTTAAACTCGTGCGCAGTACATCTCCGCGCATTACGCCCTGAGGAAGGTCGCAGAATGGCGACCGAAACGTCGGCACTTTCACCATGGACGCGGCGTCACCCGGACAGCCAAGTAAATATTGACTCCGGCCGCGGAAACCTACGCTCTCAAAGGAATTTATCGTTTCCGGGCTGGCGACGCTGTGGTCAGCCGTGCAAGTAGTGGGTGTAATGGGGCAGGAACCTCCCCCACTACACCCACGCTTCGTCCTAGGCACAGGTTCTGTGTCTAGGATGTCGTGTATCTATTTATAAGAAGACACTAGCCGTGCAAGACTGCGTTCTCATTCGTGACATCTTTCTCAGCTTCCTCGTCCGGTGCGACACTGCCCCTCCTGGAAGAAGCTCTGTTTCCGACCTGCCTCCAGCCCTGTATAATAGTGTACTACAAGAAAGAGAGAGTGTGTGTGTGTGTGTGTGTGTGTGTGTGTGTGTGTGTGTGTGTGTGAGCGCCCGTGTATGTGTGTGGCCTGTTGGTCTAGGGGTATGATTCTCGCTTCGGGTGCGAGAGGTCCCGGGTTCAAATCCCGGACAGGCCCTCTGTTTAAAAGCTTTTTAAAGGCCATTTTACTCATTGGAACTAGCATCGACAAATAAACAAGAAAATTCTATAGAATTAGACATCTGAAATCACCTGACCAAAGACAGAAAAACTTCTAAATTAGTTCATCTGAAACATAATCATTTGCAATAATAATGTGTAAGGGGTACGGAGCTCGTGGGCCTGTTGGTCTAGGGGTATGATTCTCGCTTCGGGTGCGAGAGGTCCCGGGTTCAAATCCCGGACAGGCCCTTGGTTCAAAAGCTTGGTTTTGAAATGTTTAAAGAATTTATTGCTCTTAGCACTGACAAAGATAAATGAACAACAATTATTATACATATCAAGGATTGAATATTCGTCAACGAAAGAATAACTAAAATCTAGTCGCATGCGAGTTAATCTGGGTCTTTTCGCTTATTGTTACATATCGACTCCGACGCTCGAGATTAGCAATCGAAAGTGAAGAACAAGGGGCGAAAATGAGGAAATTTGGTATTAGCGACCAGTGGCCTCAGAGTATAGCAACTAGCGACTCTGATGAAGACAAAGTAACACAACAAATAAGTACTAATGAAATTTACTGATTTGTTTGTAATGTTGTATTTTTTAAGCGAGGGAGGTTCATGCACTTCCACCAACCAACAATCTTAACAATGTTGCAAATGTAGCGAAGAAATACTTTCGAGGTGAAGCGCTACCGTTTTTTCTCAAGCAAATGGAAGTTTAAAACGGGAGTAGTATATTTAGTGTCAGGTGAGTGATGAAAACTTGTTTGTATTAAGTGTTCTCTATAGGAACAGAGAGTCTATGAAATAAATGCAATTTGAGTTACCTTCATTTACAACCCAAGAGAGCTGGAGACGGAAATCAAAAGTAGAGAGCTGTTGATGGTGTTATCTTGGCTATTATTAAATAATATGTGGCAACTACCCAAGGGAAAAATTGTTTAAACGTTATATCAATTAATGAAATGGCCCTAAAGAGTTTTGGGATAAATGGTTGTGTAAATGATAGGATGTGGTGTTGAAGGTCGCGTTTAAGTCACGAGAGTATTTCATTTGTTGTTGTTGAGAAGTATGTATGCTCATTTTTAGAAAAAACATTTTGTTCAGTATCATTATTGATTTTGTTCAGCAGTTTACCATTTATCCTCAATTTTTGTCTATTAATACAATTTCTCTAAAATACAGATTAAAAAATTGGTTATACTTCTTTGCTCACGTCTGTTCTTTCCGAGCGTCTTTTAAACTGTAATGATAACCTGAACCAATTGAGGTTTGTTGCCACTTGCCATAATGTTACAAAGACCTTATCTTCCTTCGACCTTATTTAACTAACAAGGGTATATGAAAACTGTAAAAGAATTCTGATGTATCACGTTTAATTACGTCGTTATCTCTTGGTAAGACAACTAAAGAAAATTGGTTATCACTCCCAAAAACTGCTATCACTCCCAAAGGAATAATACGGAGGGAATGTTTTTTCTACGAAGAGTAATAAGTCATGGCGTGTTCTTGAGATGTGATACAATGTTTAAATTCAGTGTTAGTGTAGTGTGTATTATTTACTACTTGTATTCTTCCGTGGTGCAAAGGGTGAAAGCATTTATGTTTCATTCCTCTCAACCACATGTTGAGTCGTTTATGATTTCTAGGTACGTAAGAGGTGGTAAAGGTTAAACCACATCCTGTTGCTGTCCTGAATGCACTGCGAATGAATTATCGTGTTTTTTCCTTTAGAATTTGCACTTAGATTTTCTTTCCATTTGCATTTGGCTCTGGGTTAGCTTCATTGGTAGAAAACTTTCGAAAAAGGGGATGCTATTGAAATATAATGCGTTATAAATATGGATAATAGGTGGTTTTTGAGACATAATTTACTACCAACTAATATCTTGTGATCCTCTATTTATCTCTTGGAACTCGTTTTTCTCCTAATATTTCTTTGAATATCACGTTTTCCTCTCTTTTCTTTTTCTCCTTCACCTCTTTTGCGATTTTTTTGGGTATCGCGAATTTCTCATGTAATTATTCTAATAAGGGTTTCCAATTGAAATTATTATAATTTAATCTTGTATGATTTCCTACAAAAATTACTTAAGATAAAATCAAGTGGACTATCTTCTATCATCCGAAAGCCATCTGTCAATTTCAGAATTATCTTCGAAAATATGTCTTTAGAAAAGAGTAGAATTCGTTACTATTCCTCCGAGGGACACATGTGCAGAAATTATGATCTTACATCTCATTGTGTCATCGTATTTACGAGTTTTAAAACTTATCTCGAATATTCTGAGGCATTGACTCTTTGATATTTGGCGAGATCCGTAGTTTCGTCACTGCTATACTATAATAAGAAAAGTATTAATTGTAATTGAATATAAAATTACATTGTCATCTGACGAACGTATAAAAAAATCATCTTCCATTCGATATGAAATACCCGTTCTGTAACTTGCTGTGCGTCCGTCCCGGAATGAATATACCATTTCTCAGCTTCGAGAAGCACTTCGTTGCAGGAACCGAACAAAATGGCGTGGAAACTGTCACCTTCAGAAGGCTATCGCGACACCTCATTACCAACACTG
The DNA here is from genome assembly GCA_017312745.1 of Gryllus bimaculatus. Taxonomy (NCBI): domain Eukaryota; kingdom Metazoa; phylum Arthropoda; class Insecta; order Orthoptera; family Gryllidae; genus Gryllus; species Gryllus bimaculatus. The sequence goes on along the minus strand of BOPP01000009.1, from coordinate 3,399,109 downwards.
TATCCAGTAAATCACATAACTGAAGGTTGCTTATCGTCTGTACACCTTTTCTAAATATTGCTGCCTTGATGGTGTCCGCAAATGAATCACCGTTACCTCTGCACTAGGCATCGGAAGAACAATGGAGCCCAGGGGCAGAAGAGCACAGGGGGAACAGAGGGCCAGACAGCTGCGCGTAAAATAATCGTTAGATCCGCTAGGAGGTTTTGTTTTAAGAATTTCTGAAATTAAATTGTATTTCTATCATCAACATTCAGCACGGTTGATTTGAAATAGCAAATGTCATTTACAATATCTCTTTCGACATATGAGTTCGTTTTATGTCTGGATACTACTTTTAACAGAATTAGATATTGGGAAAACAATATGAACTTCAAATTATGTATATGAAAAAAGAACCAAATAAGAACATACTAAAAATTAAATTATTGTAACTTATGTACTATTCCCATGTTTTTATCAGTTTTGCAACAAAAAGTATGTTTTTTTAAATGTTGGTTTTTATACAAGGTATTTTATAGATATTTGGTATATCAACAAATACACTTCTTATATTAATAATAATGAACATATAATATATCTGAGAATAAAAGCAGATACATTTAAAGAGGACCTCCACCCACATCTGCTTCTAGCAACTATGTGGGTTATCACGTATTATCAACAGGGAAGTTTTCGGATTAATTGAAACCCTGTGCTGGATTGTTAGAGACGCGAAAAAACAAATGAAATACACTCCAGTACATATTGCCAGCAAACGTTTACTCTTTGTCTTGACATCAGTGTTGTAAACATCCATGATTCTCCCTTTGCTTTCCGACTCGGTGCGGTGAGCTTGTAGGTTCCGTTGCCGATACGTTCGCTGCAAGCGCCGCCTGTCCCCGAGGCCCGTCGACCAGTCGCCATGACATTCGCTGATCCGTCCGGTCCAACGCCGTCCGATGTCGTCCAGTGCCGCCTATCACCGTCCACCGTCAATTACCGTTTACCGGCGTGCGTCGCCGTTGCGATTTTCAATTAGTCTCTAACTTGTCCCCCGCTGTAATAATTGTTATCCTTGATTGGCGTCTGAAAGGTCACCTAATGAAATGGGCGTTCCCCTGACAGGGAATGCTTCTTTTCTAGGGGAGTTGTACGTAGTGTTTGAAAAAAAAAAAGGATCGGTGTTGGGACTTGATTACGATATGATAGCGAAACGTTGTTAATTGCGGCTGATACAATCTACGACACCCTGCTGCTAAATATTTTATAATTACAGTGCATACTAACACGCGCTGTTATTTATTCTGTGACCATGGATGCACCCAAGTGTCGTTATGTGAAAATGGTTTGCATAATGACCTCACTCATCTTCCTCTTTTTGGAATAAATAGTAAATAAAAAACTGAAATAAACGAAATCACTGAATTATAAAAATAATATTTTCAATAGCTTTCTCTAAGTGTTAGCTGAAAACGTTTTGTAAATTGATCTCAAAATGCATATTAATGCATTGTTTAAATACGTTGTGGGGTATGTAGGAAGATATACGCGAGTTGTTTTTTTCTGCACTTAAATATAAGTTTCATTATATATTTTTGTGAACTGATGAGTACTTTGCATTATGCATACACTAAACAGCAAACCACTAAGAACTGAATATATTGCATGGTTAATAGATAATGGTGATGGTAGATGGATGACTATTAAGGAACGCTGAATGATACGGTACTTAAACGCATGACCCTGAATATATTAATTTATACCATAATTATAGCTATACATCACGCTATATTAGTCAAATGGTACTTCAATTTGCAGCACCAAGTTTGGAATGCAAACCAGTAAGCAATCTAGTTGTAAAGAAAATTATTGCATTCTCAGGTTCGTTAGACACGTTTTAATTTAGTAAATGCAAAATAGTGCTAGTTTCATAATAAGGATTAATTTAAAATGTATCAACAAATTGCTATATACCGGTTCTCGGCATATCTATGGATAACGTAGAATTTTCAACATCCCACGGGAGTGATTTGAAATGAGATAATGAGCTGATTACACAATTTGTGTGACTAATTAGAGGGGCTTTCTGTCTGAGAAGTATTATCTCGAGTAAATAATTCGTAGGTTTTATATAATTTAGAATGAATGGGCTAACGTGATGAAAAATTAATTTAAAGTATATTAATGATGTAATTACGCCTGAAATAACCTTTTTGTGAATTAGAGTGAAAGATAGAACGCATTCAACACATCAGCTATTCCTATTATTATTCCTTCCATACGTCTACCCAATTCCCCAATACTAATTAACTTATACAACTTAAAAAAAGAGTTATGGCATTCCTGTTCAACATTGCAAGGGCAGTTTCTCTACAAGACAAAATACGAGTAACCTCGGCCCGCCAACACAGAACCCTGCAGCACAAATTCAACATACGTTGAATGAGTCGCCACGTTGGCTCCACGTGGTTTCGGAGTCGTAGCCGTCGTAACAGTTCGATCGCTCAGGGCGGGGCCCCATCTGGCAACAAAAGTGGGGCCGGGGCCTGAGTCCGCGCGGGCGCTCGCGGGCGCGACACCGCCCTCCGCTCCTTGCCCATCGGCCGTGGCCCGCGGCGGCGGCGGCGGCGGCGGAGGCTGAGATTCCTATCGGGCGCGCGGGGTCCTGCTCCGCGGGGGGCCCGTGGCCATGCAGAGCCAGCTGCCGCCCCGCCCCCTCCCCCTCCGCCCACCCTTCACTCCGTATCTGCGTTGTGCCCTTGCGGTGTTGCCCACAAACATAACTGTTTTCTTTTTTTTTTTTTTAAGTTGGGTAGGTTAATAGTATTACTGACATGAGTAGACGTATCTAAAGAATATTGAAGGAATAATAATTGGAATAACTGATGTTTTGAAGTCGTTCTATCAGTCTAATTCAGAAAAAGAAAGTATTTGAGATGTAATTGAGATGTGATTAGAAGATTTAATTAGAGTTTCTCTGTAAGGTGTAATACTTTTCTTGCTACATCATTCCTCTCCTGTCTTCTCTCTTATTCTCCTTTTTGCTCTTCCATTATTAGCTGTCCTCAGCTCCATTCTTCTCTATTCTCTGCTCTTCTCTCAATTCTGCTCGTTTTTCTTCCTTACTGTCTTCTCTAAGCGCCACCAACTCATCACCCATTCCACTTACCGCCACAACATACCCTCACACCACTCGCCTTGCCCTTAACGTAGCTCACCCATTTTGCCCTCCCCACGGTGCATAAGGCCGTGTCGTTTTAGCTCGCCGTGTTCGAAGCTACTCGACGTTGCTCGTGATTGATTAAATTTCCTAACAGTTTAAATTGTGTCCTTTCGGAAACCATCCCATCTCATATTAACCAACCACATCTCCTTCTATTATCTCAATTCTCTTCTTCGTAGTAAAATTTCCATTTAACCCACTACATAATTTGGTTGCTCCATTATTTATCGGTATATTACGTATCCTTATTAACAATCATTCACTTACTGGTATTTTTTAAGGAAACTTCCTGAAACCCTTTCGCCATCTCTCTTCCTACCCTTCTTTTTCTCCTCTCTAATACCCTCCTTCCGCTGTGTTCTCCCTCTTTTGTTTCATTCATCTTTGTTTCCCCTCCTCGACCTTTTCTTCCTTTTCCTTCTCTCTGTCTGATCTTCTATCCTCTTGCTCTTTCTTCATCCTTCCTTATACTCTTTGATTAGTTTTTCCTTTTTCGTTTCCTCACTTATTCTCTCTTCTTCAATCTTACTTCAAGTCACCCTCCATCTTGCCCTCCCTCTGTTCTGACGCGCACGTTTTCTTAAGCACCTTCCCCAATTCCTAGTTCCCTCTAAAATTATTTCAATTAAGAATAAATGTACACGACGAGTGTTGTTGAATACAACTAGCAGAAGCGATCGCTCCCCAATATTAGAAACTATTTTGCAAATTAACACGAGGGCTTAAGAAAACGTACGCGGATAATTCAGCGCGCCAGGAAAGTCTCTACGCCCCGATCAGTGTCGGAACCTGCCGTCGCCTCCACTTCCGCCCTCAGCTTCGTCACCTTGCGCGACCGCATTAGTGTTCCATGCGTGCCGTCACCTCGCCCCTTCCTCCCCTGCTGCTTCTGCCCCGCCCTTCGGACAGCCCCAGCGCTGCCTGGCGCTCGTGATACCTACATAACTTTTCTTGCTAGCACTCTCACCTTCGTACTGCAGAGACCAGGGTCTTTCAACTCCTCTGTAACGTGGTGGAGACCGTTACAGTGGCGCGCTCTTCTGTAGCACCTTCTTATAGGAAATAAAATACAAACTGCTACCAACGATACGTTAAACGTGCGTGAAAGCTGCGTGGGTTCGCGTGACGCAAGCAGGCGCGTATATTTATACAAAAGATAGCGCCGATGTTCGCACTCTCTTCAGCGATTTCTTACATCCATGTATTTTGAATAATTGAACGTTTAGGAGACGCCCTGTTTCTCACAAATTACCTAATTTTAATGTGCAGACGTTGGCATTCAACTCTACCCGGTGACACTAGCGCTTCCTATGACAAAAGCACCCCCCAAAAGCAGGGGGAGTTCGAAGACCCCGGGAGAGAATTCCTTGGCGATTCGTGCACACGCCTAGCGCCTAGCTGGTCGCGCTCCCGACGGGACAGCGCGTCGGCCACGCGCGCGCCGTTTTTGCGCCCCGCCGCCTCGAATGACGCGCCGTGCGTCGAGCCCTTCGCGCGCTTGAGGGGGACGCGGGTGACAGTTCAAATATTTTGCTGCCGCGTCCGCGCCGTTCTCACGCGGCGGCAGCGCCTCGCCTGGCGGAGCGTGAAGGCTCCGACGCCGCCGCCGCCGTTCATTCTCCCGGACGCGCCGGTCGCCGCGCGCTCCCGTTTGTGCTCCCGTTGAGGTGACAGCCCACAACACACGCGAGCCTAGCAGAAAAAAAAAACGTACGTCGCTATTGAAGGCGGTGTTTTACGTTTAGAGTTACGCGAAGGTAAGCGCAGAATATATATATTTTTTAAAGTAGAGAATGGCATTAGATATACATTAATCTTCTTTCTTCCATTCGTTCATTCTGCTTTATTTTGCTACGCTTGTGTCATCAGTGCAAGAAAGTGGAAAATGTTAAAGTTTCTGCGACTAGTCTAACATTTATCTATTGGGAAGGAAGATTAGTGCATCGATTTCATTGAAAATAGGAGTTTCTTTTCACCTTTCATGCATCAGCACTTGAAAGTAGATCACCTACAATTACGTAACGTATGATTCAACGTCTGAATATTAATGTTGACTCAAAGGTAAAAAAGTAATTGGCGAAATGATAGAAACACATTAACTTCAAAGAATTGGAACCCAAATGAAATGGTAATTTTGTTCCCTTCACTCGAATTGTTAGCTGTGAAACGTCTTTAAAATTTTTACAGGAGGGGAGTTCGGTTATTACAACCGCATTACTCTGAAACTTGCTACGCTATTATCTCTATCGGTTTGTAACCATTGTGTTTGTGCGATTTATTTTGGTGTTAATTTGTTCATAAAAGAAACAATTTTTCGATTACGCAGGTGTTACATGCGTAAACGCCGCCGTTGGTGCGTTTGAAGAACTCAAACAGGGTTGTAAAGCAATATCCTTTGAGAGAACACTTCTGCATAGATGAGCACAGCCTAAAACAAGAGGAGGGGCCAACAACCCTTCTGCGAACTCTTTTCCAAAAAATATTTTTTGTTCTAATGTGACATTTTACAAATAAAAAATAAAGTATACCAGGAGAGCGAAATTAAAACTTTCAAGTTACATCTAACATATAAAATTGATTTTCATGGTTCGAGATCATCGTGTATTAATACATAACAATTCTCTAAATTGTCAGGTTAAAAAAGGGGGAAATCATGAATTAGACATATTTACGGAAATAAAATATTGTATTTCGCATGACTCCATGGGCCCCTTCAATACTTTAAAGGGTTCATAGTCATCAAACTGATGTACTTACGGATGCTCATTATATGTTATAATGCCTAAAATGTTCAATTTTGTTTTAGTAATTTGACTTTTGTTCGGGTACATCGTTGTAAAATTCTGTATGTCAATCCAGAAATGGCGTGAATAGACTTGAGCAGCAAAGGCAAAGATGTGCCAATACTCTATCATCTCCTTCGACAAGAAACATTTGTTTGATTGATATATCGCTTGCATTCTTCCAACCGTACTGTCTGCATTTGTTACTGAGTCGCGTCGTTTTGTAGAGAAAAGAAGTATTTAGCATGCGTAGAGAGTGTCGTTGGTATTCTACAAATGTTCCATTGTTTGTATATCGTTTAAGTTATTGTTAATGTAATAGATTTGTAAAGAGTGTGTACCAAGAATATTGTTGTATATATTACTCTTAAAGAGATATAATCACTTACATCGCTCGGTTTGGCTTCAAGGAACTGACGCCATCAACCTGAAATCATAAATGAGCGCAGTTCTTGAGCAGTTCGCAAAGTTGATTGAACTAGAGCATTAAACGGGAAGCGCTCGGCAGGGCAAGGTGAAGCAGCGGCGGGGCGCAGGGCGGCCAACCTCGGAGGGCGGACAGTGAAGCGGGGAGGGACTTGGGCGGATTGGGCGGTCGCCGAGAGGCGGTGCCATAAATCTGGTTAGTCTGTCTAAAAAGACCTTAAAGAAGAAAAATTGAAGCTTATTTGAATATCAAGGTCGCCGTAACACTGGAATCCAATGTGTGCCCAACGAAATTTTAACATTTGTGTATGGATCGTAAACTCGTATGTAAAATAATAATTAAAAGGTCTTTTAGTAACAAAGCTTGTAGTGGATATATTGTAAAAAAAGAATTAACGTTACGTAGTGAAAGACAAACTTACGTGACACGGATCAGGAAGGAAGTGAGAGGGTGTTGAGTGGAGAGGGATGATTTGACGCGGGCAAAGAGAGGCGAAGAGGGTGGGGTGAGGAGGCCTGGGCGGGTTGGGCGTGGTGCTGGGCCTTGAGCTCAGCCCCCACCCTAGAACCCTGAGACTCCCGCCCGAGGCTGCTTCACACATTATACACACACACACACACACACACACACACGTGTGTGTCCGTGTGTCCTCGCACATTAAGTCGCTTAGTGACGTTAATGGACTGCACACTCAGCGACGTTCCTATTCCAAACTCTTACTTCCTATAAGGGAAAGGTGATTTTATTCTTTCGGAATTGCATGAGATTGCATTACATTCAATTACACTCGATTCAATGGAAAGGAATTGAATCGAATAGAAACGAGTTGAATTAAAATTTCCTGAATGTAGGAGGGCGGCGAATTAAGTCAGCAGGATTGATATAGTGCTTTGTTTATTTTTTAGTGTGGTACTTTCAGGATTGTGTGGTCGAATAAGTGAAGCAGAACTCTTCCAAAAGGGTCGCAAAATCTGTTCCCGGGGAGGGTGGGAATGCTTGTTATTTGCAATTGGTGTACGTGTTCTGTCGTGAAGGGTCGAATTTGTATTATTGATGTGAAAATTTAAGTGCGTTCAAAGTGAACAACGCAATATTTTGACTCACTTTTTTAATGTCATTGTGTTTCCAATTGCAGTAATTTGAATTTTAGGGACTATTACATTTGAATAACTAGGTTATTCTAAGTTTGTTTTCTTCAATGAGTTAAGCAATTAAAATAAACTTTGTACAGTAGAACCTCGCAATACCAAAACCTGCAAATCCGCAATTTTGGATAATCCAAACAAAATTCGGTCTGGAGAAAAAAATGTTTATTTGTAGTATAAAGATTTAATTTTATAATTACTGTAGAACTGAACAATTAATAATTTAAATACAAGTTGTCGAAAGAAAACTATTATTGCACCGATTACTACGGTGAATATGACATGGCTATATAGCGGTAATTTTCACTTACAGGAACTTGCAAAATCGGAAATCTTTTTACGAAAAGGACTGAATCTGCTGGATGATGGGATGTGATGATGCGATCTCTACGAGACGATACCATTTTCTCACATCGCACGCTACATTGCATTTTCTGCTAATTTTAAAGATGTATTTGTATATGTACGGTATATGTTTTGTGGTAATCCGAACATTTCCGAATCCGAACAGACCACACCTCAAATTTGTTCGAATTACCAGGATTCTATTGCAATAGGAAAGTTTTCTAACAAATTACTAAAATGTGGTATAAGAGGGATAATAACACCCTCGCTGGTGTCCTCTGGCTGATATTCATGTTCTGCTGTTATGAGAATATTACTGCTACTGCCATTAGATGTTTTCAGAGTGAATGATGTAGATACTGGAATGCCACTACCATTGGATACTGTTTTTTTTGAATTGTTACTGTCTTTCTAGAATACTGTCTTTTTGATATTAGGGTACACTATTTACTTCCAACTTCTAGCGTTACGTCTCTCAATCTTCACAGTGTGAAAATAACAATTGCTACAGTAAATCGAACTCTCTCGATTTAGGAGCGTCGTGTGTCTAGGTAATGTTCTGTTTCAGAGCGAGACAGAAACGTTTACTCGGATTCATTGTAACAAACGCGACTGTGGAGGGTTACATTCCGGAAATAATTTTCTTTGGTACAAAGGAAATCCGGCAAAATGCATCATATCTTATTTAGCATCCAAAACCCCCATTTTCATGATGTTTCCTTTTTTAATGAAACATGGGTGTAATGTGATAGCTTCATTATCTTCATGAATACGTCTGGAAACGCTATTACTCGTAAAACAACAACATTTTGCAGATTAGTGTTATTTTCTGCATTCGTGACAATTAATAAAACTGTTAACAGTCACAAATGCAGAAAATAACTCCAATTTTTTGAAGAGAAACTTACACAATTCCATTTTGAAAATCTAAGAGTATACGTGTTGGAGTGTGTAGTAAGTTCCGAGCTCGGAGATTCGAAGAATCTATTTAAAGTAATACTTAATTATTATTATTATTTGTCAGTTAGTTACATCTTGTCGTAAAGTAGATAATAATATTTTTAATTCAAAAAATAAGAATACGACCCGGAACACATGAAAATATACATTTAACTTTCTCGGGACAGAAAAAATAGTGCATTTACTTACTAAAGCTCTTGATAGATATGACACTTGTAGTGAACAAGCTGAAAGTACCGTTTTACGTGAAACATGGCACTTAACAAGCATAAAAACCTTTAAATGTGGATCCTTCTTGTTGTTCTCAGTTGTGACTGCAGGTGGGATGACATTGGAGAGGTTCCTTGTTCTAACTCCACCACTTACGACGCATCATGTAGCTCAAGCTCACTTGGCCAAGAGCCAAGGCCTACCGGCTTACATAGGGACAAAAAATCCAAATAACCAACTGCGCTTCTAGGTGTTCTCAACAAGTCCTTTCAACGGCGCCGTGCCGTACAAAACTCAACTGACCTTCACATCGCCACGGAGCAATCCTGAGAAATATCAATTGCAAGTATCTTTAAATGGCTCAAATGTTGTTCCAATATTTCGTGAATTTTAATTTTTGTTTCGTTTTATCTACAAAAACGTAAGAAATAACTCTTGAAAAAGAAATAAATAACCAATTTATATACGAAAGAATTCGTAATACAACATTCAATTCATATTTTATACATCATATGCCACGAGTTCCGATTGCGAAAAGAATCTAAGATTTTTGAGTAAAAAATAAACAATTGAAACATTGCGGAAGCTCTCTTGTCGTAGACGGTAATAATGAAATTGAATATTCCTGTTTTGCCTTCCTGCTCTTAACAAAGCGCAAAGAAAGGTTCATTAATACCGAGTTGCAATTGGCATGCAAATGAGATGAGAGCATCGTAACGTCTAGAGACAATAAATTTAAGGCTAATCACAGTCCAGCAAGTCAGTCATCCTCTCTCCTTTATTTGCCATTCCTCGCTAACAATGGGATGTTACCACGCACCCGTATACCTAAACAAAAACCCAACGCGGCGGGCGTCTGGAAATAGTACGTGTCACGCGACAATTATTCATTTCCGATAACAATTGCAAAGTGGGCCGTTCACCTTGGCGCCTCGGCCGCAGGGAACAATTGTTTCAATTCCGAGCTCGCGTCTGGCAGCCCCGCCCTGCACATTGTGCGCAGGACGCCAGGCCCACTGGGCAGAAACGAGTCGGTTGGCGGGCATAAGAAACATATACACGAAACGAATCGAAACCTAATAAAACCAATCTTCAGAAAAAGCGAACTAAACAAAAAACAAAATTAATAAAAACATACTAAACAAGAAACAAACTGAACAAATAGCTGGTAATGGAACTAAAAACGAAGGGCGCTGAAAACAAAGGAAACTGAAAATAAAAGGAAGTGAAAATGCTGGAAACTGAAAACACAGGGAACTGAGAGGAAATCGACGTGCAGCGTGAAGCAATTACATTATTCTGTTGTAGCATAAGCAAGTACTTGAAGACAAAACTACAATATGCACTCATGATTGAAAGTGATACTCAATCCCACAACAATTGGAACAGAAGCGCTGGCGGCGTTCCTGCAGCTTCCGCTATCTGGAATAGACACGGATAACAACCTTGACTACACAGAGCTGCGTATACATTTGTCCAATTAAAATATGGTTTTACTTAATTTTCTATCAGAGGAAGCGCTTTCAGCCTATTTTACACGGTAATTTTTATCCTTTTTTTTATCATTTTCCTGTACAGAAAGTTGAAGGAAAAAGCACGTTCGTTTCTACGCAGTATGTTTTGATTCCGAAACTGGATGAGACTGATTCCAACGTTTTACAGTCATTTCTGTCTTTGTCCGTTGTTACGAAGAATATACTTCCTTTGGACGCAGCCTATAGCGCTGGAGTTCAAACATTTGAACATCGCGTCTGTTTACATTCCTAATGCACATATGCGACAATATTAGAATACAGTCCATAATTTATTTCTCACTACATAACTACTTCACATTACAATTGAACACATCAGAACGTTCTCACATACCTACTAAATGAACAAATGCCTCAATACGCATAACTAGATAGTGTCGTAAAGTGCCGCCAGTAGCGCGGTAGTCACATTGGATGAAATCTGTACCGAAAAATTAAGCGTGCGTCATTTGTTTCGTACAAATTACATCCAGAGCGGTCTGTATGTTTCCTTTACCGTCGAAAAATGATGAAAAAATGATGGTGTAAACCAGGCTTTAGACACGCTCGAGGGTCCGTGATACGCACACGTTTGAGGTCGTATCGACCCACTGCTTCTGCGTCTCGCGCTTCTGAGCCGCAGGTGCCGATCGAAAGTGACGGAGCCCTCCGCCGCAATAGCGACACGTAGGCCGGCGCCGACACCAAACCTGTTCACCGGGTAATTCACGTCTCATCTCGTGTGCGCCACGCTCGCCGACCTTCCACCCGTGTGTTTTATTTGGCAGCGGGGCAGCGGCCTTCACTGTAACGCCACCGGAGCATTCAGTACTGGATTGTTTGATTGATTAAGTGATGTTTCCGAATACCTTAACTGCTGTGGTTGTAACTCCCGTTAGAGTGGTGAATGTTTTTATTATGCCGGGAGGTGGCGGTGTTCTTTCGCTGAATGGTGAGATCCGGTGGCGTCTTACACGGCGGCTTGAAGGGGATTTTCTTTCCCAGGTATCTCCTCATCAGGTGATGCCCCAGCCAGCGCAAGCTCTAAGCTCCCGACTGGTCACTCGAAATATGCGTTCCAAGGAATTAAAACATTGTCCGCGATTGTGGGGCGTAATCGTGTGGTTATCTCGTTTCCATTCCTCGCTCGCCGGCCAGACGGAAAGAAGACGTCCCCCGCGTGGGTTAGGGGGGATGTCTACCAGCGAGGTAGACAGGGGCGAGATTGGGGCAAGTAATGAAATACTTCCTTGGTGAATGGTCTGAGTGTGTAAGGAAAGAAGAGGATAAAGATGAGTCGCGCGGTACATGGTTAATTTCTTATGGTACTTGTTTAGCATTCGCCTACAGGAATAGGCCTAGAACTTTTAAAGTTCTTCTAAAAAACTGATTCAAAAATAGAACAGAAATGCGTAGAGCTGCTTCTCCAAAAACAAAATTAATGATTAAATATTGTGTTATTTGAGTACAGAATGTAGCTTGTAGAATGCAGATGGTTGGCGCTTATACCATACCGTACTCGTTTCTCCTGAAATTGAAGACGTCGATCTTCTGCAAATTCTTTGGAATTTTGTGTATTGGTTTCTGAGGCTGTTGATTTGTTTACTCGTTGCGTTCTGTGAGATTTCAAGTGTCTGCGAAGAGTTGTCATTGCTGAATGATTGTATAAATGCATTCCAAACACTGCTATTTTTCAACAACTTGACTAAATGTATTGTTTTTGTGTGTTACAAGTGTTTTCAAATCTGGACACAATATTTTCATTTTGCCTAGTCGTTGACTGCGTTACTTGGTGTTGTCAACATTGTAAGAATAACCATCCTTCTTCCAAAAGCAATGTCATACAGCTATCCAATGTTCTTATCGAAATATCACATGCTCCTAGTAAAACAGAAAGATCAATGAAGATGTTGACATCACAGAATTTTTGGAACCTTTGTGAGTAGGCAACGCTGGGCTTGCTTCACGGGCTGTCCCCGTTATCTCTCGATTGCAGAATGCTTTCACGGGTCGCGCGAAGAGAATGTAGTCGTGCGACCCAAGAACAGGAGGGAAGGCAGTGGCGGGGACAGCAGTGGCAAAGGCGATGGCGACGAACGATCTACTGCATTGAGGGTGATGACGGAGGTAGCGATGTCTAGGACAACGGTATCGCTAATTGTAGCGATAACGATAACAGCTGACTGGGGGAAGAATGGTGGTTGCAATGAACTGACGACGAATGTTTATAAACTTATGTAACTTTGGAAGTAACTGAGAGGATGAAGAAGAATACCTCAGTGACGATGGGTCACGTAAATAAAAGTAAGAAAATGCTTTTACTAGAAAGCTTTTGAAGTGCGAACTTACGTTTTGGTAAATGAAATCTAAGTACCATCTTTTACGTCTACCAAGTAGTATTTACTTATATTCAATACTTAATCTTGTACTAAGAACTTTTTTACAGAATTTACTTGAAATGTTGAAAAAAATAATAAAGCTGAGCTTTAACTTAATTTTTTAAGTAAATACTGAGAATTGTTAGATCACGGTGGTGATCACACTTACGTGAGATTTTCTGTCAACACCAGAGTGTGGTTGAGTTTAGAACCATAGAAATTCTTTATTATTGTTTGAATGTGCTTATAAGAAAAGAATTGCTTATAAGAAAATAATCATATGAAAACAATAATTGCGGCTGTATTCTTGAATTTACGAATGCCAAAAAACAACTGCACTCTCGTTATTACACCTGAAACTCATTAGCAAGAGTTGTATTCGTTTCGTAAGAACGTGAATTGGTTATAAAAACAATCGCCTGCTCTGGAGAGAAGAAATAAAACAATTCACATTTAATAAAAGTTTATAATTTATTTCATATTGTAAGGTATGCGGATTGTGAAAATCATTCAACATTGAAATTTATTGTAAAATAATACGCAGCTTTTTAGAATTAAGTTTGTAAAGCAAACTGCGTACTCAGCTATTATTAATAAGAGCGAGTTTGTGAAAAACCGAATCTGAGCACGCTGTATGTTAGCGGCCTTTATACTACGAAGACTCTACTTCTTTAATGCTATATTTTGATTTTCAATATATTTCAGAAAGTGCATTTGTGAAAAGTGTCTGCCTTTCAAGCAATTTTATCGAAAAAAATAGGTTTTTTTTTCTGTGTAGGAAATTACATCAAAAAAGCTTACAAACTTAGCCTCACATATTCCTACACATGAGACGAGTGTTTACTGATTTCCCAGCATTCTCCAACAAATGTTCACTTATTTTCCCGGCATTTTCTTCCTAGCAAAGTGTAATTTTATTCACATTAAATTACGTAAACGCTATTGCTTGGTAGTAAATACTTTTACTGCTTGCTTGAAGTAAAAACAAACTTCACTTTTAATAAAAGTTTATAATTTATTTCTTGTTGTAATGTATGCAAATTGTGAAAATGACTCATCATTGAAATCCATTATTCACTCCCCGTATGGCTGTGACAGATATTAATAGAGATGATGGTAGAGGTGTGGATGACAATAAGGACAGCGGTTGTGAGGAGACAATAGTGATGGCGGTAGCGGTGGAGGAGGCGGCGGCAGTGTCAGTGACTGTAGCGGCGGCGCGGCGCGGGGCGGCGCCAACGATTGCAGTAGCGATGTGATTGAGCGGCAGTCCCCTTTTCGGCGCAGGTGACTTTCAATTTCGATCCCAGACTCAATCCGTTACGAAATGCTGCTTCAGAAGAGAATGCCGACGGTAGCCCCGAACAACACTATGCCATTAGAAAGACAGTCTCCGTTTCTGGAGTCGGGTTCTCGCGGTACGTGACCAGCGAAAGGAGCCGCGAGCATTTTTCATGTGCCAGTGAACTAAAGCAGTTGATAAGTATCCCAGTACCAGATGAAATATGTGCACTGTACGAGCAGCTCCTATTCCATTTTTGGAAACGAATGGTTCTATGGTACATGTCTTAAAGAAGCAACAATCAGCTTTTAAAAACGCAGTTGAGTTAAAATGTTGTTACTGAGGAATGTACTTTGCATATTTCTGTTCCTCACAAAAATTCCTAACAGTATTTTCAAGAGATAATGAAAAAAAAGATTAACATGTTTTCTGAGGTGTCTTATTTTAAAATATTATATTTTTAAAATCACAGATAAGGGCATCCGAAAAAAGAGTAAATAATTAAAAAAATGACGTTACAAATAAATAAAATCAATGCGGTTTGTATGTGATGTAAGATGCATTACCTCTCATTAACATAAACATTTAAGTAATTACCGATGCAAGATTAGAGAAAGGTAACAATTTATAATATACTGGTCATGTTGCATGTTTCGAAGATGACAGCGATTTTATCTCAAACTCCCGATCGCCAATAGAGATATTTTCTGTACATTCATAAAAGCGACATACGAAGAATAATTTACGATTAATATCAACCGCGTACGAGATTTTAAAAAGCCTCCGGGGTGTAATCACAATTGTACTGATTTTAACTGAATTTTGAAAATATGCAATTAATCATCATATATACATTTAGGGTGACTGATAATGAGTTGATAACGACCTCTCTCAGTGCTGAGTATAATCTAATAGAAATTATACCACGAACAAATATGTATCTATAAATATGAGTGAAACTTTATAAGTTTGCTGTAAAAAAATGCTTAATATTCCAGAATATGTCAAGTGTGTTAATATTCAGAAATGTATTTCGCTTCTGAATAGGGTGGAATAGTAAATGTTTTTTGATCATTATAGTAGTATATAAAGGAAACACATTTTGAAAGACGAAATGTTTGATTGTAAAAGAAACAAAATTTTAACTTCCACAATTGGCTTTAAAAAAATATCTTCAAGGAAGAAACCATTAAGAAGGATGCAATAACTTTACCTGTCGAAGGTTTGAGTATCACTCCATCAAAAAATTGCATCTATCATATACCTGTCTTTAATGTAGTGTGTCTTGAGGGCTGAAAAATTAACCAATGCATTCGGATGCGTAAAATAAGCAGTGTTGGAAGAAATATTGCATCAACACGTCAGTCACCTCTCTTACGCAGTAAAATATTTCCAGAAGCAAAAGGTGTACCAAATATTTATGTGCGAAAATAACACCGATTACTTGGCCACCGGACGCCTAATCTTTTCCAATCAACTCTCTTGGCAGTTGGACACGTTTCCGACGAAGTGATGACCGGCAAATCTATCTCTTCCATCTCAAAGTAGCGATAGCACTGTTAGTTCAGATTCAGTATATCACATACTTAGATTTACATTTGAAATGAGCAACGAATGTGATGTAGGATGCCGTTGAGGAAAGTTGTTTCGTCGTTCTACTTACAAAACGTAATTTCTCACGGTTTGCTCATGGAATTACATTGGAAGTGCGTAAGTCAGAGTGATATATCAGAGGTTGATCGCTGACATTTGCAAACACCTATTATGTTAGCATTGTGTACTACAAAGGTATGTCCCATGATAGCCACTTATACCAATTTTAGTTGGACATAGCGTGTTTCGTTTGTGTGTGTTTAATTATTCCACATCATTCGTAAATTCGTGTAATAAGAAAAACTTGTTCGTGTAAAATTTCCAAATTATTGTTTTATATATAGCATAAATATCGAAACATAGATTGAGCATAATTTTCCACTTCTTGCAATTGTGTGACATTTTTAATGAATCAGGTCGGTGAACTTTAGAGGAAGTAAGCGAATGGATAGTCATCATCAGTTTGTATACTACAAATTGCGTTTTTTCTCTTGATAGAAATATTTAACTTTTGTCAAGTATTTCACAGTATTTAAGTTTGGTCAAATTAAAATGTAGACCTCAATAGATCGGGGTATGATATTGCTATTACTACTAGTCTTGGATGAATAAGAGTATACACGAAAATGCACACAAGGTAATAACTATTTTCTGTGATTGTAGCTTCACCTCACCTTTACTCTGGGGTTTGCTCTTGTTGTTATGGTGCGTGATATAAACAATTTTTTTTCAAAAATCAAGAAATGATGCATGGAACTTTGTTCTCAGTATTTATGTCAATTAGATCGGTGATGTTCAAGAGGACGGCCAAGTGGACGTGCCCTGGTCTAGCAAGATCTGCGGGCTACTGTTGAGGCCCGATGCTTTTTTTTATTTCTGCTTAGGCTGAATGCCCTCAGCAGCCGAGTACGATACACTGATGGTCCATTGAATTATATTAACATTGCTTAGGAAACATGATTGACAGATGAATACATTGAGTACACGAACACGTTAAGTAGATTCAATGTTTCTGGATTAAATGTTCGAAGCGATGTCAGGTACATGATGACCAGGGAAGGTGGAAGAACTGTCGCGATAGTTTCCGCTTTAGTCTATTGTAGTGAGGATTTTATTTTTCTATTTTGAAGTGTACGGCTGAGGGGTTGTGGTCCAATGCATGTTGACGTCTTTCGAGTTGCGTCGGGCTGATTTATCGAGCAGTGCGAAGAGAAAACACTTCTCACGGTATTGGAAAATAAGTAAACTTAGTAACGGCATTTAAAACTGAGTAGTGGTGTTCCAAATTATACGTATCTATTACAATCAACGTTTATTTACAATTTAAGCATTGAGGGCCACTGAAGATCTCTCTTACCAATGTAATTGATAACAAGATTAGATCTGATGATTTTCATATTTCTGTTTGTTCTAGTCACTTAAGAAATTATTTCTCATAAATTCGGCGAAAGCCCCATAAGCAACAATTACAGCCGCCGAGAGACGAATCTTCTAAAGCGGCCACCACGATCAGTCTGCCTCAAATTGTACATCTGAGAAACGCTAATATTCACAAAGGCACTAGATTATTCAGTTTATTAATCCTTTTTACACAAATTATGGAGAACATGTTATATTTTGTACCATTGTAAGTAAAAATATTTGTTAAGATGAATAAATTGTGTAATGTGGTTAATGTTTGGGTGTGAAGACAATAGTACAAGCACTGAAGCGCCCGACGTAACTATAAGAGTGGAGTTGGGTCGTTTACGTGCATTGTGAGGCAATTCCATTTAAATTATTGGTCCGATGCAACTACCTTCAGAAATGTTTAATGTAATCAAGGGTTTGTATTCAACGACTTCGAAGTCCTTTACTAATGAAGAGGAGACCACGAGTAAGATTTTCTGTAATTTCGGAACACATTGCGGAGGCTATGGTTTTCATGTCCTTTCATTGTTATTGCCATTTTGGTAGACACGGTCCTCGTTTTATAATAAGATGTAAATTTAATATTATAATTTATCAAGTCATTTTTAATTTTAAAAAGGTGGTTATAATTGGTGCACTTACTATAATTTCCATTTTTATTTCCTAAATATAAAATATGCTCGCGTTTTGGACTTCAATTTTCGTCAGTGTATATTTCAATATTAAATTGTACAAATAGTAATGCCATTATTGGTAACAAACTTGTAAATAATTTATTAACTACTTAATAAATGTATTAACTAGTGAATAAAATGTATTAACTATTGAATAATATGATATTGGTGTTTGGTGAACACACAAATGAAATGACGCTGAGTGCTATATAACTTATTTAGTTTCAGTACGTAACCTTAATATTAAAATGAGGCGGCAACAGAATTAATAATTTTTTGTAATACTAGAATTTTTTTTGTAATAGACACAACTAAACAGAGCCGAAAAGTCAAAATTAACGGCCAGTGACCGTTATGTAATTTAACAGCTCTCCGTCCGTCCGTTCGTTTAACATAATAGAAAAAATAAGTTGTAGCTAAAGATGGCGTACGTGTAGGATGCTAATAATAGTTTGTATTTATTTCTATGATTTTTTGAAAAAGATGGTATTCCGTGAAACATTGAACAACGCGTGGCCAATATCAGAAAATAGTCTTATTTTTTTTCTCTCTGAATGGACCTTTATAATATTTGGCGCAGAGGACAGCCAGTAAAACTGTTTGGGGAAACCTGGTCTAGGCGGTGGCGGTGGCGGTGGCGCAGGTCTGGCCGCAGCGGACCGGACCGGACCGGGGCTTATCTCGCGGAGGGCCTTGCCCGGGGCGCTAGCGGGAGATGCATGGCCTGCTGCGCGTTGAAATCCACCGTCGCCGCCGCCAGCGCCGCAGGCGTTTTGCACTTGCTCGAGCACCATCTATCTCTTTGCCGCGGCACGGCAGACCCGGTGCCATTACAATTGCTACATCCTGATTGCGGTCTGCTCTCCCGCAGCCTCCACCTGCTCCTGTGCTTTCGGGAAGACCCGAAGAGGCAGATATGCAGACATTGCACCGCGAAGCGGAAAGCTGGTTATTGCTGTTCGCTACATTGGACTTTTGAGTTCAACTCGTTTCTGGTGGAGCGCAAAGGAAGATGAACATGTTTTTTTTAATTTCCTTTCGATTCCTTCTTCTTAAATTGTACAACAGACAGAAAATTAAATGCGAATCATACGACCTATTATTTTTTCATGAAATTATAAGGATTTGGAAAAGTAAAACTTTGTTCAGTTAGTGATGCTCCAGTGCTTCTTTTCACATAGATTTACCCTTTTCAAATGAACTGAAACAAGTAAAAAATAAGTTTTTATTTAACTGATTGACAGACTTAATTCTTGTTGTTTCTAAATTGAGTCCTTGAAATTTTTATCATTACTGTCTCTTAAGCGTCTTTCAAATATTTTAATAAATTTGATGTGGATAAATGGAAAACCAATAAATTTAAGATAACAGTTATTTTGCAGTCTTATCAAAGGCAAACTTCATTTTTTCATGGTAAAAATTCCTTCTTTCTCTCTCTCTCTCTCTCTCTCTCTCTCTCTCTCTCTCTCTCTCTCTCTCTCTCTCTCTCTCTTACGCTATGGAAGAGACTAAAGTAGTACCATCTTTCTACCAAACCACTTGTACTTCCAATTTAAGTTGTAATGTTCAAAGAAAATTGTTTAGTGAATAGTTGGTAATGATGATATTCTGAAAAGTCACTCAAGAGTTGTAACATTCAACTGAAAAGAAACTCGAGTGGCCGAATCTCTCATAACATAAGAACGTAAATGTTATTTAGCATTTCATTGGTGGTGACATTACAGCGCATTCTTTTGTTAGAGTAAAAGTTGTGGCGAATAATGTTTCGTTCTGAGAATGTTGGAGACTTTCTTTTATGCATACCTGCTAAATTCCATCGTAACCTTTTATTCAAGTAAAAGTCCCAGCAAACGTTAAAATATCTTCGCAGTGAAAATGTTACGAAATACTCTTTTTGTGCATGTCCCACATATGAGTTTTAATGAGGATCATTAATGTGATGAACCGTCCGGGTATTAACGTTGTAAATTAATGCATTTGGCTGCTGTCCGTATGGTCGCAGACACTGGCCTTTGAACAACTAAATATCGCTTCTTTAAGTTGTGTAGCATTTGCTGTTTTTTGCTCATAGGTTAATTTAATATTTTATCTAGTCATATTTCACGTATCATTTACTGTGTAATAATTTATAATAACTCGTAACTATAGACACGGTAAATGGTGTTAGGAACGTAGTTTCCTCAGTTGCTAGGCTTTAATGATTTGAAAATCAAAGATTCCAATTTGTATGTGAGGTTTTTTATTATTGTTGCATTATAAACACGTCTAAAAATATGAACATATTTTGAAATAAAGAAAATACTATAATAATTTCCGCATTGTCATTTCTTTTATAGAACTACAAAATTGTATCACCATGCTTTATGCGAGATAAGTTAAAAATGATAAAAGCATATTTGTGAAATATGCAAACATTAAAATGTTTTGTTAGTATTCTCCACAGCATTGGTAGACCGAATGAAAATGATTGTAGTTTTCCATGCAATAACAAATTAAAGTTCGTTGTACAGGCAACAGAACAATGGTAAGCTGCTCATGATTTGTCCTGGTCACAAATAAGAGAGCCAAAGTATAAAGAATACGCAAGTTTTGTAATTTATTTTTTTCCCTTTGAAGTTTGGGAGTAAATCTTCCACAAACGTAACATAAGTTATCAGGCTGATTATCACCCTTTCGATGTGAAATGACGATTGACGTTTTATGGAAGTAATTGAAAATATGATGCATGAAGAACAAGTTGTGTAATAATAATAATCTCTCTCTCTCTCTCTCTCTCTATAAAACAAACTCGGGTTAGTTGCAGAATTTATAATTCGAAACGATTGGTTCAATTTTAATTACTTCTGATTTGTTAGATTCATCTCCAATCCGAATAGCAGAATAACTATTAAAATATCGGAAACATTCACTAGATGGCTGTAGAACAAAACTAAATATTCATGTCAAATGAAACCCGCAACACTTTCCGAAGGATTTGTTATCTATGTCGTTAAGTAACTCCTAAATGAAGCATTCTAGGGCAAGGGAGAGGGAAGAGAGGGCGAAGACAAAAAGAGAGAAAGGATGATGAATGGCGTTGTCTGCCGGGTTCAGATAGTTATTATATTTTTCAAAGCTGGTCATTCTCAAATATTTAAATACACGTCATGCAAGACCTGAGTGTACGAGATTATCACATATGTTTCGTATATTTTAAGTGGAAGATTACATATTAGATTAGTTTTGTATTATTATTAGTATTTATTTCAATTTATGTGTTAATTACACTGTTGTGAAAACGAGATGCGAAATTGGACAACACCAGGGAACAAGATTTTTACCTCCAAAAAGTTAGGAGTGCGCAACATATTCGATTTTATATGGAGATTACGAATATCACAATAAAAACGTCATATCACGTCACAATTTTTAAACGTACCATATTTTTTTCCGGTTTCATATCGTATTTTGCTATTAAATTTTGCTATTAAAGCCAAGAAAACATGCTCCCCCATACGTCACATACATTTTTTACTGTTTTTTTACTAAATAAATCTAAATCTAAATCATTACAGTTCTGTGGTTTTTGTAAAGTGAAATTCGCCATATGATCTATAGAATTGAAAATGCAAAACCATTATATTTTGTCGACGCGACACCAAAAATTCCTTCCACCTTAACACACGATATCCTAAAATTAGTCGTTCATTAATTTCATTATATTTCTAATGTATATATCTAATGTATCTTTTTCGTCCATCTTCGTCACTGTTTCCAAAAAAATCGCTTAGCCTCACGAAGTGAACTTCATCACATCCAAACCTGATCTGTTCTTCACTTTCCTTTTCTAAAATACTATATGAATTGATATACCAGCACGTTCGTTAATTGGTTCATAGATCTCAATTTCAGAGGTTATTTAACTTCAGAAAATATTCAAGGAATGAACGTGAGATGGATTAATAGCATTTCTTCTTAACCTCTTCACCTCGAGTCAATTCATCTACTTATTTTCCTAAATTGTGATTAGCTAGTCACTAGTTTGTTTAGGAAAATACATTGTTTTATATCTTGCCTCTGTTTTATTTCCAACATACGTCATTCAATAAGTAGCATATTTTAGTTTATCACCTTGACAAGAGCATACCTCATCGAAATTCAAATACTGTCTCCTTAAAAAGTACGAGTTATGGATTATCTCAATAATAGGTAAAATTTTCAGCTTGGGAAACTAATAACTCTCATTTCTTTGTCTCTCATCTTGGGGAAACACGAAAGACGAGTGTTCAAGAAAAAGTGACACATCGCCAAAATTTTCACTTTTCAGAGAACGGATTTATTTTTTATAGAGCCATTTATTTTGCAAACATAGTGTTTTATCAAATGTACATACTGTCTTGTAAACTAATATAAAAGTTTTAGTAATAAAAATATATTATTTTCGAAACATTTCTTTTTCACATAACTCGAAAATTAGGATTTTGAAATGTCGATTTCGTTGTGTACCGACTACATTTTATAATGTTTGTTCCCACTTTTCGACATTACTAAGCAAGAATGGTTGATATGCTTTTATTTCTCTCGAGGACTCCAATATATGTTCACTTTCTAGATAGTTCCAAAGTTTCTATATTTGTTTCTTTTGAATTCAAGAAAGATCGATTTCCTGATAACTCACATACTTAACAGAATCCAACATGAAACAATAATCATATTTCCACCAAGAACAAAGAAAAGTCTAATTTAATCAGTAAAATGTTTACAAATCAAAACCAATTCATTGTATCGAAATATGGTAACTCTGTTTCGAATAAAGAAAGATTTGCCCTTCTAATTTGTCTCTGATCTAATAAACGAGAAGTCTGCCTAAGTGATAGCATCAAACATTTCTCTCGTAGCTGTACAGATTGACGTGGCTTGGATTATAGCTGCAGGTTGCCTCAGATGCGCTCTTCATTTGCAACAGCGCCTCATGTAATGGGCGGTGTCGGAGGCGGGCAGGGGGTGGCGGCGGTGACGAAGGCGGTAGCTGCAGCAGAGACGACGGCGGTTGTGGCAAGGAACGTGACAGCGGCAGCAGCGGCAGCGACTGTTACGGAGATGAGGTGATGGTGACAGAGACGGGGACGGTGATGGAGGTGAGGACGGAGAAGTGGGCGGGGAAGGGGACTGGGAAAGTGTCGGAGAAAGATTCGGGGACGGGGACGGCGATGGGGACGGATAAGCGGTCGGGGACGGGGAAGTGGACGGGGATAGGCTACGGGAAGGGGACTGTGATAGGTTGGGGCGGCGAAGGATGGGGACGGGAAAGGGGACGGCGAAGAGGACGGGGACAGTGAAGGGGATGGGGAGGGTGACGGGGAAGGGGATGGGATCGGAGCGGAGACGAGGAAGGATATGGGGATAGGGACGGGGAGGAGACTGTAACGGGGTCGGGGCGGAGACGGCGATTGGGACGAAAGAGGATGGTGAGGGACGGGAAAGGGGATGGCGAAGAGGAAGTGCACGGAGACGGTGACGGGGAAGGGAATGGGAACGAGAATGAGAATGGGGACGAGGAAGGGGACAGGGGTACGGACGGGAAGGGGACTGTGATGGGACGAATAAGAGGATGGGGAGGCGACGGGGACGAGCATAGGAACGGGGTCGAAGAAGGGGACAGAGATGGAAACGGGACTGTGATGGGGTCGGCATTGGAGACGGGGAAAGGGGGGCAGTGACGGGGTTGGAAAAGGGGGCCATGGGGATGGAAAAGGGGGTCATAGGGATGGAAAAGGGGGCCATGGGGATGGATAAGGGGGCCATGGGGATGGATAAGGGGGCCATGGGGATGGAAAAGCGGGTCATGGAGACGGGAAAGGGAGCAGAGAGGGGGGAGGAAAATGGAAAAGGGGGAGGCGGTCGGAGACGGTGGCTGCGGTGGCGGCGGTCGGGGCAATGGAGGCGGCGGCGGCGCGTGCTCGCGGCGGCGCCGGGGGCAGACGCCGCCGATCGGCTGTCGATGGCCGCAAATTTATGGAGTTCGCATCCCCTGGGGGCGGGGCTGCTTCGCGCCCGCGCAGTCGACGTGAGCGCGCTCTAATCGTGCCGCGAGGCGATTTTTTTTTTACGTTTCCAACTTGTTTCGTTCGTGTTGGAAGGCGCTGGATCCGAGGAATGGTTTTCACACGCCTCGTGTTCGATTCTTGCGTGTGTAGTTTGGGAGTTATCTAAGCCAGGGTTCGGTTTTTTATTTATTTGATGGTACCTCTAGTTTCTTTCTACTTGGGAAATGGTGAACTCATGAGATCGGTATTCAGTTCTTTAAATGTCCGGGCGTTATCTTCCCGTGGTGTTATTTTGGTTATGGTTTTCATTTCATAACTTTTTTATTATCGGCCCTTATTGCTTTTAAAACACAGCATCATAACAGTTTCATGAAAAGGGAGTAATCCAAGTAACGGAAAGGATTTTTAATTCGAATTTTTATGTTTGTTGACAATTCTAATTTCTAGGTTTGGGTAAGTTTCTGGATTTATGACTTCAGTATAAAAAGTCTCGTAATCAACTTTTTCATTGTAGTTCAGAATTTTTAGGTATCATTCCGCTTTTGTTTTTGTATTGTTCATACACTACCATACTGGGGTTGGCTTCAGATGCTTAGTATTAAATTATACAGTACATAGTCTGGGATTGACTGAAGTAAGGATCATTTAAGAGATAATGAGCTGATATCGTTTAAACGTCAATAACACTTATTTTAAATTCGCTTTGAACCAAAAAATTCCACAATTTATTATTTCGTTTTACGGGCGCGTCAACTGCTAACGTCATTTGTCCCATAAGTGTCGAGTATGATTTTTACTACGGGAGGTGGTGGTGTTCTTCCCCTACTTGATGATCAGGTCAGGCGCTGACCTACACGACGGCTTGAATGGTTTTCACCCCTCTAAGTATCTCCACCAGCGGGGGTACTGCTCCTTCCAGGGCAAGCCCTAAACTCCCTAAGGGTCTTCTGTCACGTGTAGTTATGTAGTGCGTGTCCGTGTGAGTGAAAGTAAGCGGTGGCAATGAGAGAGGAAGGATAAATAAATTAAAGTACTCTTCCTGGTCCGTTAGGGTACTTCTCCAACATTCACCTAGTGTTGCTGAAAGAAATCCGAACGGAAAACTACAGATCAGTGCAGCCGGATACTATAATTCTCCTCCAAACAACGATTGAATTCGGCGACGGCGGTGGTGTAACGGTTAGCGTATCGGACTGTTGTACCCACGTTGGCGGGTTCAAACCCGATTCAAAGGCTTTTAAGGGCGAAAAAATCCTTCGTACGCCTTCCTTCGGAGAGGAAGTAAAGCCGGCTGTCCCATGTTCGTAGATTTACTTGCATGTAAAAGACCCTCAAGCCTAAATTACACCTCTGAGCTAAATTCAAAATCGCCTCTTTCTCGCACAAGAAATACCTCCTTCCTCTGCTAGTTGGTGAAAGGAGCGTAGCGAAATATGCGTGGTCAGACGGAAGAGCCATGCCTCATGGCCTGAGTCTCGCCACGTAAAATTAGGCATTAATTCAATTCAATTCGACCTCGCTATCTAGCTAGAGTCGAAAATCGGGCCATCGTCAGTACTCGAACCTTAGTACCTCCCAGTCAGACGCACTGCAGTGACAGACCGTTGATGCCCTGTGCCTCCTCAACTGGTATTCCGCAGTCGTGAGGTTAGACTATTTTGATGATTAGCTAGCCTTCAGAGCCTGTTATGCTTCGTAAGTTTGCATGTAACAGCCCAAACATTATATTAATTTCTTAACGCAGTTTCAGTGATATAATCTCTGCGCATTTTTCTTTTTCTCAAGACTTCTAATAAAACCGAGAAGCTTGCTTAGGCATGCTGATATTCGCACAAGATTTATATTTAAATTAGAGAATAATTTGTTGGTTTCACACTCTGCTTCACATTTTAAACGAAGACTTACCAGATTTTTCTGTGCCTCGCAGATGAATATCTGTAATTTCGCACGATAATGAAAACATCTTATAAAACAGTGTTTACGATTCACGTTTTAACAGGGTGTTTGTTGCTGTAGTTAAGAGGAAAAGTTCATATTATGAAACTGGTGCCACATTATTTACCTCATCTTAATGTCAGAAGTGATGGCACAAATTACGCTTTCATGTAATGAAGCTGCTAGAGAAATCGTGAAGACCCTGATCTTACATCTGTTTCGCAGTCTAAATGCTATATGAAGCTGAATGTATCTTCGTGAGATCCTTGGCTGAGTAACGAATAAATGAGACTCTTGTGAGAAAGTGTGTGGGGCATCGTGGTATGTTAATAGTCCGCGCACTATCACGTGCAAAACGTACAAGCACACAAACATATTGTAAGTGCGATCTTTGACTCGAGTGGTTCTGTGTGAAACGGTGGTGAAGTTAAGCAATGAACCCATGAGTTTTGTACATTTCCTTGTTTCTTTAATCGTAGAACCCCACAAGGTATTGACAATAATGATCAAGCTCAAAGACGATAATACATCAGAAATGAATGAAATAGTTTTTTGGTTATTTAGTCAGCTGCTTTGAAAAAAGACATGGCTGAAAAACCATAGTAAAAATAAGTTATAACAATTTTTCTCAACATGTAAAAATTTAAGAGATTCAGGACGCACGTGGCGAAGATGGGGTGAGAGAAACAGGAATGTCGCAAATCGTTGATGAAAGAAGAAGAAAAATAACGTATAGATAGTAGGTATTTATGAAAAGCTTACATAATTACGCGGACTATTAACATACCACGATGCCACACTTGTTAAGTAAGTCATATTTGTTAGTGGAGCGTAGGGTGATACCTCTCGTTATTATATTAAAGAAAAAAATTGTTAGAAATTCACATTCATGGCGGAAGAATAAACAGAGATAATTGTAGATTTAAAATTCCGAGAGAATGTTTCTTGCTTTCAAACATACCAAGACAAAAGAGAAAGAGGGTACCAGAGCCAAGGGAAAGCGTGATAGGTAAATATATTATTAGATAACATCACTGACGGAACGTGTTCACATCTATATTATATTATTCCTACAAGTCAACGTACAAGTTAAATCTCCTAAAAATTATAATATCAATTCGTTTCTTCAATTAATAACTTGTAGTGTAATTAAACGTTTATAGGGTTCTGAACCCAACCGTGTGACACTATTTAAAACTTTTCAAGGTCGTATTTCGGACTAGGTGATCATTTATCGACTAGAATAAAATTGGAAATATACGCCTTACCCATATTTTGTTTTTATAAATTCTTTACTTCCAAGTTATTTCTTTAGTATTCGACATGAGGAAAAGCACACAAAGAATTGAAACATCACAAGTGATTCATTTGAAACCCTTCTATACAGGTTTCACAAATTAGAAAGTATTAGAAACATGATCCGATATAATAAAAGAAAACTATTAAATGCCATTCTGACTTATATTAACATCTCTAATCTGTCTACAAGATAACGAAGAAGAAACTGGTTCAGGCGTCTTGTAATCGGGCTATTATCTCGCTGCTAAGTAGTTTGAGTGTTGTCTAGAACCTGATTGTTCTAGTTTCTGTATTATCATCTTATTTTATGTACTTCTCTCGTATTTTACTGTCGCTATTTGAAATACAAATTTACATTAAATATAGATGTAACTGAAACGTGGCAAATATGAAGGAATAGCAGTTTTGTAAATTGTAATATTTTAAGGCTAACAGTCATGTATATGCCGTCATTTTCAGTGTAACTAATGTGAAAAAAACATACTGGACCAAATAGTTTTCAAGCACATACTATTTGGTATAGGGATGCGATGAAGTTGTTATGGATGAATATATTGGAAAGAAAGAGAACAGGGCGAAATAAAATAAACAGAATAAGTACAAAAACAAAGGTCTTTAATGACAAAAGTTTGGAGCCTTTTTTACGGACAACAAAAATTATTAAATTTTCGACAGAAAAGATGTGAATGGGAAGAAATCTGCTATCAGCAGGAAAATTATACAAAGTTTGGACAGCATCATTATGTCGAAAAATGGATATTCATGACTTAGAAAAATTAAAATAATAATTTAATTGTAGCATTGACTTGGAAAAGAGAGAACTGAAAAAAAATTCAAAATAACATGTTTGGAATGGAAGAAAATTACTCACTTTCTAAGCACTTCCTGTGATAATGTTAGTGAGAATTTTTTATTTATTAAACCCATTGTATTCTGTATTTAAAATTAGATTAATTTGAAAATCAATGAAATGATTTTGTCTCATATTTTTGCGAACTCAATTTGTGCTCCTGCTGAAATTTATCTATTTCGGTTAAATGGCAGGTGATGTGTTTAGACGATCTTTAAATGTATGTAGACGAAGTACTATTCTTAAGATTTATATAACTTTTTTATTCAAATCCTTTCCATTTGATAATTGAATTGAAATAAAGCCGGCTACATGACATCTGCTTTCTCTACAATATATGAAATAGCACTGTAAATATCAGTTTCTTATATAGATATTCTTTCTTTGCTCTGGTTTGTTCAACCGGCGGTGATATTCACCAACCTTCATTTTTAGGAAGAATGGTTGACCACCCAACATTTTGTATAAAAATATCTAAATTAGCCATTAACAATTAAAGCTAACGCAACTGATCACTGGTGATGCAAGGAAAATGAGAAACCAGGACAAATAAAATTGGAATAAGAATGTGCAAAAATGCATAACGCTGTTGAAAATATTTCTAATCTCGTTTGTTGTTATAAATAAAAAGCAAATAATTTGTCTCACAATCCCTCGACGTAAGGAACTATAAAAATAGCATTTATTTAAAATAGTAATTCAATATAAATATTTTAGACAAAATTAAAAGCAGCACAATAAAAATAAAACAGCACAATTAAAATAAAATAAAATAAAATAAAACAAATGAAGGCGGTTTCCGGCGAGGAGAAGTCGACGGCGTCAAAGGCAGTTTCCGTAGACGAGCAGGGAGCGGCGGAGGTAGCGCGCGTCGTCGCAGGACATGTGAGGGTGCGGGGGCGGGCGGCGCTGGGAGCTGCCGGGTGGGCGTGGCCCCACGGCCCAGCGCTTGGCTGGCACGTGCAGCGCCACCGCCGCCACCCCGCGCCGCGCGGCGCCCGCGCCCGCCCTGCCGCGCGCCGACCGCCCCGCGCTCCTGGCCTTCCGCCCGCGCGACGGCAGCGCCACCCCGCCCGCGCACCCGCCCCCGCCCGACTGGCACGGCAGGCCGTAGTCGAAGCGCCTGCACGGACGGACATCTTATTTGCAAAACAATCCTGGTCATTTAACACTAATAAAAAGTTGAAGAGTTATTTGAGAAAATTTTTTTTGCAACTTTCAAGCGCAAGTTACACAAAAACTGATCGTTATTTAAAAAAATGAACATGACTTTTTTTAAAGACCTAATTTTGAACAACAGACTTTGCCCGAGACAAAATTCTCAATCTTCAGTTTTATACTTTTAAAATGTTTTTTGTAATTTTCGAAAAAAAAGAGCAATACCCGAAAATAGGACTAGCACCACATTTCTTACCGTCTGTTATTACATGTGTGGAGAAAATTTAAAGACAAAATTTGGAGAAACGTTTGAGAATTAAAAACATCGTTTATTTCAAGGAAAAGTTACGCAAAAACTACTAACTTTTACAAAAACAAAAACAAAAAATACATTACCTCTATTAAAGACCTAATTTTGTTCAACAAATTTGTCTGAGTCAATAACCTTAATCTTCAATTTTGCAGTTTTAAAACTTTTGTTTGCAATTTTAAAAAAATCGTGGAAGTTGGCAATAATGAGATCTAAACCATTCTCTTAAACGTCTTTTGCACTATCCAACAACAAAATTTAATCAAACACTTTAGAGCCGTTTTTGAAAAAAATTGAAAATGTCTAAGGTGCTTCATGTAAAGTACCCCCAAACGTAAAATATCGTATTCAAAATCCATGGGCAATAAAGTGACATCTGTCAAATCAAATCAAGTATATCAATTTTAAGAGGACATCAGCTGAACAGTTTAGCCACTTGCGTTGACCACAGACGGACCTTTTTCCGCCAATAGAATTTTTGGTATCAAGAACTAACAAAATATGTATTCTGACAACACCACGTGTTACAGGATTTCCCCCCTAAATTTAGCAAGAGTATTTATACACTTTTTCATTACTAGAGCCTGACTATAGGACTTTCAGGCGAAAATTCGTCGTTTACCGCTGCACAATTTCATAACTTTCTCTTCTTACGAACAATTCGTTAGGCAAGAAAGTAACAAAATAAAGTTTTTGTAATTTTAATTTTAAAAAGAGCATTAAAGAAGGCGTACGCGTGAAAATATGAGTTTTAGTTATATTATTGGTTTTATCAAATTATTTTACAAAGCCATAACACGTTTACAATTAATTCGGTAAGGATATTTGATTCCAAGAGACCCAGGATTGGGACAGATGAGCCAAGGTACATGGACACTACGTTTGTGGGTTTGAAACCCAAGTAAGACACGTATGTTTACAGTCGTGTTTGAGACGGGGAGAGGGGTAGGGCATTTCGAGTCCCTTGTGTGTTACATAAACCTTCCGTACTCTCTTGGCCTGCCAAGAAAGTGTATGCAATCTGTGTATAATTGAGGAACTTAATCCCACTCCCAGTTTAATGGTACAAATACCGAGATGGAGTCAAGGAATAACTGAAGGAAACATATAAAGGTACAGGGCAAAGTCACGGCTAGGCAATGCTCGGTGTGCTTGAGGGTACTTTACTTTACCCCAGAGGGCCGGTAGGTACCGCGAGAGGCCCTGGTAGGAATTTAGACGTCGGAATATGAAAATAAGTAGCACGAGAAAGTCTGTGCCATTCTTTTGCACCAATAGTTACGTAGGCCGAGGATTCTCAGTGGAAGGGCACTGGCTTCCTGGCCTGAATGACCCCGGTTCGAATCCTAGCGTAAGTTGCGATTTTTATCTGGTGCTTTGCATTCAGGGCGGCTCTGACGTCGACTCATTCTCGTTTTCCGAAGAGTACCAACATCGTTTCTAGGGGTACTGCCGGTGTGTTGTGCTCGCCACACAACCTTTCCCTTGTGCCGACGACGACGAATAGATGGAGCCCTCCCCTGTGGGCCACATCGGCCTGTGTGCAGTTGCACAGGGATACCTTTACCTTTTAGTTAATTTGTATACGTACATTCTTGGCTATCCGGGATGAGCCGTGTCAATTGTGCTAAAGTTTTGGTCATCTTGCTGTGGCCTTCTTCAGAGCTATACTACTGCAGTTTAGAGCTGCAGTATAGCTTTGAAGAAAGCCACAGCAAGATGGTCGAAACGTCAGCACAATAGCCAACTTGACACGATAGCCAAGAATGTATTGACTCCCGCCGCGGAAGCCTACGAACTCAATTTTTATACGCGTATCTAGACTTTTTGATTGTACTACCAGTGATGATAGAGAAATAGTGCGAAAACTAGTTTGGATTTTTTCCAAACTAGTTCCAATATTTTATAAGCTTAACTAAATCAAATATTTTTAAATTATGATTGACAACATTAAATTATTTCTCTCGTTTTCTTGGGTTAAGTTTAAAAAAACTATGCCACATTATGGCAAATGATGAGTTATTATCATTTAGTCTATGGGACTCATCCTTCCAATTTGTATCTCTCTAAGTACAATATTATTTTTTGAAAACTGTCAAAGTAATATGTACAGTAAATTTTGTTTTAAGTTTCTTATAGTTTTTACTTGAAGGGATGTGGTGAATTTTGTCTCATAACTCGACATGTTTTGAAGTGAGATAGGACTCTCTCCTCCAGAGTGTTAAATTGCTACCACCATCTTGGATTGTCAATTACGATGGAAATATCACGAGGAAATATTCGCGTAATTGATACTTCATGATAATTAATAATTCATGATTTGACCTTTTTATTGGTAAAATAATATTTTATTGTTCCAATTACTCCGCGAGTGTCACTCCAAAAAGGAACTAACGGATCTGGTATTCCCCTGGTATTCCCGTAATTTATCGTAAAATAATCGAAAAGACCTATACATTCCGAACATGTTCATAGATTTATTGCTCGTGTATTTTATACTCAATATTGCACCAGTATGTCACCAATTTGGATTATCAATGATGTCATACTTGTATACTGTATATATGTCTTACAGCAAACGCCAGACATGAATGTTACTGTATAATACGAATATTGTTGGAATATATTACAATGAATATATTTTCAATTTCCACATTCATTTTATATCTTCATAATTATAATTTCAAAACACCAATACTTAAGGAAATGAGATATGTTGGCATCCATACCTGCAGTTCAGGGTAGATGGAACAATCGCACAAGGAGTTGGACGACGCATCGCCTGAGTTGCAGCTGTGCCAGGTGGTCGGGATGAAGCACAATTAGGTGTGAACGGCGAGGTTAGTGCGCTCTCTCCGAGGTTAGGCCAAGTCCCCCTAGATCTTTCTCTCGCGTCGCCAAGGGGTGATTTGTTTTGAAATCGTAAGAAGGACGCCAGCGACAAGGGTTTGAGCATTTTAAGATTCATTCCAGTTTTTGACGACAAATTGTCTCCTCGTTTAGATGCGATTGAAGCTTTGGAATGTGAGCTGTTACCAACAACAGGGGTAGATTCCGTTTGAAAAGTCCTGCGACTAGCATCCATTGATGAACAAGATGCGAAATTGGTCCCAAAAGGCTGTTGTATTTGCGTCCTAGATGTTTTTGAAATCACCGGGGACCAAGGGGTTCTCCTTTTTGAGCGACGTTCAATGGTTTCTTTAGACACTAGCCTCTCGACACCAGCGGTTCTTTTTAGGGCATACTTCGAATTATCTTCTATGAATCTTTCAGTTACTCGTCCCTTGCGAAATCCAAATTCCTCTCCAGCTTTCTTTGCGGGTACGGATTCAATTTGTTCTGCAATTTCGGGCCATTGGAATGATTTATTAGTTTTCCCCGCAACTCCTAAAATCTCCTGCATAACGCTTGCTGGACTTGGGTTTATGGGTCTTTTAACAAATGTGGAAGTATCTGCTAAGACGTCTGGCTGCACCCATTCAATATATTTATTGAATCCCTTTTCAATAGTTTTTGTGGCTTCCTCTGCAATAGTGTCGTAGGTATTCAATTTTTTGAGTTCTCCTTGACTGACTGGGCCGACGTAAAGGCGTTTGGGTCCAGTTCTCGCCATTGCATACTGTAAGAAATAATTATTTATTTTTAATTTTAGTCTTTGTTGTACCATTTTGACAGCAGAACTTTCTTATCAAGGGCCTACTGCTAGTAATAGGTGCAATAGCTTGATAGCTCTTGGTAGATTGATAATATTCGATGTCTTGGCCACCGATGAAAACTTTGTGATATTCAATATTTTTCTGAGTTTCTTTTTCGCAGAACAATTATTAGTTTCTCTGGACACACACGTTGGAGCCAATAAAGTGTGAATGGTAGGCATATAAATGGATTTCCTAATGTTAAGAATTATGTAAATAAAAAAATTAAATCTTTTAATTAGAAGAAAATCAGCAGAATACTGGCAGAGTACTATTATACCGCTTTACGTCACCCACTATACTTAAATTTTGAGCTACATTTAAGGATAAAAACAAAACGAGATAGAAATGTAAAATACATTGAACTAATTTCAATTTTCAATTAACAGTGTTTGTGTGCTCGCAATTTTATAACAAATTTTGCTGGATGGTAATTAATTTGTATTATAGTTCCGACTAGTTTTGCTGATGGAAATTACCCTGTGCAATTAATTATTCTTCAAAAATATTAATTTATATTTAACTACAGTAACCTTAATATCAGAGAAAGTTCTGTACCCGGAACGTGCATCAAAGGACTAAATTAGAATTCCGTAGTATTTCTTTAATTATTTCAAAGCCGTGTATCCGAACTAAGACCCATCAAAGGAACAAATGGAAATCCGAAGAGTTGTCTTAATTATTTCTCAACCATGTATACCAGATAATCTTTTACATTACTTACCTTACATGCAGTCAATGATGAGAATCAGTATTTCGTTCAGTGACAGAGGTTGGGATGACAGAGTAATCAGTATGTGAATATGAAGGAATTAGTAGGAGGAGACCGTAAGCTTAATGCATTTAAGGAGAAATATTGTCTTTTGGCCAACGCCGAAGGCAGCCGACAGCCAGTTGACCAATATGTGGTCAATCTGAATTCAGTAAGCCCCTGCATCGGCAAGGAGCTGTCCGCTGTTGGGCGCATACATCCATGGAAACAAGATGTCAATCAGTAACAATGTGTTATATTGTATTAGTTACCAAATAATTCACGAAGAATAATGGGAAGTGATTTGATGTTCATATTATTATTAAATGAAGAGAATATATGCGAAAATATGTCACGATGAAAATAAGGGCCAAGTCAATTTATGGACATTAGAACAATTATCGGGATGGTTATCTAATTTTTGAAGTCATTTTGAATTCTTTCTATCTTTATC
Source organism: Gryllus bimaculatus (assembly GCA_017312745.1). Taxonomy (NCBI): domain Eukaryota; kingdom Metazoa; phylum Arthropoda; class Insecta; order Orthoptera; family Gryllidae; genus Gryllus; species Gryllus bimaculatus. Next base: position 3,364,708 of record BOPP01000009.1, on the reverse strand, counting down.
ATAAATGTAATAAACAAGAAATTCCATCATGCCGTAAAATGATATCATAAAGTTTTGCACTTCCAAGGAGGAGATGAGGAAACACATTTTCCGAAATTAAATAGAGATGAAGTTGTAAAATGTGTCTCTGACTATCTTTGAGTTGTACATAAACACATTTGAAAGAGACCGAGCCATATGATGGAAACCAAACGAAAAACAAATATAATTTGTTAAATAGTGAACTGTATATAGATAGCTCCTATCTCGTTTCATCTAATAGCTCATTTGTAAAATTGCTTATATTAGGATGATGAAATGAAACATTTAAGGTTAAATTAATACATAAATACTACTTCAAATGAAGTTAATATAATTCTTCACTTAAAGATTTGAATAATTAAAAATAACGAAATTCAATTGCCGCAATTTTATGTGGCTCTTGCTATTACTAATTTCCAAGTGCGTAGAAATGTTAAAAAAACAACTAGTGATGCTGTCCCAACTGGGGTGGTGCCCTGGTTGGAGATACTGTTTAGAGCCCCGCAAGCCGACGGGTTTGTCGGCGCTTGATCTTTCCGTCCATTGAGGGAATATCACCTCCTGCGATAAAACATGCACTACACTTAGAGGACTAGTGAAATTAGCAGTTGATTCGCCCGGAATCACCAATCAATCAAACGAAGTACGGTGTCAGTTTCACAACCGGTGGCGCATCGACGGGTCGCCACGCTTCCGTTGTTCGTGTACGAGAACCGGTGATGTCAGACGTCCAGGGAGCAACCCACATGCCTACCACTCGTAGAACAATAGTAGCGGGTGTCGAGTAGCCGCGAGCCGGGCTGGGCCGGGGCGGGCCGGCCAGGGGTCGTGTCGGTGGGCGGTGCACGGCGGGTGGGCGGCGGGCGGGCGAGAGTGGAGGGAGGGCCGGCGGCGGTAGGGCGGTAGGGGCGGGCCGATGGCAGGGCAGTACGGCGGGCGGTCGGGCGGTCGAGGGGCGGGCGGTCGAGCGGTCGAGAGGGCGGCGTCGGGGGTCGAGCGTCGAGGGAGGGCGGGCGGTCGGGAGGTCGAGAGGGCGGGCGTCAGCGTCGAGAGGGCGGCGGTCGGGCGGTCGAGAGGCGGCGGTGGGGCGGTCCGAGAGGGCGGCGCGGTCGGACGGTCGGGCGGGCGAGAGGGCGGTCGCGGTCGGGGGGGGCGGGGTGGTCCGGGTGATCGAGAAGGGCGGCGGGTGTCGGTGGTCGGAGGGAGGGCGGGCGGTCGAGAGGGCGGGCGGGCGGGCGGCGCGCCCTGGCAGCGAGGCGGCGGGCGTCGCGCCGCATTTATCGCGTCCGCTCGTTACCCGGTGATTTGTGCTCCCCGCGCGCGCGAGGCCGTCCCCGCTGCGCCCCGGTTATTTAGGGCTGCGCGCCTCGCCGCGCCGCGCCGCACCTCGCTGCGACGAAACAGGGCCAGCACCGAGCGCAGAAGGCAAAGAAAACGAAGAAATAAAAGGTGAAGAAGGGGAACAGGAAGTATGCACAACAAACGCAAGAGAAATTCAAGAAAAAGATAAGCAAAAAAATGAAAGTACGATAACTGTTAAAAAAGGCAATAATTAAATCAGCATTAGGAGAAAGGGGACATTGATTTTTTTAATTTTTATTTTGGAAAGTTGTTCTTTAAACAAGGCAAATTGTACTATGAAGAAAGGAATCACGTCATAATTGAACAGGCTATCATAGCGGATTCACACAGAAAAAAGTGGACAGGATTGTATAACATGTGTGAGTATTATTTAATGTTTCCTTCCTCCAGAAAAGTTGCAAAAAATGGCTTGTTTACTTTCTCTTTAGCTCGATTCAATTATTAAACAATCGAGGAAAAGAATGAGGGGGGAAACAAAAAAAAGGAAATGGTTATTTGATTTATTTTATCCTTTAGAAAATTGCACTGTATCAATGACTCTTGTTGAGAAGTAAAGTAAAGGGGAGAAACTCAGAAAAAATAAATAAGAAGACGAAAAAGAAATCAGCTCATAACATCTTCATGTGTGCATCAACATATTGCACATACAATACGTACGAGGAGAATAGTACGTTACAAGTCTTCATAACATTTTTTAATTGAGAGACAATACAAACAGGAAGGACACCTAATGCAACGAGCTCATTGTAAATGTAAATGAGAAACATTACTGAGGAGTGATATTTGTTCATTTTCAGGCTGAAAATAAGCACTGAATAACATTGAATATATAAAGTAATAGAAACATTGAAAATCAACACTTAAAAGAGAGAAACACATACAACAATATTGATAAACTCTTTATTCAACAAAAATATATATTATTTTTATGTACATTTTTATGCTCTAATATTGCTATATGACTTATTTAATGAATTTTTTCACGTATTTTGTATAATTCACACGTTTATGTATATATATCATATTTAATTTACGAACCGTTTGGTTCCATCCAAATGTTCTGGAGAAGCAGCGCAAGTGCGCTTTGGCCGCCGCTTGGGCCCATTGCCAGGCGCGCGCGGGTGGGCGTGCAGGGCACGGCCCACGAGTCGCCGCAGTGCCGGGGCGGCTGCGCTGCGTTCAACGAGATCGATTACCCCGCCCGCATCAAGCGCCTGACTTGCAGCCTCTAAGTACCCACGTGTCGCTGCTGAGATATCGCCCGCTCAAGGCGAAAAGAGAAGAGCGCGACACTTCTCACGCCGCTTGGTGTGGAGTACGGAGTCGACCCGGACCTGGAATTTGAAGTTGATGTGCACCATCATTTCATTAACTTCATGAAGTGCAGAATGATGAAGTGCCGAGTCTAGTGCAGAATAAAGTGAGAATAAATGGCAAAGCATAGAAAATGGAAAGTTGGAAAGCCTGTAGATATTTATTATGCAAGGCATTATGATTTATTTATCAGTATGAATATTTATTTTGTAGTTACCTAAGTTATTGCAATTGAATACTGGAATATTCACTGATGTTAATACAAACCTGGAATGTACTTTAAGTCTCGAGTAGTAAAATCATATTTTTACCAAGTGACAGCATTTACGTAATTTGTTGTGAATACAATTATATTTTTATTAGGGACGACATGCTAGGAGAATACAAACGTGTGGGAGAATGCCGGGAAATCAGAACATACTCGTCTCATGTTTAGGAATATGTGACTTAAGATGTTACGTACGAGTATGCTGTTTTGCGCCAGATTTTCTACACTGAAAGAATGCAGTTCTTCAATAAATCTGCTGAAAAACACACAATATAGCATTAAATCACAATAGAACATTAAAAAATTCGCAACTTCCGAGTTCGAAGGCAGGGAAGAAACTGTTTTCCACAAACCCGCTCTTATTAAGAATAGGTGATTAACCAGTTATGTTTCCTGAGTTAGTAGTGAAAGAAGGAGTCTTGTTTAGTACTAACTTTCAATGCTGAATACTTTTCAATATCCCATGAATCATAATATGAAATGAATTATAATTTTTTATAAAATATTGCTTTTTAATTTCTGCTCTCCACTGCCGCCATTGTTTTGATAAGCACTCTACGACTTTACGAATTGAAAACAATTCTTGCGAATCAGTTTCGGGTGTAATAACGGGAATAAACGTGTTTTTAGGTATTCATAAATTTAAAATACTGCCTCAATTATTATTATCCTCATACGATTGTAATGCTACGTGCATATTCAAACCTGAATATAAAATTTCTGTCGATCCGACATAACCACACTCGCTGATCTTGATAGTGATACTCACTTAAATGTCACCATCGTGTTTAAAAAATTCGTAGTATTGCAGATAAAATTAACTAGTGCTGAGTTTTATTCAAATCACTGTAAAAAAATGCTTAAAAAATAAGATCTTACTATTAGAGAAAGCATTTATGATGCGTGGTAGCCGGCCTGCATAGCCGAGGTATCTAGAGCATGTGCCGCCTAGCGCCTCCTTCTGAAGGGTCACGGGTTCGAGTCCCACCGTGCGAATCATTGTTTGTTCCTTGCCTTTTATGTATGTGGGTTGTCGCGGAAGGCTTTGGGAGTCTGATAACCACAGTCCGTGGAACCCAGAAGAGTGTCTAGTTAAAAGGTTAATATGTGTCCCCATGAGGGACAAACAGAGTCCTCGAAATCGACATACGCTGTAGCCAAAAAAACGCCACGAAAAAACAGTACTGTGAGTGGTAAATAGTATTTAATATAAGTAAATAGTATTTACTACAAGTAAATGTTCTGCACCATCTTTATAGTTTATGTACTCTTATACACAGCTACTCGTCGCGGCTTCCCAATCCCACCAGTAACAAATGCATTTTTTCCAAAACTACAATTCTACAATTTTTAATTAGTAGGACGTTTATCAATTCTGCCAGTTAAGGAAATTTTATTTTATATCGTCGTAACGTATCCCCCAGGAAATTTGAAAAGTTCCTATGAACACATGGAATATAAAGTTACTTTGGTCCACTGTAATGTTTGAAATACCCCTACTAAATTTCAAGCATGGCGAAATAAAAATCAACAACTTTTTTCTCTTCCAGCTCTTGTGTATGTGGTTATGACATCAATAGCATTCTTTTCTGTTTAGCCCACTAATTCACTGTGCAAATTGTGAAAAATGGCGGAGACGGAACGTTTTTGTGACGCTCTCATCATCACTATGGCATTAGTTTGGGGTTGCGAGAAGCTCAACCTCAAAAAGGAATTCATAATTATTTTGACGTTATTAATATTTTAAACGTGATTTGTATTTGTTAATGTTTGGTTTATTTAAAATGAAAAAGAAAACGTATTCGTTCAAAACAATGAAAGTTCAGTCAATTTGATTTTTTTATAAAGTAAAAAAGAAAAACAGAGTTTCATTTTACAAGTGGAAGGTTCACACGCTAGAAAATTTTAAAAGATGACTTCAGATAAAAAATGTGTTCTGCATCCCTAATTTAATTGAATTTCTTTAATTTGTTTTCCAAAACTTCAATTTCACTAACTTACTTTTAGGTTCTACGGGTCAATCAATAGTCTGACACTAACGCAAATTTTATTTTATATTATCGTAACTTGTTCCCCAGCAAACTTGCTATGTATCTCTGAACACGTGGAAGAGAAATTTACTTTGGATAAACTTCTTTTATTTGCACGTTGTTAAAAAGCTTTTACAAGTTTTTTAAAAATTTTGAAAGTTGATAGAAACTCCTCGCCAAGGATTGAAACAATAAAAACCTCAGTCGTATTTATGCACTAATTGTGTCGTCACCTGACTGATCAAATATGGAGGATGATAGGGACGGAGTATATATTTCGGAGTATCTATTTCTTTAAATATCGGAGTATCTATTTCTTTAAATATCGGAGTATCTATTTCTTTAAATATCGGAGTATTTAATTTTGGTGAATATCCTGGTAAATAACTTTGCCGAGCATTTAGACAAGGTTCTTTTTCAAGTCATGAACGGGACAGGGAACGCTGAGAATCCACAACCTCCAGTCGTATGTGTAGCTACAAAATTTGGTTTAGAATGCCAATGTTCTAACTTCTATACCGGGCTCAATGGGAAAAGTTCTCTGCGGAATATAATCGTACGATCGCTCCATTCGTTTTCAGTTAAACCGGTACCGCGAGTTCGAGAAATGAGACCGCCATACGTCATCCACGTCCTGACAGACTTTGTACGAGCTCACTCTCCTATTAGGAATTGCATATAGAAGTGACGTTCTGTCACTTTTTATAGTGGCACTACGTGTCAAGACTTCCGTTTGTTACTTCAAGTGTCAAGTCGAGTCAGCAACGGTAGCTGATATATAAAAACAAATACAAATACACTTCCCACGCGATGTTGGTGAACCTGACATTGACGAATACTTAACAAAAGAACGATTGAACGAACAAACGAATGAATTTCAACTTAACGAACTCTTTTTTTCATTTATAAGGGTATAACGACGCCGTTAGAATTTTTTCTTTCGTAACGGAGGAAATTCGATCTCTCTGAGTTTAGTTATTAAATTTTATTTGATGGCAAATCTAGGGACTTGGTGGAAGCTGAAACACTTACTTGCTGAATGCCGTAATTATCAGCCATATCACGGCAGTTAAAATCTTTTACAACATATTATGTGAAAGAAGAAATTTCCTTATAACTTAATTAATTTTGATTTCAATGGAAAGTTTTAGCTTCTAAAGAGAAATTTCCTGTAGTTATTTACGGCATTTAATATCAGGTTACTTTTGCCCACTTAAGAACAGGAACTCCAGGGGCTTTTGTAACAGGAGAAGTACCTGGCCCTAAAATGTATATAAAGTCCTTAATTTTTCTTCTTATTAACTGCGATTTTTTACGTTCTACATAAGTGTACCTCTGTTTTAAATGTATGAAATTATTCGATTTTCATCTTCTCCAAGGTGTTTTGAAATACATTATTTAAGACACGCCATATTAATTTGACAAGTAAGAATTTAATGAAACATTGATATTTAATTATCTTAGCTTTGCGAAACCGAGTGCTGCAATCGCAATAAGTATTTTGATTCGCAAGGGCAACTAAATCAAAAAATGATATAGTGGAAAGTTTACTTGAGCTCACGATATGAGTACCAATAGAATTAAGTTTACTACATCACTGATTGATTATATATATTTTTAATTTTATTTACTTATGTTAATTATCAAGATCAAACGAAATTTCGCCTATGGCATCAATAATGAAACACTCACTGAATGTGCAATCATCTCTTCTTTGTAACATATGACATTATAATGTTTACAACAAAATGGAAATGAAGCTCATTATCTCACAAAGTTCTTTAATTTAAGAAAATGTGTCAATATATGTACACATAACACTTTCTCATAGTTAACCTTTTTGTTTCTTTTCACGTGAAGCTCATTTTATCTCTTCTATTTCTCTGCGACGCGAAGGGTGTATTTTTCCTTATTAAAGGAAATAGCATTAAAATACCATGACCTGCAAATAGCAAAAAAGCTGACAATTTTCAGGATTTTACCTGTACATGTTTCGAATAAAATGTAAGGCATCCGCTTGTCAAAAGGAAGGTCAATTATTCAGTTCTTTGCCCAACTTTGAATTTTTTTTTGTTATTTATGATCGCACCAACTACTAGGCCATTAGCGACCACTATTGCGTGTAACGGTATGGCAACTATGAGGATGACACGATATGATGACGATAGAGGTGTAAAAAGACGAACACAAAACAACCATGCACGAGGCGGGCCTCGAACCCGCGATCCTTCGGTCCGAGATCACTACGGCACTACTGCCTTAGAACTTTCAATATTATTTCAGATCCAATGTTGGTTTCAAGTCTTAACGTCGGATTCTCACTGACTGATTTTAGAACCTCCTGAAATCAAGAAACTTCGAATGTGTATCATGACCCGGCTTCCCTTCTCAAACGTCAACCGCCTCGACCTCGTGTATTTCAAAACTAGCAACAACACTCCAACGAGAGCGGACACAACCAGTGTCGCCTGGTGCCCCAAGAGCCTGGTAGTTTCCCCTCTGTCGAATGACGGAAATGTAATATCCAAAATTCAAAATACAAAAGTATAATAAAAATGTAAATAATACAAATTAATTAAAACTAAGTTAAATAAAAGTCCATATTGAATCATTACTTTTTATGCGTATTGCATGTAATTTCATAATTGTATGCATAATGACCCAGTGACTAATATTATACCTCCCGCGCACGTGGTTCTAGCTTCGTTTTCCACTGGACACATAAGTTCGACTCAACCGCACGGCAAAATGCACTATTACTTCGACACGTATCACACAAATAAAATTATTTTATTTCGAAAATATTACCACCCTGGTTATTTTGTAACTAAGATCCTTCCACACACACACACGTCCATATTCCCCCAGCGTTCTCCGTGAAGTAACTGCAGCCAATTCATCTACCGAAAAAGGGACTGCCTTCCAGATTGGACAACTTAACACAAAGAATTCATCAAATGTACATTTTAAATTAGTAAATCTAATATCAAATTTAAAAACATTCCCCGAATATAATAAACAATGCATCGAATATTGTCAATAATTGACTGAACTTGTGCACTTTCAATAACAAGCGAAATTCAGAAAATTCTCTCAGGATGTCAGGATGACAGAATATTGAGATTTCCCTTAGACTCCCTCGGTCGCCGCGCAGCACGAAACAGCGCCAGGAGTTGGTTGAGCAACCAATCCGGCCTATCGCCCGTATTAAATCGAAGGGCCAGAGAGTAAATGCAGTAAACCCAGTTATGCAGGTAAATTCCAAGAGCGTGGTGCAATACGTGGGAAGGCACCAGGCATCGGAGAGAGCGGCAGTTGGACGCTCTTTGGTTCCAAACCGATTTCAAATACATCGATATTGCTGTAATATCTTAAATATTGAATATCATTAAAATGGAAATGTATATTCTTAAGATATTAAGAGTAATGTTTCGATTATATCTGGGGGTTGTGCTACCGTTCAACTTAAGCACGAGCTGCCACTGGACACAACAAATGGACCAGAAGAACGGCAGCGGCAGTAACAGGGATGGTGGCAATGGTAAAGAGGATGGTGGTGGTGGAGGAGGAGGAGACGGTGATGGTAGTGGTAGGGAGGATGGAGTTAGTAGGAATGGTGGTGATGGTAAGAAGGGTGGTGGTGGTGGTGGGGATGATGGAGTTGGTGGTGTAAGGGGAGTGGTGGGGTGGTGATAGGGATGATGGAGGAGGCAGGGGTGGTGGTGGTGGTAGGGGTGATGAAGGAGGTAGGGATTGTGGTGAAGGTGGTATGAGGGTTGGTGGTGGAAGGGATAATCGAGGTGGTAGGGATGGTGGTGGCGGTGGTGGTTGTGGTGGCGGGGATGATGGAGTTGGTATTGAAGGAGGAGTGATGGTGTTGGTAGGGGTGATGGAGATGTAGGGGTGGTGGTGGTAGGAAGGATGGTGGTAATAGGAGTGATGGAGGTGGTAGGGGTGGTGGTAGTGCTGGTAGTAGGAGGGGTGTTAGTGATAGTGGAACGAGGAGTTGTGGTGAAGACGCCGGCGGAGGCGGCGTTATGGTTGACAACAACGCTGACGGCGGTGATGGAGATGACGGTGGTGTCGGCGATGATGGAGATTGGGGTGAGGGGGGGGGTATTTGGAGACGGTGGCCGCAGGTTCTGGCAAAGGCAGCGTGGCGGCGTTGATTCGGGCGCTCTTTCATCCTCGTCGGAGCGCGCTCCACTTTTGTCGGGCGGTCGGCGGCGAACGGAGGCCCCGACCGCTCATTAATTAGCGGTTAGCAGGGCCGGGAGCGGCGCGGCAGCACCTGTGCCCGTGGGAGTAATTAGCGCCGCGCGAGCGCTGCCGACCGCGGCGTCCCCCAGGGCTCACCTTCGCTGCCGCCCGTTGCTTTTGTTTTGGGCGGTGCGAATGACCACAAGTAGCCGCGCCGTACAAATAGGTACAACGGAAAGGAATTCAGAACATGATTTAGATTTAGATTCGTCTAGATTTATTTCTATCTGCCATTCGGTGGCTTCACAATTTGCTCTACAAGTCACTAAGATCATCAGAACTCGATCAAGAGATAAATAAGCCAACTCGTTTTGTAGTGTAGGTTTTTTAGTATCTATATTACAAAATGCAATTTTTCACTTGTTGTATAACGTAAAATATTTTCAAAATTAAACTACGTACGAAATATTAATTAAAGAACATTGTAGAGCACAACTTTCATTTCAAACAAATCTCATCTTCTTAACTGTAACTCTATGAGGGGTTGAAAAAAATTTAATTTTTGCAATTTTCGAATATTGACAGTTAACAATGAATATTTGTCATATGTCATCTTCATAAATGTTATTCACTCTATTATTGCTAGTATAAAAAAAATTCTGACCATTTTTCAAAATAATTTCATCTCCCAAATTTAAAGAATTCTATCATAATGAATATTTTAACGTATGTTATAATGTTTATTTATTGTATTGTTTTTTGACCTTAATAAACAGACACAACACAACAATTCATTTATTGTTATGCAATGACGTTTCGGCCCTATCTGAGGTTAAATAGGATCTAAAGGTCATTGAATAACAATAAATTGTCATAAAATATTGCATTTTGTTTATTATAGTCAAAAACATTACAATTTAAAGATTTCTTTCAAAAAATCGCAGAGCTTTGAATAGGACCAAATTGATTGGAGAATATTCTATGCCAAAGAAACTATGAATAAGAATGAAACCCTTTTTGGCACAAGTGTTGTTGGCGTCTAAAAAAATACTTTTTCGGTATCAGAGGACCCATAAAAGCATTAAGCATTAAGGAAGGTTCATTTGAAATCATTAGGAGCAGTATTCACGATGTGTCTGAATCGCGCTCACTCACCGGTGGAATGACCACCTGCTGCTCTGTTCGTCGACGCTCTTCTCTTTTCACCTGCTCCACCATTCTTTTTGATCGCCTTTCTGCTTCAATTAGCCGGCTAACATCAGCAGCCCGAAAAAGGACTTGCTCGGATACATCGAGTGTTTGACGCTCGCAGAACAATCAACAGCAGCTCAGCACACGAGGACAATGCCCGACGCGCTTCACGCGGACGGAATAGCAACTAACGTGACAAATCACCCGTCCAGGAGGTCGTTGTTTGCACAGGTAACGTGTCTGCAGAATGGAGAATTAGTTTGTTTTTTCTCTATTATTTCTGTTCACGTCGTTGTTGCAAGGCCATGTATTAAAGATGATTAATTTGATAATTGGGCAAATTGACTGAATTTCTATGGAGGGCTCGATAAAAGGTGCCCGGCCTTGAATTATGGTCCTGAGTTTGACTAAGTGGGAACAATGGAGGAAACTTTGGTGGAGTATGCTGAGACGCCGATGCAGGTTTCCTGAGCCTTCTATACAGCCTTCTAAGGTGATTGAAATATGCGGATAGTGTCTGGTACAACGTAAATGGTGGTGTAATATTGCGAGATACTTCAGTACAATACAAGCACTTCTTTGTCTTCTAGGTCGTGAGAAATGTAGCCTATACATATATCACGATGTCTCTTGCAACAGTTTCCCAAAAGAGACATGTTTGTTTACCTCCACTGTAATCTGATCGTAGCCATTAATATCAAAAGATTTTATACAGTAATTTCTGAAAGTACTTGAGTGATGGAAATAAAGAAGACTTCTAAACTTAGTGTAGGAAAGAATGAAAGGTAAAATCAAGATTAGAAATAATACAATATCAGTAATTTGAAGATAGCTGTATGTATACAATATTTTTAAGAGGAAGACCATTTATTCTAATTCAAAATTGTACTTTTCTCATCTTACCTGGTCTATTTTAATGATGTACACAATTGACAGTAGTTGATGTTTTTAGATATACTTCTGTAATTGAAGGAAATGAATTTAAAACAAATTAAGTTAAATAAATTGATTCAAAAGTAACATATTCTATCACGGAAATCACGGAAATTTCTCAAGTTTTGTTTGAAATGTTCTCGACATCCTCCATCATTGTACTGTTCCACCATCACTAACCCCCACCATCACTATTACTCGCGCAACTTTTCTTGAACGATGACCTTGATCCCCCTCCCTTGTGCAATAAACAGTTGAAGGCAAAAGCTCGCAGCGGGCACTGATGACAACCTTCCAAGCATTAAAACTTCGTTGGCGCGAAACAGAAGCTAGTCAAAGCCAGTTGCTTTCATAGTGCAGAACCCCTGTTCAGATTTATTGTCAATATCGAAAGAAATTAATAGAGTCAGGTCCAGGTCCTTCAAGGGAGTCACCTAAAACTCCCGAAAAAGTTAAGCACAAGATGCACTTTTGACTTTCATTTCACACACGTTGGCATTACTTAAAATACTCTAGTGGCCGACTTTGTAACTAATACCCCCACTCCACCAGAAATCGTCAATCCATCGTTCAAGAAAAGTTGCCCGAATAATACCAGCACCAGCTATCAGCACCATCACCACCACCATCCCTATAATCACAACCACCGTTACTGCTATCACCACCATTCCCATCAACACATCCACCATCAACTTATTTTCATATTTTATCATTTCAATTTCTTACACCCGATGAGTACTTGTCCCGAATGAGAAAAACTCACCAGCGACTTGCGTAGTACTGGAACAAAATTCTCCAGAGAAACGCTACTGCAACAGCGGAACGACAAGCCGCGATCATGTCGCTTTTCGCTGCTGTGCCCGTCCGAGAGTGCTGAATCTGCAAGGCGCTGGAAAAACACTTGGAGAGCGGCTGAGCGCTGCATTCTGACGAGTCGCTGGCTCTCTGCACGCGAGAGGCGTGCTTCCCACCAGCAGGTCGAGCGGCCGCTGGCGGGCGCGCGCCTACCCGGGGAAGCGAATGTGTACATTTCAATGGTTACGTGCATCTTCGCTTTTCTTTTTTTTACACGGGCGATCAAACGTTTTCCCAGGTCAGACGCTCCCGAATGCATTAACCGTTTCGTCGAGAACGTTCTTGGAGGATATGGATCTCTAAGTAATGTGTCATTATCGATCAGGCGCTTGGCATTGTCGATCCGTTTTGTATGGCTGTTATTTTATTTTAAGATACAATATAAATATCATGTTCTCAAGAAAAAATATTATTGAGGTAGGAAAAATCAATGAACAAGTTCTTAACTTTCAACTTTTTATATCTACGTGCCTACTACATACACACGTCAACCGGAGATTGATATACCTTCAGTCCTTCTTTTTAATGCGAGCGAGTAGCGTTTCCTCACGCCAATAAGAAGAAAGTATTAACGTGTCCCGTAGCATTCTTAAGGTCAAGGAATCCAAAGATTTTCATAATAAACTGCCTTACTGATGTTTTAAAAATGCATAATATTAAAGCCAAGAAAATATGTAGAAAAAAGGAATGGAATTATTTTATTTATATTCGTATTTCTCACGAATGTATATTTTCTATGCGTGCAATTACTCTTTGAGGTATATTCTATTTTTTTATGGGAAAAAAAGGGGTCTCATATTAAATAATATTTTTTAAATACGTTGTGACATGTTGTTGAGAATTATTTTGAAAATTAAGTGCTCTACAATATTTAATGCTGTTCTAATGATAAATATTGGAATAGCTTAAAAAGTATTCACTTTTTACGAAAGTTTATGCCTAGAAATCATACCACAATCAGTAATATCCAAAGTGAAGGAAAATATCGAGTGTTTGTACGCTTTATGTTGCCATAAAACACTCAATGTAAACTGAACACAATACTAAACGTTTTCGATTGTCTCCTCACCAGTGTTCGAGGAAGACAGTAATTTAATTGCGTTAAGATCAATGTGCAACATTAATCTCGCGCGCAGTTTTACTTAGTATTTGAAAGCCAAGAAAATAGTATTTAATTACCTAAAGCAAATCTTAGAACTAAATTATAGGTAGCCTGTTTTAAATTAATCTATATACAGAATGGAGCTTTGGCAGGTTCCATGGCTTTGTCTTTGTAATTTAATTTCCAACAATTGTCCTTTATATTTTTTTTAATTAATTGCTTTTATTCAGTTAGTCGCCAATTTACTCTTCTTATCTCAACTCTTTCAATAGGAGATTCTCATACGTAGACTATACAAAGTTATCTGACTTTCCCAGAATCGCGGAGCACCATCTTAATGGAGAAAAATACCTTAAGTGTAAATTATGTATTTCAGACTTGAGTCTTTTCGCGTAAATTCTTGAATGGTGTATTTCCACTTATTGGATATAATTTCCAACCCCTCGCAGTTTGGAGATCCCTGACGCAGCCAAATCACTCTCAAGCCAGAATTTTTGACAAGTGATGAAAGTTCGTCTTGTTCTTTTCAAAGTCGTGCCCCTTTCGTGACTCATTCCATCGCAAACTTCCAACGAAAAAAATTGAAATAATGTCTACTCTTAACATACGAAATCCACACCCATCGTCTGAGAAATTTATATTCGCCGTTGACCCCCGCCCACCGGCTCTGACCTCCCGGGCGGCTCCATTTGTCAGTCAACGTTTCATCGACACCGTTTGCTCATGCAGCGTTCTCACGGCCGGGCGATTTCGGCGAGTGACTAATGTGCGTGCGTGATGGGATCAGAGCGTGACTGCGGGCGGCCCCGGGCGTGCGGATGGACGGGCGGGCGAACGGGGCGAACCGGTGGGCGGGCGGTCGGTCGGGCGGCATCTCGGTCACTCAATTAGCCTCGGCCGTGAAGGAAGAGAGCACCTGTGCCTCCCCCTCCCCGCGGTTCAAGAGCGTCTGCTTGTATGTCATCTCGGTGGCAGGCAGCCCGCGATGGCCGGGGAGCTGGCGTTCTGTACTTCGGAGTTCTGAGAACTGGTCCTTTGCTTGCGGTAAGAGAACTCTCTGTATAACAGGAGCCGGTATCTCCAACTGTCGCCACTCTAATCGTGATTCCCACTCGACAGGCTTCTATGTTAATGTGATTAGCCTATTTTTTCTTCACTGGGAACTATCACTCGGAGCTCTTGTTGAAATTGACGTGAGAGCCTTCGCATTTGATCCTGAAGAAGAATATATCATAGAAGGTGAAACTGACCTTATCTAGTTGCTCTCATGCGTACTGTTCATTATTCTCCCTATTATTCATGATGTTGCAATTCTTTTAGAAATGTATCTTAACCCTGATTGATCCATTGATATTGATATGATACGTTTCATGAAGGGGAGCTGATACGATGCTTCCGATTAATAGACGTTAGAAATCTCGCTGCATATCTGCGTTCTGATGCTCTTTTCTAAACCAATAATTTTACTAGCAGTAGTAACTGTTAGGTGCATGCCTAATAAATTTTTTAATATTAATATATGTGTTAAATAATATATAAAATATTAAGTAATCCAATCTTCCCAAACCTAGCGTGGATTCTCTTTCCTCACACACACAGACACACACACACAGGTTCCATTTAAAAAATATTTTCTCAAAAAGTGTGAAGAATTACATTAAAAATGTAACAACAATAACATACATAAAATATTGATACGTACGTGGCACCGGAAATTTAACTTGAAATTAGACAACTTGCAAATTTCTAGTAAATTTTTGTTAATGATTTTGTTGATGTTATTGTCTAATACACGCGCTCTATGAACGTACCCATTGGACCAATCGCGACGAATTATTCAGAATTTTCTTCTGCAGCACCATATCGGCGCCCGACAGTACAAACTGATTTTAACTACCATAGTCACCACCACAGCATTGTAGCCTTCTGGTTCCTAGGGATATGTACAGACAAACTGATTAAACATCCAACTCTCTTTAGAGGACACTTCATAAACAATTTTTTTACAAGACCGATTGATTTTTACGTAAGACGTGTAAATATTCCCTCGATTCAGCAGCCTGCTGCCAGAAAAAAATTCCCAATTGACCTTCAATATGAGATACCTCAAACGATTTTGAAATTAAGGCCTATTTTAAAAGGAAACGGAAAAGTGGTGGAGATTACAGGTGATTTAATATCCTGCTATGATGGAACTCATTGTCAGATATCTTTGAGTAATGACATCCAAAGCCACTTATCTCGTAGGGGTATTACTTTGTGTTTCATGTAACAGATGATTTTATTAACTCGTGAAGAAATAACAGCGCGTTCGTTTCTTCTTCCATCTCATAGCATTCCTACGATTTTGAATCTCGGGTTTCCTAGCTGTAAGAATCGGTTAACGACACGCGGAGCACATAGAGTGCGCGATTTTTTTCTAAAGGTGATTCGCGACGGGCCTGCTGTAAATTTCATCTTCAAGCGCTTGTTTTATTTTGACTAGACAACAAATTTAGTTTCTAGATTGCGCGAATGAGTCAAGGGTGTGTTTTAATATTAACAGAAGGCAAGGAGGCAAATGATCTTAAACAACTGGTTTAAATTGTATTTCGTCATTTGAGATAATTAATATGAAGAGTGACGAGAACATACTTCTTTCATAGCAATTAGCTCAACTATCGTTAATATTATCGTATTGTCATGCTTATGCCTCCAGTAACCTCATAATCTTGAGTAAGCGGCCACCTTGATAAAAAACATATTTTAACCGGAACCGTTGGTGGCCGCCACAGGCGCGCGTAGCCTAAAACAAGTGAGGGAATACAACTACATTTCTGCATCCCTCTAGGGCCTCCTTTTCCCTCAAATTTCTGCTTTCATGTGCTTTATTTTACTAAGAAATAAATACAACATACTACATAGAAAATGAAATTATATCATTAATGATACAATTACCATGAAACACAATCGACTTATTTTATTTACTTCATTTATAGGGTTGTCATATGGTTTGAGAAGCCTCTTGACTTCTTGGCTGTCCGGTGACGTCGCGTCGTTGGCTGAGAGGCCGATGTTTCGCCTGTCATAACGCAGGGTTCACTACCCTGAGCAAGAGCTTCACTACCCTGAGGAAGCCTGAGATATGACAGGCGAAATGTCGACCTCTCAGCCAACGAAGCGGCGTCACCCAGACAGACAAGAAGTCATCAACTCGAGTCGCGGAAGCTTACATGTTCATGGGAAGTCTCTTCCCCAAATGTTGTGTCTGAATCCCCCCCTCCCAAAAAAGGCAAATAAATAAATAATCATATTTAAAGAAATTAAATGTTCTATTTCATGGGGCTACGGAGCCGCTTTCGAAGCTTTCAGGAAGGGCACGCCCCCCTGCTATGCGAACTCTCAAACGCCCAAGGTGACCGCGGAAGTCGAGTCGCTGTGTTTCCTAAGAACGCCCGCGTTCGGAACGGCGCTCAAGAACGGCGTTCGGAGTGGCGTCACGGGGAGGCGGAGGCGGCGTCCTGCTAATTGGCGTTCCCACGGGGCGAGCCGCGCGGGCGTGGGCGTCCTCGAGGGCCCCCGCGGCGCGGGCGACGACGCTCCCCCGCGGCGCCCTGCCCCCCATGCATCACCGCAGCCCGCCGCCGCCGCCGCCGCCGCCGCCTCGCCACAGTGAGCGCAAACGACGACACTGCGCAGGTCGTTTTCTTTGCCGTTTTCGGGCAAGCGATACGCAAACGATCAAAGGAGAAATGGAAGTACGGGTCAGCAAATGGTGACTCGAAAGAAAGTAGTCAGAGACGGCGCTCTAAGTTATCAAGGAGTATCAAAGAAAGTTAATCATTTAAAATATTGTTAAATGAGACTTGTATTATAGACATGTTAGTAATGTTTATTTATTCATTATAATGAAATTATTGAAGAATGAGACATTCTAAATCTGGAGTGATATTCGTATACATGTTAAATCCATAATTTAGTTACTCAATTTCATACTAGACACAAGTTAAGTTAAAACCCAAGAATGATTTAGCTAATGAATGTCAAAATATAAAATACTAAATATTCCTGCTGAAATTAATGAATCAGTAGCTTGAATCTATAATATAATATACAAACAATATTATAGCAATATGCAAACAATATTCACTATGTTATCAGATGAGTGTAAAACTCTGGAATTAAGCAGCGTAAGAAATATAGTAAGTTTATAAATTGATCAATAGAGAGCACTAAAGTAGGATACTTGTGCTCGGCGGTGCCCGTCAGAGTATGCTATATGCAAGCTCCATGTTGCCATTCGAGCACTATTATGTAGTGATTACTAAGTCCCAGAGCAACACCGCGTTTAGGGTGTACTGTCGTGCACCCGTAGCCAATGATAATGAAGCTGAAATCAATCTGTATTATGAATTATACAGATGGGTTCGAACCGAGAACACCAAAAAGATGCGTTAAAGATTATTTTAAAGAGTGCAAGAAAGAAATTATATTAGTCTCATGAAGAGAGAGGAGGTCCCTCCTGCCACAGTCGTCACTCGGACCGATCTAGCTATGTGAGATCTAATGCATTCTGTGTAGGTTGCCTTCTGCTTGCCTACTGGTCTGCTAGCACAGCAGTCTACTAGTCTGCCTGTTCTTGGCGCGACAGCCCGCGAACGTGCCGGAGCCCATAAGCAGCGTCCCGTCTTTGCGGATATTAGTTTAAAGGGTAGGTATGATTACCACGAAGACATCCCTACGTCGTATTCTGATCTTCTCAACCTGAGAAGTGAGTTTTCTCATCGTCACACAGCAACATACTCTGGAACATTGCAAGGAAAACGCACTCTTGAATCGAACTCGGATTCGTGTCATGGCAAGCGAGCACGCTGGCCAATCAGGTAGACCGCGAGGGCGTGTAACAACACTAATAAGTTAAATCTCAGTTGCCAGATAAATCTCAATTAAAAATTTATAAATGAGATCAATTTCAAAATTGAATTCTTAAGCTTTGTTGTTACTAGTCTAGTTTAAAAAACATAGATGTTTAGTAACGTCGATGGTTTTTGGTCAATGTTTTTTTAACATTGATGTTTTAAATTTGTGTATCACTATTTTGTTAACGATATCGTTTCCTTAACTCCCATGCAGGTAAAAATATTGGAGACGTTTTTGAGAAAATCTTGATTTTTATATTATTTAAAATTATGGTGTATTTCACGACCATCTTTCTTTAAATCCATATTGAGATTCCTGGAATGTCTTTGTCCGTGGGTGAACGGGCCTTCTTATGGTGCATGTGGTGGTCAAGTTGTTTGTAATGTATGAATAACTTTATGTTAGTAAGTTCTTAAGATGAAATAAACTCCAAAACGTCGGCATATTAGAATTTGTACATTTATTCCACTGTGAGATAAGACGATCCACTGTGAGATAATTTTTAATTGAGATGGACGGTCAATGCCTTCACAGAAAAATGTTTCGGTTTCCTATGGAACCACGATTGTACGAAGCATACACCTCTTCGTCTGAAGCAAATCAGCGGCCACAAACGTCTTTCTTCAAACAAATTGTGCCACAAATTTGGATATCACAATAGAAGAGATCAGGCTTCTATGGAGGTTGTGTAAAAACATCTCAGAGGAACATTTGCAGCGTAGTCTAAGCAACCTTGGAAACATGTAGGCGGGCATGATCGTGCAACAGAATAATGTCGCCCGTCAACATTTCTGGGCGTTCGGAGTTGCGCTTCAATATTTGAAATGGGTCCATGTGCCGCTGTGCGTTAATTGTGGCACCGAGTTCCAGAAAATCAATGAGCAGCGAGTCCTTACAGCCAGAGAAAAATGTCATCCTGACTTTTCCGGAGCTGGCGTGCATGTATTTGAATTTTTTCGTTGCGGGTGAATCCATGTGCTTCTATTGTTAGCTCTGATGCTTGCGCTCCGGCTCAAAATAATGACTGCATGTGTCATCTTCCGCGATAATATTGAACAGGAAACTATATTCTTCAACTCTTCTCTTCCAATGAGGTCCGACCTCCGAAATGGTTTATTACCCTCAAACACATCCCCATGTGACATTCACCATACACTGCAGACATTCAGGTGGGAATTTCAGCGACTGACACCCCTACCGCTGCCAAAACTCCCTCCGCTGTTCCTCTTTCCCGGCCTCCATAGTGATGTCGGACGCGCGGGTAATCGCTGACCTCACTTTGAGCAAGTCTAAGGGACAAATGGGACAGCGGTGATCGCTTCTGCGGTTCTTTACTGATTCTCAATAAAGGGAACACCTAAACACACACACCCCAGCATTTCCAACTTCCGCGCCATGCTCGTATCGTATCATTTTTATTTGGCTGATCCTCATTGTATGTTTAGAGAAAGTAAAATGAAGTTTCTAAAATCCGCTAAAAAATTGTAATAGTGATTGCTCCCTCTCGTTTGCTCTCCTCCTGCCCATTCTGGACCCAATGTGACGGCCGTGGCGGGGCCTACATTGGAGGGAGATTGGGGTGCGGCCGCGCGGTCGCGCCCCCGCTGGGTCAGCGGCACTACCTTCCGAAACAGCTCAACGCGTTGCGTTGCGCCTGGTTGCTGTGACGCACGTCCGACCTGGGTGCAGACGGCCCTGATTTACGAGCCGCGGGGCGACTGTGGCTAATTCAGTTGTGCGCGCCAATGGATGGGCGGGTCTCCGCGCGCTCTACCGGGACGACGCGCCGCCTAGGATGAGGTAGCTGCTGGGAGGGACATTGCACGTCTCATCGGAAGAGGATTGTCATCATTGTATTTATCTGTACTCAAATAAACGGGTAATGGGTGTAGTGTATGGTATGGATGAGATAGTTGCTGGGAGGGACATTGCACATATCATCGGGAGAGGATGGTCATAATTGTATTTGTCTGTACTCAAATAAATGGGTATTGGGTGTAGGGTATGTTCCTACTTAGAAAAACTTTCTAGCTTCATTCTTTCTGATTTTCGTGAAAAAGCTACAACGGTGAACGAATACCTAAAAAACGATTATAGGAACAAGTCGTGAACAATAACACGATCTCCGAAGTGTTATTCATAGCCTAGCTAAAGAACTAATCCTGAGAACTAACCTCATTGCCAAAGTTCCAAAAATCTGAATTCATCTGAAAAAACGGAGTTATCGTACGAGAACGAAAAAAAGTATGAACATAAAATAATACCAATAAACGGCATTAAGCAATTTTAATTACAAGTTTTATCTCTAATGCAATAACAACAAAAAATACTTTACAAAGTCTCTACAAACGCAAGGGAATTGAAGTACCCTAAAAGTGAAATTAGTCTTGAAACTGTCTGTAGGGAATTTGGAAAAGGACTTTGAACCTGCCTATATGCTCGTTGTTTAGGATGTCTGTCCGTTAGGGAAGTGTCGAAGGTACGAGAACTGGTCTTATTCTACGAAAAGTGCTTGAGAGAAGGAAAATAAACTTTTGTTGAGATTCACGGTCACTGAATTTTGACAATGTCGGCAGTATTACACTCGATAGTAATGATAGTAATAAAACAATTACAAGTATTGTAATATGGTTATTATTGCAGTTGATTGTGTGAAATAAAAGGCTTTTTCACTGACTTGTATGTACACACATTTTTTTTCAAACTCTTGTGTCATTAAAAATTGTAATCATAAGTTCTACGAGCTCGATCGACTATAGATGGAAACGGTGGGGACAACTTTTAAAATCCTTTTTAGGACATGGAGTTGTGTTTCATGACTAATAATAAGAATTGACATGAGATCTGAATCAAAATGAGACTTTTCTGAACCTTCTATTACATTTCTGAATTTTTTGTAGGTACCCCACTCATTCCGAAGCACGAATGTTCATAAAAGGGGAGCCTCGGATTTCATGTAACATTAAATTGACTTGTATTTTGTGTGGTTTTGTCGTAATGATCTGTCTCTGTTAATAGACTACTAGCAATAGTAGTGAAGTGTAGAATAAAGTCACACATAGTACCGACCAACAAGGATGTACAACAGTTCGGGTCATTAGGAAATTAAATTACATTATTAACCTATTTTCGCAATTAAGACAGTGTTACTAAAAACGCTAAACAGGTTTGACTCGTGCAATGATTCTGCAGTTTGTAAATTATTGTTGTTTTTATAAATAAAAATAGCTTCTTGCTGAAACTCAGCTTCAAACGTTTCTGACAACCCATGCAACGTGCATCCTTCGAAAATGAAACAGAACCTCCGAAAATTTAATTATTTAGATGACAGCACAAGAAAAATAATTCGGATCTGAGACGAAAGCAATGTTGTAATGGATTAAACGTCTCTCTTCAGAGTTATAGACAATGGTTTTCTTACTGAACCATAATCTGCGAACTTTCTTCTTCTTCCTCTTTCTCTTCTTCTTCTTCTTCTTTTTCTTTTTCTTCTTCTTTCTCTTTCTCTTCTTCTTCTTTTTCTTTTCTTCTTCTTCCTCTTTCTCTTCTTCTTCCTCTTTCTCTTCTTCTTCTTCTTTTCTTCTTCTTCCTCTTTCTCTTCTTCTTCTTTTTCTTTTTCTTCTTCTTTTTCTTCTTCTTCCTCTTTCTCTTCTTCTTTTTCTTCTCTTCTTCTTCTTCTTCTTCCTTTTTCTTTTCTTCTTCTTCCTTTTTCTTTTCTTCTTCTTCCTCTTTCTCTTCTTCTTCTTCTTCTTCCTCTTTCTCTTCTTCTTCTTCTTCTTCTTCCTCTTCTTCTTCTTCCTCTTCTGCTTCTTCTGCTTCTTCTACTTGTAAAATTTAAATCTGTTCGTTACAGATATCTGAGATAATTCACTCTCACTGTGGAGAACACTACGAGGTGTTATATCAATGGTTCCATATAAATTGCATACTGCAAATAGAATTTTTTGCTACTGCAAATACTTTGGTGCACTCATCCGCTCCAACGAAACTGCGACCGAGTTCGAACGGAACGTACAACTCGCAACTCCTCGTCCGGACTTGTCCAGCGGCCGACGGCCTCCGCCCAGCGTCCAGCAGCGAGCTCTCGACCGCCGCGCCGCCCGCCCGCCCGGCCTATCCGCTCGGGCCTCGGCCTCGGGGTCGCAGGGGTCGTGGCTGCGTAACAATCGCACGCAACTTTACTGCCCCTGATTGCATCGGGGCCGGCTCGTAAAGCTGCGCGCACCGAGGCGCGAACCACGCTGAAAGTATAATTAAGGCGAATCAATTCTCGGGCCCACGGAAATTATTCGCCATTAGTTCTCCTTATACGCGGCACCGCGCCGCGCCGCGCCGCGCCGCGCGGCGGTCTCGAAATATTAAGTTCATAAACATGGAGAGCACGCAGCGCCTTTTAACTGTCGATTTTTCGCCCCGCGAGAATGAAATACGCGGACGCGGAGTCTCGTGTCCGGCCTGTTGGTGACGGGTGAAGCATTCGCCGGATCGGGGAGTGCCGGAACGTTGCGACATGAAAGGGAGCTCTGGTAATGAGTTGCCATTTTGATCATCTTCCTGTAGATGGACTTGAATTAGCACCAATGGAAATCGGAGGAAACGTTTAAGGAATTCCAGGAGAATATTTTATTACTTTTCACGAACGTCTCTGGTAATTTCAATGTAATGTGAGCACTGCATCATCGATCTCGAATGATTAATTTCTTGAAAAGGGAAAGAGGGCGGTGTCTTTCACGTGCCGATTCTTCGTCTCGAACAAAAAGAAATAAACCAATGCCAGAAACCGACCTGTAGGAGGCTGAATGAGAAGGTGATGAATTAGCTTGAGGCATGCAGAATTTCAGTGGCATTCAAAGGAATTTATTAACATGAAAATCTTTCAGGGTTTTACGTTAAAAATGGGGTAACATGTTTCCATTTGTTAAAAAGTCTTCCAGGAAACTCTTAAGAAAAACTCGATTCATTCTTAGGTAAATTTCCGTATGTGATAATGTATCCGTGGTCTAATTACAGTGACGGCTGCTGCTACGTCAGCCTCGACGTTGTATGTACATTTTAATTTTTTAAGATGGAGAGTGCATAGTTTGTTCTTTCATCGATTACTCGTCTCGGAGTAATGAAATACGCGACCGAGGAGAAGAGCAATTTTGAGCCTTTGGCAACTGCGTGGGTTTGAAGCATGAGCCGGCTCCTCAAGTGCCGAGTTTCAGGCTCATTAATGAAGGTCTGTTAAAGAAATATGATTTTGAGGATGGACCTGCTTTCGTACCATTTGACGATTTTGAAAAAATTATGAAG
The DNA here is from genome assembly GCA_017312745.1 of Gryllus bimaculatus. Lineage (NCBI taxonomy): Eukaryota > Metazoa > Arthropoda > Insecta > Orthoptera > Gryllidae > Gryllus > Gryllus bimaculatus. The sequence continues at coordinate 3,341,238 of BOPP01000009.1, read as the reverse complement.
GGAATAAGACCCGAGCTACAGCTGTTTTCTTTCTTTACACGCAATGTAAAATGTAGCGGTGAATGATTGTGCGTGACACGCGGATAAGGGTAGAAAATAAATACACAAGCGCGGATGATGGCATAATTTGTAATGAAGTTGAAGGCATCCGCGTTGCCCGGAGAGCCAAAAACATTCACATTATCAAAATCTCTCGTTTCGCATATTGATAGGTGAGTGAAGGATGATGTTTGCTTATGTTCTTATAACTTCTGGGTTTCAGATCATTAACAGAGTTGTGTCGAAGCATTGTTTTATCGTGATGATGATCCTGAAAATAGCCATGTATGTTGTTCATCATCAATTATGATTCCGCCTTGCGTGCGTTTTGCATCTACGAAATGAAATGGCAGCTATTTAAGATGACATTCTCACTTAACTTCCACATGAGAATAGGAAACAAGTTGGCTGGAGTTCGTAATGTTTGAATAAATCTAGTCAACTATTGAAAACTCAGAAGTAACTTTACATTCTTAGTTTAATTAACACAATGTACTCGTGAGTTCGAAATGTCTTCACTTTTCTGCTTTTTCTTCATGTTTTATTGGCAGCAATGTCGTGTCGATGTCTGTGTTCGGAGTAAAACTCTTTGTTCTTATTTTGAGTTGTTACTCATCATCGTCGTCAGTTGTCTTCTACAAGCCTGTTTGAGCAACTTAGAAAACAAAATGTTTATTGACTGCAGAAATATTTATAGCTGCTAGAGTTAAAAATACCTTAATTAATTGCGCGTATACTGCAATCGAAGATAATTAATATTCTAACGGATCATCACTTGCTTCATTTAAGCCCTCATTTAACAATATCTCTTAGGGAACGTCTTTTGAGAACTTAATTTTAAAAAGAGATTTTATGGATCTTGTTAACATAAATGACACGATATCTACTTACGAGCTTCTTTGGATGCGTTAGATTAAGAATTAAATGAAACCTCGGATTACAATGATATGCTTGATATAACAAAGAATATGGATGGTAAGGTAAACAAACCGGCAATACTGTTTTCTAAAATTACCAACGCTTCAAACGTGAGCTTGTTTAACATCCATCACGGCCACAACTGTACCGCCATTGCCATCTGCTCCAACGCCTTCCAACTACGTCATTCTGGTTGCCTACTTCACCACTCACTCCGACACCCACGCTCCCTCTTGCCTTCCCACCACCACTGCCGCCCCCGCTGCCTGCCCGAGTCGATTTCGCAAACTTGCCGCGTGGTAGATATACTGATAATGATACTTTATAGACATGTTGGTTTCTTACCCGCGAAATAACGACTACGTGAAATACAACCTCCACGTTTTACCCCTTGGAATCGTAATGTGACTTATATGAACGCACTGGGGCAGCTCGCGGGAAAGTTGGCCCAGCGGAGTAGACTACGGGCGTCGGTGGCTGGGAGACAGGGACACACCTCAATATTTTCAAGTATATCCAGTAGCGTAATTCTAATTTCTTTTTTTATGAATACAGATTCAGCATAACTTACTAATATCTACAATAATAATTTGTTTAATACCGTGGAGGAAGGAAAGGAACACATGGCCTACACAAACATCTTTTATTGCCCTTCATTAGTAAGTCAAAATGCTTGGGGAAAGAATATTATGAATAAGCTTCCGAACTGAAAGATAGACGTAGATTTTCCGCGGGAGCCAGTATTTTCATATCTGACGAAGATGACAAATCGTACACAGTTCACGTTGTTTGGAATATAATAATACCTATTCTTGGGGGAAAACTGTGGCAGTACTTAAACATTGTCACGTCGAAAATCAATTTCAAACATTTATATTTTTTTCTCTTTGAATTTTGGCTTCACAATGGTTGACACAAGTACCTTCAAATTCAACTATTTACCCGTCCCTCTCATTTTCATCTAATTTTCTAAGCAATAGAAGCTGAAAAAAAATATGAAAAAATCGTATCTCGTTTTATCTCTGAAACAGATGGCCTTAGGAGGCCAATTTTTGGGAATTTACGTTTCTTTCATTCTCTTTCATATGATCATCGCAGTTATCGATTTGGTCTGGGGGAACTTTCCACAGCCTTAATCGGCAATATCTTCTATATGAGCCTGAATCGCAAGTCTGCGAGAATAACTGTAACGTTTTGATTATATCGCAAAACGTTTCGCATATTTTTACTCAAGTATCCTTTCTATCTCTCCCTCTCTGTCTTTTCCATCCATCAACACTCGTGCACACGCACTCGTCAGCAAACCCGTGTTAGGACCCGAAACCACATTACTCTGAACTAAGGTACTTGGCGCTTCCACTTTACCTAACTAGGTTTGCAAGCAACTCCTCCATTTACAATTAAATTTCTTTTTAAAAACTAACAAATATAATTGGAAATGTGTTTGAAACTACTTTTTAACGTCCCTTTCATTTTGTCTACATTTAAATCATTATTTCACGTTTTTCTTTATTTTTAACTATTATTTTTACCTGAATAAAAGTATTTTAATTGTGCTTTTCTTGTGCGTCTCCGCACCGGACGACGAGACAAGGAAATAGCCTCCGGGTGACGCCGTCCTGGCGGGACCTCGCGGTTCTAAATTAAGGGCAGATGCACGCGTTTTTACGGTCGGGCACAATGGCGTCGGCGAATGAAGCACTTCCCAGCACGTTCATTATAGACCAGTAATTTTTAATAGGGCGCCATATAATTCGCGTGCTGGACGGAGATGCCCGGACCGCAACGAATGCGGCATTTATTGCCTCCGGGGACGCGGGCGCCGCTTGGGCCCGCGGGCAGGCGGGACGGGCGACGGCGATGGGCGAAGCGGAGGTGACGACGGTCGGAGAGAGTCCTACCCGGCGCACTGGTCCTCGGTACTAGAGCTCGTAGCGCGCGGCAGCAGGGCGCGTACGAATGCGTAGGTTGTGATTTGGAAGGTTGGTACTGCAGTCAGAGCTGTTAAACAAGCTGAGAGTTTATCTCGGCTGGGACGGTGCAGGATTTCCCCGTTTGAGGATGATACCTGGAAAGGGAAATCCCAGGCTAGCCGACGTGTAGAATGACGCCGCATTATGTGAATATTAACGCCACCTCCCGGGATAAAAATATTCACTATTCTAACGAGACTAATGACCTTAGCAGTTAACTAGATCCACTGTCCCCTTTATTTTTCCGATATCATAGGCCTACAGTAATAACTTTTTTTAACGAATAATATTTTTAAAATATTTAATTTATTTTATTCAGAACTCAAGGTACTTTTTGTTGGAACTGGTAACTTCAACGAAACAACTCATTATTTATTGCTTACTGTTAAAATGCTCACGACACCTTTTGACTTTTGGATCGTGGAGGATTTGGCTTCCCCCAGTGGGGACTGGGTTCAATCTTCGTTCAATCAACGCTCACCAGATGCCAGAGTACGTGAAGTGTTGAGGTGAAAAGTGCATTTGTACACGTAGGAGCTTAAGGTGTTATCAGGTAAAGGTGGTTATAGAAAGACACGATTAGAAAATGTTGAATCAAATAAGATAATATATTAGTATAAGTACTTGCAATTTCCCGAAATTGATGTTAAAATCGGAATCGAGTTTTCATTCTCAAAATATGCCTGTGTTGAAGGAACTTTGAAAATTTTCTACTCCATGTACAGGAGACATTGATATAGTATTAGGATTTCCAGCTAGAATTAATGAACCTCAGGCGATAACTACATGATAGATTCGATTGTACAACAAATTTATAAATTATACGTAAATACTATTTACAGAAAACTCTCCCTTGGAGACTCAGGCTTGTTCAAATCTGCTGAAAATCTCTTATTTAGTATGTTTACGTTCACTTACGTTTGCGAAAAACTTTCTGAGGAGAGTAACAATCATAATTTGTGATCATAATTTGAAATGCTCTCTCCGTTATAACACTGAAAAATGTGTTCAAAAAATGAACATAATATTAATGCAAAAAGTATATTTATTAATTTTATTAGTGGCAAATTTTTATTACGAGTTCATATCAATTCTTTTACACAAGCACTTTTAATAACTATTCATAATTATTATGCCACAAACCTAAAAAAAAACAGATTGATATAAAACTGCATCTTCTATCTCTTGTCGTTTATTAGTCGAGCTGCCACCAACATATCTGCTCTCGAATTACCCTAATTGCCCACTGCTGCTAAGACTTCAAGTGGTTGTTTCCACTGGAGTACGGGCAGATATACGAATACCTGATTGAGAAAAGCTGACAAATCATGACTCAAGCTAAGTTTTCATGCATCAATGTAAGTAAATTTGTTGGAAACAACTTAGGTAGTTAATATGCATACAAATAACATCACTTAATGTTGCAAAAGTCTATTTATCTGCACTTTTTGATATTTTTGTTTCCAATAAGCATTTCATGTTACAGATTTTTGTTATTTTTAAATGTCTAATTCTTGTCGTAAATGACAAATTGATTACAATCTCAAGCAAAGAAAAAAAATAAATGTACTCCCCAAACGTTTTTTTCTGAAGAAGTATGAGTAGAATTAGTAAATCAGAGAAATAAGTAGTGGTATACCATACAACTATCAGTGAGACAAACAATCACAACTTATCTACAAACAAATTTTTAAGGATCTATTCTGTCAAAAAGTACGAATGTACGTAATACATAAACAGACTAAGCTAGTTCTTAGAACCCTGGCTAGATATGGGCATCGAATATTTTTTAAATGAATTACATATTCATTTTTATATATTAAACATATTTGAATACAATTTTTATAAATTTAAATATAGCTTATTGTCATATTCCTTTTGAATACTTTCCTTTTTTTAATACTTGGCTTGAATATTTCAATACGATTAGAGGGAACCTCTGTTTGTTCTTGCATAGGGGTCCCACAGGGTATTAATCTGGCCTTGGGTAGAAATGAGTCTCATGGCAGTAGCAGTTCGCTTGTACATCGCGTCCTCCTTCCCTTGTTCGGCCACTTGCAACGCTCTCTCGACTAAGGCTTCCGGGGCGCGCCTCCGGCGGGCGCAGTTTTATTGCAGGTGGCTGAGCCCTGTCATCTGCAATGAATCACTCGGGATGCCTCCCAGTTGGAAGAAGCTTCCTCTCAGATGCTTTATCTCCTCACTTCGCTTTCTCCTTCTACGTACCTCTCCATGATACTGTCTCTTCGATGACCTGGTCGTGAGGCTGGCATTATACTCGTGAACAAAGGGAAAAGATTGAGAGAGTATCCAAGTGGTAATCAACTTTCGAATATTTCACTGCCACACTGCCGTTACAGTCTGTGGATCTCAAATGGGAATTTTATGGTTTGTTGCATTGCAATCGCACATATTTTTCATATGCAAGAGGCACTCGTATCATAGTTTCTGGCCCTAAGTCCTTGATGATAAAATACCGGTCATGTAAAAATTGGAATAGGCCACGTGGGTTCGCCGCACGTTTCTCCGAAGTTCTCATATATTCCATGTCACTTATTTCACAACATACATCATCTTCAACCACATTATTCATTCTAAATGTGTATGTCATAGAGATTAAACTATGACCCCCATAAGATAGATTGGCTGCAGAACTACAGCCTTTGCCTTTCGTAAATAAACGTATCAATTTGAGTATCTACTCACAATATTTGGTTTTTTCGCATTATTAATTATGTGTATATATATATATATATATGTATATATAAGTTCGTAAAAATTAAAACAATGACACCGACAAACCTCTTTGTTTTTGTAGTTTTCATCAGAGATTAGCTTGCATTTACAGTACGTAAGATAACAAAGAAGTAGGGTGCTTCTTTTCTTTACTATTTTGTTACTGGAATTTGAAGTGACAAAGATGGAGACAGTTGTCCACTAGAAGGAGAGTTAATGCGTGAATTACTTCATAATGGAAATATATCTTTTTCGACACCGATACTGTGATTTCAGTATCGTTACCACAATATTATTTTTTCATCTATGTGATTTCGACTGCCAATGTGCTGATAATGTCACAGACAAATATACCAAACGTTAAAGCATTGAAGCATGTGGTTCTACGTGAAATGTATAATTTTAATTCATTTGCATGACTTGAATTACAATGGAACGACACGGTCACTGCTTCGTAGTCAGATCATGTCCTCACAGCTGGTGACATTGTTACAAAGTGTTGTAGTATTCATGAAATATAATTAAAATATTATGAATGATGATGATAGGGATAACAATTAATATGATCACTCTATCGACGATGATGTCGATGACGTTCACAAGGTCGATGATAATGGCCATAATAGCGATAGCCATGATGAGGGCAGTGACGACGATCAACATAACTTAATGAACGCTGCTGTGATAAACAACGAAAATGAAGATGATGTATTTGCGGGAACGAAGTGTAAGGAAAACGGGAGAACCTCTAACGCGAACCTGCATTATTCACCGTGACAGCGGATTCAACAAAGGCTTTTTTTCCCCAAAGTTGGCGTGATAGCGCGTGTACTGTGCTGACGGCCCCCCCCCCCCCCCGGGCGACGCTTGTTTCGCGCGCGGATGCGTCTCGCTCTCGATTACCTCTCTCCCGCCCCGCCACGCGCCTTAGCGCGCCCCCCCCGCCTCCAGCCTCCTCGCCGCCCCGCCCGGCCCCTTCGCTCCGGAACTCTGAAGACGCGCCTTTCGAACGCCGCCGATAAACCAATGCCCTCTCGTCTGCGCTTGTGCGCGCTGCGGCGTTCTCGCGCTCGCGCGGACGAAAAAAGCGCGGTGCGCGAGCCTTGCGGCCAGCCGCCTTCTGCTGTTATTACAATGCAATTGGATTGTGTTGCGATAACCCACCCGCCTCCTGCAATACTGTGTTATTCATAAGGCGCCGCTGCCTAGGTGTCCCATTCTTTTTTTTTTATTTTTTATTATTTATTTGCCTCGTTCATACGGCGCGGCGCGCGCGGCTCGGCGGCGAAGCAGGCGTACCGCAAGGCGCTGTGTGAGTACCATTTTCGCCTTTATCACCGAGCCGTATTGGCCGTAATGAGCACGTTAGCAGTCCTATTGTTTGCTCCTTAAGCCGGAGAGAGGGGGCAGAGAGAGATGGAGGCGGCCGAGGTGATACTCCGATGAGCTGTGCTCGCTCAGTTCGCTACCCCCGGGCGGCGGGCGCCCGGCGCTGCTTCCTAGATCGTATCCGCGCGTTCGGACGTCAGGGCCATCTGCGATGGGCGGCTCCGGCGGATTGGCCCCCGGGTTCCCTCTGTCCTTGAAATTCGCTTGTATGATATGTCTGCTCTACTGTCTTTCGAGATGGATTGAAAATAAATATAATTCAACCTCAAATATTGTAAAACGTTGTTTCATTTTTCTTATTTATCAAAATCAATGAAATGTCTGCATTACTGTCTTTGGAGATCGATTGGAAATAAATAAAATTCGACCCCAAATGTAGTAAAAAATTTGTTTCATTATTTCTTATTTATCAAAATAAATCGTACAAAGTCTTAGAGTAAATAAGATGGCAATAAAACGTTCGTAAAATATGAGAGTTACATGCATATGTAGGTAATTAAATTTCAATATTTGGGTTCAATTTTTGAAGTTGTATTATTGAAGTAAGTAGTAAGGATTACTTACCACATTGAATGCGAACCTCATAATGGGGAATATAACTCCAAATTTTCTTTCGTATTTAGCTTAGACACGTTGAGATTCTCCACTGAACTTATTTAATTCAATCGGTTTTTAAAATAAATTACAGAAGATCGAAAAATAATTGAAACTTTTACATTGCCAAGAAAAACAGAAATATTGTTCAATGATGACATTTCTGAGATTTTTGGTGTTTCAAAAAAAAAAATGTAGAGCGTGCCTGTAAATTCAAAGGCAAGAAATATATATATTGTGATTATTATACAAATTTTAAAATGTTGCGCTTATAACGTCTCTTTCATAACTTGTTTTACTGATGCATATAAATACGATGAAGAGAAGTTTGAGAGGTTTCCTTGGCAAATAACTCTGTAGAGTAACGCGACTATTTGCATAAATTGTTTCACTATGTTAAGTGCACAATTAACGGTAATAGATGCTACAACCTGATATAATAAAAGTACTGTAAAAATACTCAGTATAAATAGCATTGCTTTTTAATTACTTGCAGTATGCATTTCCTATACAGCCACAATTCTTAACACGCGCCTGAGAATGTGCTGGTGGTAGTTGTATTATGATATTTGGGTATCCACAATCTGCTAAATTGAAAATTTTGCATCTCTAAATATCAGAATCATACCAATCCTTATTTAACGAATCGAGAAAATTGCAAAATAAATAAAAATATAACTTTTTGGGATCATATTCAACATTAGATAACATTTAAATATATGAGTATCTCGTCAAATATTGATTTTTGTATTCTATAATTATATCTTGAAAAAACTAAAATGATTGTAGTGATTTCTTTGGTACGTTTTCTCAGTTTAACGGAAGCAGAAGTAAATTATATCACATTTTATTGTTTGGTTCGTAATTTTAAATAACAAGCAATTATCCTCGCAAAGTAATTCTGCAAGTAATATCAACAAAAATATACAACTAATGGAATTATATTGTATTACATACAATTAATGAGAGTCAAAATGCTGGGAAAGTCAAAGTGATACATTTTAAGTAACGCCACGGTATCTCATTTTTTTAACTTCGTAAATGTAAAGTGCTCGGCAAAAAATGAACCACTGATGCCCCTAATGAAAGTAGAAAGGTTTTAATTGTTGAAGGAAAACGTTTTGTCTTCTGGATGTTAGGAATAAGATCATATTTGATAAGTGTTTTGTTTATCAAAATACTTATAAAATGTATTCTAGAACAAAGAGTCCAAAATTTTATACACAAATACGTCTATGAATTAATTCAAAGTCACCATATTTTTGAAGTATTGAAAATAATTAGCTATTTTTATGGAAGTAGAACAGTAGCATTTATATGTCACTGTCATCGAATATTGCTTGTTTTGTATTACGCATTTCAATATAGCGCACGAAAATGGCTTCCAACGATTTCATATCTAGAAAAAAAACCTATGTCACACAACGCAACAAGAAACGTATTGCATTAAATTTATTTTTAAATACGTAATTAGAAGCCACCGATGCTATCAGCCAGATGTAATAAACAGCAATTACACAATTAACGTACGAGGCGCTGCCTGGATGCCTTTCGTATGTGGCCATGCGGCTGTGAAACCGCTGCCCTTGCGATCCGCTCGCAGGCGAGGACACTTCGAAGAGGAACCGCCGATCGCCGTTACTGCACTGGCGCCGCCCGCCGAGGCCACTGCAATAACCGCGGTTTTGTTGTACACTTACGGCGGTGCCGCAGCATCCGGTTCGGTTGTGATTCGTTTTTCTGCGAAAAGCTGCTTAGGGGTGGGGCGTGTGCTTGTAGTTGACGTGACTACCCTGTAAGTATCCTGTTTTCAGCTTTATTAAAAGATCAGTAGAAACGGGAGTCAGGTTTAGTGGCTGAGCGAGTTGGAATTTTGACGGAGCAAATTCAGGCTTCTGATGGAGTGAATTTTATCGTCGGGTTTCCCTGATACATGAAGTAGTAGGTAATAACAACGAATGGAATCAATTAATTCGCAATAACCTTTGCAGTGTTCATTAAGAAATACTCCATAATCTGTTATTTAATTACATAGATCTTCCAAACTCAGTGCCAAAAACCGTGATGATTATGACTGACTTAACTGCGAAATTAACAAAGTACGGTGATGCACTCCATTTGCAGTTTGTGAAACTATATAACATGTAAGCTTCTTTTTTCTACTGATTTTACTTAAACATTTATATTTTGGAAAAAAATAATGTTATCAAATGAAGTTCTGTTATTATTTTCTCATTCGTAAGCTTTTCAATGGGTCTCTTCTTTCGGAAATGACTCAAGAAAACGGAATGTTATGAAGCATGCTGAAGAGAAAAACTACAATAGAGGTGTTTCGTTACGTTACTTAATCTCTTCAAGGCACCAAAACATCAAAGTTATTCAACAGGAAATAATGCACATGGGGATTGAAGTTTCATAAATGTTCGTATGTTGTGTCAAAGTTAGATGTAGCTGTAATACATTCAAAGTCTGTAACATTCGAACGAATACTGCACGCAGTTTTTAACATTGCTGCTTTTCTCCACACGGACATACAGTGCATTTATCATAGATAATCGCCATTTGTGGATATAAAACGTGTGCAATTCATCAAGAGCATTAATTGACAGAAGTAGTAATCAAAAGCAAACCTGTACTTCGGTAAACAGCAGAATACGGATGTATGATCAGCGTTAAATAAAGCAGGAAACAGAACTGCGAGATACCTCACCTATCACATAACTGTAACTAGAAAGGAAATTATTCTTTACCTAGTAAAAGGATACCCCGTGTCACCTGTGAATAGCAACTCGAGATATTTATCGAATTGCTATTAGCAAACAGTCTATTATAACGTGTCCTTCTTCGTTTTTTACATTTCACGCAAATAAAGGAATTTCTCAAATTAAACCTTGAAGTTCCATTTCCGTAGTCTTTGTGAATAGGTACAGCCAGGCGGTAGGAGGCCTTCTGTACTCCACTTGCGAAACGGAAAGCGACACCGCAGATGCCAACGGCCTCTGCTCCAATGGCTAGGCGACGCACAGTGAGCCGAAGTTGCTGCACAACGGTAAACATTACTTACGCGCTAAAACCATAAAAATACTATTTACTGAGATTTGAAGCTCACATTTCATCAGTAAAAGTGCATAATTTAATTACATCATTGAAATATTTCATTATTTGTTATATACACCAAATAAACAAATATTTCAATTTTTTAACTTCATCAACTATTTCGCAGTAAATTTTGAGAAGTTATTTCTAAACATCAAATGTCTATTTTCATATCCAAGCATGTATGAATGAAATATTACATCTAATAATATTTGTTTGTAGTTATATACATGTTTAATATAATATTTTCCTCCTACCGGAAGAATAAACTTAACATTAACAAAAGTTAATGTAGGGCTACTCCCAAAATTTCATGAAACACATCTTGTGGCTGCAGTGTTTTAGTTATTATTGAAGGTACAATGACTGCATTTTATATTTCCGTCTTCCTGTCACAATACAAGATTGTTTTCGCAAATCATTCTCACCATTTATTTCCATTAGATGCGGAGTTCGAAAGCTAACATTGTAAAATAATTATTTTTATTCCTGACATTGTCAAATTATAGAATAAACAATGTTAACTAAAATTCACATCTGGAAACTTATTTTTTTCGTCATACCTGATTCTAAATCTTAAATTTGCCTGAATATTTGTTTGTATATTTTTTGTTTAAATTGTAAGGTTAAATTTAAATAAGGTTTTTAAATTTCTTCTTTGTTTCTTTTTATTTCTTTTTTATTTATTCCTTATCATCATCCTTTTCCTTCTTTTTCCTTGTTTTTCCTTCTTCATTCCTAATTTTTCCTTCTTTTTTCCTTTTCCCCTTCTTCTTCTTCTTCTTCTTCTTCTTCTTCTTCTTCTTCTTTCCTTCTTTCCTACTTTTTGCTTGTTTCTTTTCTCTATTCCTTTTATATTTATTTCCTTATTTCTCTTCTTCTATTTATTATGTATTTCTTCTTCTTTTTCTTTTTCTTCTTCTTCTTCTTCTCCTTATTATTATTATTATTATCATCGTTTATGTTTGCACTCGCTTATTTCGATCTCTTTGGGAGCATTGTGTGTCCGCGCCTTCCCCGAGCGCTGTCAGCGAGGGCAGTCAGCGCTTTCAGTCACCTTCGAGCACTGGACGTGTGAGGTCGGTGCCTGCCTTCCTTCTTCTCGCCGCGCCCATTCGGGCAGCTCGAAAGAGGAAACTGTGAGCTCAACCTCAGATCTAGTCTAGATGACCTGATTAGGCCTTCCAACGTTCTGGTCTAGCGGTTTTGAAACTGATGGAGTCGCGTTGTGGTAAGAGAATATCAACCATGGACTGATACTTAACAAACGAGCCACACCCTCACGACTTTTTTCATTTGAATCAAAGATATCTGTACACCTACCTTCAGAAATTAGTGTTCTACTACTGACCTCTAAAATAACAATAACAAGTTCCATTTTAGATAATGTCTTGAAGGGTTTAAAGTGCGCACCGTCTTTGACATGGGTAGAAGAAACTAACAAAAGAGACATGTTGAGAAAGAAAACACCTGTAACAGAATTCATGAAAAGGTTTGACGTTGTGCGTCTTAAATTACTTAATAAGAGTAAAAGAAGGTACTAGAAAATCCTTTTGTATCGGTTTGCTCGCCGTGCATTCTACGGGAGAATTGCGTATCAAAAATCCAAACAACTCCAAAATATATTGAGCAGATTTACTTCATGAGTCATGGTAATCTATCAGGCAGAGAGGTGCAACAAAAACGATCGAGCCTTTGCGATGACATGGGATTTCTGTTGCTCATATAACATGCATTTCTAACCGACTGATGATACTTAATATTTAGATAATAGAACTATAACTACTTCTAGATATTTGTATGGTATTCTTAACAATACATTAAGATTTTAATTATTATTTGCAATTTCAGTATGGAAACGTATATTATTACAATTTATTGAGTATTGCAAACTGAGTGTATGATCAGTGTAAACAACTATTATTCTGATGGTTATTTTTACTTCATTGATTTGTTAAGTTCCTCATGCCTGATTAGGAAACAACTTACCAAATGGGGATCTGCGAAGCACAATATTTCAAAATAAAAGCCTTTATAAAAAGATGTAAATTTTACCGCGTTATTTTAGAACGTTGTATCTAAAGCATTTACGATATCTTTAATTATAAGGACTGTAGGTTCAGCCTATTTTATAAAACAATTCTGATTTAGGAAATATCCCTTTAACTACGCGTCAAATGCACCAGACCGATTTTTCTTATCAAAATGTGAAATTGTGTTATCTTAGGTCATGAAAAAAATATTGTATCGTCTTGGGAAGTGAAATAAAAGAGCTTAATCTCCGAGATAGATCAGGGCATTAGTCTGCAGAAAAAAATCTGGCTCGTAAGTATGTTCCTGGTGTAATATTGCTGGTTTGTCAGGCTGCGCGGATGGAATGCTGATAAGGATATCGAATTGCATTCGTAACCGGTAGCGGCGGCGTTCACCGATGCCGCCTCGCAGATTCCTCGCTAGTGCAATTTACGACCAGGCTCAATTAGTTGCCGCACCCGTGGTACAGTAATTTTAGACGCAAATAATTAAACGGCTAATTACCCGATCACTCGGCGAGGGATTCTCCCAGTTGGGGCCTGCATTTTGTGTTTTATTTTACCTATTTACATTGCATTTCAGGTCATCTGAAATAGCAAAGTTTGAGTATTGTTTCTTCCGCGATTGCAGGAGAACAAATTCGCAAATTATTGGTTTTCGTTAATTGGGATATTTAATTTCACACTTTTACAAATTCCCATTATATGGAAGAGCGTGCACGAGAGAGATAGAGAGATAGAGAGAGAGAGAGAGATAGAGAGATAGAGAGAGATAGAGAGATAGAGAGAGATAGAGAGATAGAGAGAGATAGAGAGATAGAGAGAGATAGAGAGATAGATAGATAGATAGATAGATAGATAGATAGATAGATAGAGAGAGAGAGAGAGAGAGAGAGAGAGAGAGGGAGAGAGACAGAAGAAGGGAGAGAGAATTATACTACATAACTGAATAACATACTATATAACAGTATATTATAGTACATAACTATATGAAAATGACATTAATAATAGTATTATTATTATTATTATTATTATTATTATTATTATTATTATTGTGTATTGAGAATTGCTTAGCTCGGGCAGGTTAAAATCTAAAGATTATGTTATTAGAGCAGACACGACACAACTTCCAACACATCATTTCTGCTGTTTCACAGTGACCGCTTCATGCACTCCTCAGACGCCATTCGTCGATCATTGGGGACGAGTAGAAAAACAACAACAACAATAACCGCCCAGAACAGTCGGCAACGCATAATTATCATTTAGACAGTAGCATATAAAAACAGAATTAATGAAGCACATGTCTCTATCGCTGAACCTCGTATGCTAGACGACTAGACGACTTCTCTTCTCTGGCGTCATTGGTTGTAGATTTAAAAGGTGTCGAGGGCGCTGTCCGATCGTCCAGCAGTTTTCGCAATTAACGTCCCCGATGCAATTAGACTGCACTGCACAAAACCTTCACATTTTGCCGGCGCAGGCGGTGGGCAGTTGGGACGGCAGCAATCAGGTGTGACGTAGGCTCGTAACCGACGCATAGGAATGGCTCTGGTTGCATATTATGAGCGGGCTGTTTGCTCATCTTTCCGCTCCCTGCAATTAGGAGGATGTGGGCGAAGGCCAGCACGCTGAGCCGTCCTCTAGGCTGGAGCAGGAATAACCATACGCGGTTTACTGGCGTTCCCGCGCCGCTAAACACACAGACCCCTGCGGCGGTCGTCTCTTGCGACGCCGTTCTCCCCGCCACTCTCGGCAGTGTGATCACCGTCATCATGTATGTAAAAATGACAACAACAAAAATGAATTTTTGGCTTCTTTTTCTGGCTTAGAAGGCTTCTGACTGGTTGACAGAAGCCCACTATTATTCTCGCCTGAGCGTCTCTTGATATTACTCGTGTTACCAATGCGTATCCTACTTCTTCACATACGTATGCTTTCTATAAAAGTTCTATAAAAGAATTTAAAAATTGTGAAGAAATTATTTTCTTTCAGAAAGAAATGTTAACGAAGAATTCATTGGTGTAAATTACACTGGTGAACCGCATTTTTGTAATAAAGAATGTGATTGGTGTTCTTAGCTGCGACTTGGACACTGAATTCAAATACAAAATCAGTTTTTTCCTATCAGACTCAGTTTCCTTGTTACACTCTACTCTCTTTTTAAAATGCTTGAAAACACTGCTTATTAATTAATTTGCTGAAGATTCATTTAATAATTCTGCAGATTCTGCACATGAAACAATTGAAATTTGAACTAGGAATTCCTAAACACGAAACTGAATTCAAAAAAATCACCTTTAGGAAATTAAAAAGGTTTGGCAAGATTGCTGATAAGTCATACTTGAACAGACAGAATCGCATAGTGTTTCTTGGCAGATGCATCCCAGCATTGAGAGATCTATCAGAGTGGAAAGCGAGCGTCTTGGATGTGACTTCTTGTCTTTCTTGATTCGTGAATATTTGTGCTCACAAGAAGAAATGCCTTGTAACAGTGCAAAAAATCAAAATACACTTTGTTATATCTTTGGAGAATCTCTGGATGCTCTGAAATCGCATAATCCGATTCTTAAGTCACTGAGAAGGAAGTGTTATGAATTTTAGGTAGGCGTAAGGAAGGCGACCGGGACTAAAAAGGGGCCTCCCATAAATGCTGTGTGTGTGTTACACTGTTACACTCCTGAAACGCTGGTTGAAAGGTTAAAAACACATGCGTTTTGCTGTTCCCATGATTTAGAGGGAACCAATGGATCACACAACAGACTAATTTCTACCTGATACAAATAGCTGCAATCGCCTCAAAAACGAAGAAATCTGTGAAATATCTTAATTAACCATCTACTATATGGCCTATGTATCACAGTGAAGAATTGCCGGTACCACTTCCTCCTGAGGATACGACTGAATGAAGATGAATGCTATATTGACGGAACATGTGGTCAAGCTGTGCCCTGCCTCACGTCACCAGCCGTCAGCGCTGCTGACCCAACATATCCTTGCTCACCCAACATTTCAAACCGTGAAATATTCCAAGCCTTCTCTTCAATTTTCTTAACATTTATGTTGTATTTAGTGCTGTATACATGTGAATCTGTTGTTATCAGAGCGCGTCATTTTTCCAGATACATATAATACATAGGGAGACATACACAATGACAAAAACCATCATTACATGAAAACTGAGGCCGATACAGAAATTCTGAAATTAGATCTAGATTGAGAGGAAAATTATCTTACATAAACAACGGGTTTTGTTCTTGTTACAGAAAAATTTTTTTTTGTAGACCAGTGTTATATCTTTTTTAGAGAGCGCTGTTAAGGATCACGAAATAAAAGTTAAAAACTTTGTTCCTCGGAATAATGCCAAAAACAATAAAAGTTTGGCAAAAAATATACGAACGTCTAATTTTACGTTTACTCTATTATTTTCTAAAATGATATGATTTTCTCAAGTTACATAATCATAAATATCTGTTCAATAATTAATTAAATATTTATTCACATCTTCGACCTTCATTTTACCACTTTCTTGCACGATAAACAACGTTTACTTTAAGAATTCATTTTATTTACATAAATGTCACTGTTCTTACTATTAGTATTGTATTTGAATTACAAACGCCATTTAAAATTACGAACTCTTAAAACTAACGTAATTACAAGGCATTAAATATATGAGTATATTCTACAGGAAAAGGCGCACGGCACAGTTGTGTTTATTACTGGCTGATTTTTTTTTCAAAGAATAAACCCCCCCCTAATCCTCTTGACATAATTATCTATCCATTGAAATCTATTAGTATATAAAACACAAATCCAAATTTGTCCTTTCCCAGTTTAAGCTTCACTTTCCGCCGGAGTAGACTCATTTGTCGTCCACATCCATCTCCTCAAAGGCTTCAGACATATCCTCTCTCTTCGCAGTAGCTGCACGCTTTTGTTTTCTTTTGAGTGGCAGAGCACGATTGTTACCGTAAGGCCCGCCGCGTTCCCTCTCGTATGAGTGTTTGAAAGATAATGACGGATGATTACCAATAGTGAGAACTTAATGACCAAAGCATACAGTGAGAATGGCTTTTTATGAAATGTTTGCGTGGACTGGTTTAGGCATCCTGCTTGTAGAGATGTTCGCCGTGCCTCCGTTGATCCAGATCCAGTCAAGTAAGAAGATACTGCTCAGAAGTCATAAGAAGTCATTTATTTCTATAAACTGCGGAATGTTGTTAAATGAGATTCAACAGCCTAGAAATTCTTTTAAGTTATTATCATCCTGTCATTTTCAAGCATACAAAATTTCTTTACAGGAGTAGATGTGTTTTGTGTACCTGAATGGGATTCCTTCCCTCGGTCAATAATGGTGTCTTAAATAGGAGATCTCGGACTGTTAGCGGGTGGAAATCACTTTATAACTTCGCGGTGGGTTATTTTAATTAGCAGACATGTTGTTGTGAGCCGCAGACGACGCTTGTGTTGTCGGAAAAGCAGGTTACTTGACCACATTCCCTTTTCAAGCTCAAGAATGAGCGAATTTGGCAAGAATTTGGGACGGTCGTAATGGATGAAATGGCCATCGGCGGTTTAAATCTGTATTTATGATCGCACTTAACTGATACAACTATAATTTGAAAGAGAGTACTGGTTGTAAGGGAGCAGTAAAACGATTTTACTTTTATTTTGCAATTAGGAATGGCAGTGAAAGAACTGTGTCATTGACACTCAATATTTTTCTTGCGTCCATAATTCCTATTTTTATTTCTTCACTATTCGGATCATGGAGGTAAATGCCATTTTCAAGAACTTTACGTAAAGAAAAATAATAAACCGGAAATCATTGTATTAAAAAAGTTAAAGTCAAAGTGCTAGAGAAAAAATCGATTTCTCTGGAGGGCAATAATATTACGTAATTACTTAATTTGTGAATTAAGTAACTTGTTAAATTAAAAATTGAAACCATATTTAAATATCTTGACAAACACATAAGTCATGACAAAAAATGTGAGTGTAATTGAGAAAGAATGAAACTTACGAAAAACATTTGCGTTTTTCATCTCGATTGCCGAGGTTCGAGGTTTGTTGTAACCTACTTTGTTTTCAAAATTAATATCACAAACGAAAGTAGAGAATACGGGAACTTCCTACTTTCTTTAATATGGCTTTGGAGGCGTCTGTAACAATGTTTTACTAGTAGATTTTATGATGACAATAAATGTTATGTAGTTTATATGGTATCTGTAAATTTGTAGCGCGATTCCCGCAGACTTCTTATGAAGAGTTTTACTTATTTCATATCAAAATATTGTAGGTACTTGCAAATGTCTCATCTTTTACATAATTTTAAAAATATTACAATAAGATTTCAAATAATACAAATCATGCATGCGAAGCGTCTTATGAGTTGTTCAATAAACGTATGATTAGTTCCATACTATTGTGCAAAATAGAAATGGGATCAAGAAGAAAGAAGGGAATAAATGAAGAAAGAAATAAAAAAAAAACTGGCGTTTCTTGAGAAAGAAATAAAATGTGCATGGAAGTACAACGAAAGAATTCTATTAAAACTGAAATACATTCAAAACTCCAAACAGATCGTAATCAAAGTTTTCTCAGTGATGTTTATCAATTTATTTTTATCGCCGAGGGGAAGCAGATTTTGAATAAACATTTGTTGGTTATGTGAACTCATTCAATATGACAATCAATACTGTTTGCTTTTTAATTGTAATTTTGTCCTTCAATTCAATGATTAATATAGGAGGAAATTTTATTTCATTTCTATATAAATTATTTTTGCTCCATCAACATTTGATTTAAATAAGCTGCTAAAAATACGTCTGAATTGCGGTTTGTAAAGTCGGCAAGGGTATAGATTGATACTGAGACCTGCAATATTTAACGCATTTGAATTAAAACCATATTCAGTCATTAAAATCTTACCTAATACTCGAAACCCAGCGGAAATAGGAATAAAATATTGGCAAACTGTCGTAATATTGCTGGTCATAACTTGAACCGTTTCCCGAACTCCGTGTATGCGATGTTCAGTTTCACGCACCGAGGTGTAGTTAGAGTCAGGAGTATACTATCCGAAGCCGCACAGAAAGCCGACTTTTCGGTCCGGACGCTAACACGCCTTCGGCACGACGTTAATGCTCCGAGTCCGCTATGGCAAAAGCCCCCGCCGTCAGCAACGACCGTCTCTCTGTCAGGCGGGCGCCTTATAAGGGTGACAGAATTCGCAGGGGTGGGCGCTTGACATGTTTATACGCCTCGGAAACAAATAGAGACGCCATTAGAGAACCGGCCGCGACTGGCGTCGGGCGCGAGGGGCCCTGCGCATTTACATACTTCGTGATTCACGAACAGCTCCAGTTCCTTCGTTCGCGGTCGTTTACAATTCAAAGTCGATACGTGCGGATCATCGATATGGCACATGTTTGCTTAACGGACGTGTTCTTTGGGGATATCGGGAAGCCATCGGGACTTTGGTGATCACCCCGTTGTAAATCGAGTGCAGCGCTGATGGCTGGTGACGTTAGGCAGGGCACAGCTTGACCACATGTAGTTGCACAGGAGTAGGCTATGACGCTTCAGAAAGTGCACCAAAGAACACAAAGAAAAGTTTTGTCTTCAAATCACCAGTTCTGGGCCAAAACACAACCACTTTCCGTTACATATGGAAGAAATTTCATTGAAAGTTTTGTTCTTGAAACGGATAACAATATGGCTACAATGGCAATGTTGAAGCAACATATCTAAAGAAATTGTTTGAATACTTTTATACTTTCGTCTGTCGTGTCGCTCACAACAAAAAATATATCAAAGACACTTAACAAAATATTTATAAACCTCTTTTATAGTGGTGATCGATTTACGTGAGGAGGGGTTAATGGAGAGTAAAATAACATACCGCTCGAAGAAGGTATTGTAACGTATTAGCCAGCGTGCCTCATGGCATCTATTTGGGGACGCTTGGGAGCGGATTAGCCTAGCCACAGGAAGTAGGGTTTTTCCGTAAAGGGAAGAACGCGGAATGGGGGAGACACAAGGCTTTGGGAGTATCCGGCCTATAGAAACTTTTCACTGTTATAACAAGCGAGGGGGTGGCGTGACGTAGTAGGTCACGTGGGCCTCGCCTATATAACAGAGTGTACGGAGCCAGTAGGCAGGTTCTGGAGACGGTGGGAGAACCTCGTGCGTGTGCACAAAACTTGGCGCCAAGACGGTGCATATGCGAGCCAGGCTCGCGAGACTGGAGTCATTAGTTGACGAAGCCTGCGGACTTTATGTCCTTGGGTGACTGCGGTCACGGGGGAGCGATGCTGTGTGCGTGCTCCGAGGTGAAGAGTGGTTGAGTGCCACGATTCACGCCGATTCTCAATCGGATAAGATCGCTCCTGCGATCGAGGCAAACCAGCCGTTGGTGCGCCAGAACGGACTTTGTGTCCCAGCGTGACATCCGGTCACGGAAGCTAGGCTTTGTGCGCGCTTCAAAAGTAGGAGTGGCGAATGCCACAATCAAAACCATCTTCAATCGGGTTTTGGATCGCTCCCGCGATCAGGGGATAGTAGGTCTATCAGAGCTAGGGTTTAAGTAGATTATTAAGTGTATATATTTGTTTTGTTTTCTTGTTAATAAATATATTTGTTATACGAAAGCTCTGTGTCTGTGGTCGCTGTGAGTATCCATGACGTCACACTATATTAAATTATTACCTTAAAACGATGTAATTGGATCTATACAACTAGTTTATGGAGTAGAGTTTATTCATGTCACAGACGTAATTCAAGAATACTTTCGATTATAACTTTTTTATTTCCTATTAGTATTTAAGTTGTTGGTACCTTAAATATCAGATGATATTCATTTACATCTAAGACGTAGTGATTCATTTGAGCAATATATTAACGTTCGCAATAATTCAACAAAACAGTTGGGTTTCACTGTTTAAATTATTTTATTTATCGTTTTCTTAATTTGATTACAATAACCACCATATTCTTCTTTTCATCATTCGTTTCAATATAAATTACTCTCAAAGAGACCAAGTGTGACATCCAACTACGATCTTGCAGCCACGAAGTGGTAAAGTAATATAAATAATGACTTTTGTATACGTGGTGGCTTTCAGAAAAGAAAAAGTAAAGCATTCAAACCTTACAGGATATGCGAAAAAATTATGTCAGAGGTCAGCGCCGCAGCATTTGTTGAGTCCCGAATATTATTCATCCGATTGGTATTTCATGTGTGCTGGTGAGTAAACTGCTATGGCCATTGGCCTACTATGTGTAATGAATGTGTTATTATGGTAGGTGTCGGTGTTCTTCTTCCGCTAAATGACGAGATTCGGCGACTACTTACACGTAAGCTAGCGGGTTTCCCCCATCCAGGTTACTCTCATCAGGAGACAAAGTTTTAATCTCCAGCTGGTCTCTGGATATGAGT
Source organism: Gryllus bimaculatus (assembly GCA_017312745.1). NCBI lineage: Eukaryota > Metazoa > Arthropoda > Insecta > Orthoptera > Gryllidae > Gryllus > Gryllus bimaculatus. The sequence continues at coordinate 3,320,017 of BOPP01000009.1, read as the reverse complement.
GGTATTGCATGTAAGTGTGTGTTAAGGACGAGGATGGAATAAAGAAGGGGATGCAAATATCGCGCGTGGTCTATGGATCATTTGTTAAGGTACTGCTCCGGCTTTCGCTTTGAATTGATCCAAGAAAGTAAGGAAAGCTCCCGATCAGAGCAGCCGGCTGCTGGAATTCTTCCCCACTGAACGGTTGATTTCGACGTAGCTATTTATCTAGCGTCAAAAATCCTGCCATATTCTGGACTCGGACCCAAGACTGGATCACAGGCACTGCAGTGCCATCAGCCTTAAGCCACCCAGCCGGTTTATTCATCCTAAATTTGCATTCTATAATCTGACTGCCACATTGGATCCAAGGGGTGATACAACAGACGAAGACTACCGTACAGATTCCGAATTACCACTTATGACTTATGATATTGTGATCATTATGTAAAGCACTAAAGCACATCTTCAGGGCACGCGGTTACCTGCGGTGTACAAGAATGCAAGACACTATGATCTCCACGTGGTTTTTCTCTGAGGTTTTTCAGTCGATAATAGTCTTGTTTACAACATTGGACGTGGTTTGTGATACAAAACGTGACTGGTTACCTCAATCTCATAATATTTTTTTCAGAATTATTTTTTTGTATAATCCACCTATCTCTTCGATTCTAAAAGGCATGTTCACGTTTCAGTAATGTCGCAAATTCGCTTGTTCACTTCTTCCAATTTCGACACTATTTCTCCACTCACTTACTGTTCCTCCCTCTTACAAATTTCGAGTACACCTCTTAGACGTTTCCTCATCCTTGTGTGTGCACCGCACTCAACTTCACAGGAACGTAAACGTGCTCCAATCAACATATTCTTTTCTGAAGAGCGATGCGAGGCTTCGAAAGCACGCCGACACAAAGCACGAGTATTAACAGAATCACGCTTCGAACACTTGTCGGCGCGAAGAAGCAGCTAATTAGGCGGAGCAGCGCACCGAATGGGTTCGGCTCCCGGACCGGTCACACTGCACGGTCGAGGCGCACGGTAGGGACGCAGCTGAAAAGCCTGGACAAAAGCCGATGACGTATTACGCTTGAAACACTTCTTTGCAGGCCTTTTGTGAATCAGTGAATTTTAGTCTAACGCCAAATAGAACGTGAGTCATTAACACAAAGTAGAATGTGAAAAGCGTTCATTTGTTCAGATAAATATATTGAATCACGAACTTACATACTTTAGAATATTAGTTAAAAATAGTGTTATAAATTTAGAAACATATAAGGTCATATATTGTGCCAAACATGCATCTAATCTTATTTGTTATACAAGTATATTATCAGGTATTTTCAGCTAAATGGTGTGAATATCATAAGTATTTATAACAGCGAATTATTAAAAAAAAGGCGGAACATTTACACCTTTTGTCGTACGAAAGTTCGTAGTGCACGTCTTGGAATTCAATGAGCATTCTTTTATGGCATTAAAACCTCATTTATCAAAGTCGTACGCGATAGAGTGCGTATACCAATGCATGCTTTTGAAAACGACATTTGTTCGACATGAATTTAGAGAACTACACATTTCCTACTGTCCACTTTTTATTACGAAAGACGTTTCGTTAGACATCATATAATACAATATGTGATTCGAAAAATATCAAATGAGTCTGTTAGACTATATTTGATAACTGATATCCAGTCAAGTATTGTAAAAAGATGTCGTACAACGCTTTATCCATTATATACAATTTCCGAAGTTCTATAGTTTGGATTTAAATTAGATTCTTCATTATACTTGTGTTCTAATAACTCTTAATGGGAAACTGATCTCAGTTTGGTAAAGATGTGACTTGAGGTAATCGAAACGAATAAATAGTATTAGCTAATAGTTTCCACAATCGAGTTTCTCGACTTGTGGCCATCTCCTCTGACTAAATCCCCCACCGTGTCGGCGGGAGATCCTCATCGAAATGTGAATTCCTCGCCTGTGGGCCCGCGGCCCGCAAAGCACGTTACCGCTTCGGGCAGCGTGACTCCCACCTGAAGCGGAGCTTCTCATAAATCAAGGGCCATTACGAAACGCGTAAAGCCGGTGGCCGGTGGCCGGCGTCGGCGGGGGCGGCGGGGGCGGCGGGGGCGGCGGGGGCGCGGGGGCGGCGGGCGGGGAGGCCGGGGCGGCCGGGGCGGCGGGGCGGCGGGGCGGCGGGCGGCGGGGGCGGACGGGGGCGGCGGGGCGGCAGCAGGCCGGGGCGGCGGGGGCGGCGGGGGCGGGCGGGCGGCGGGGCGGCGGGGGCGGCGGGGGGCGGGGGAGCGATGGCAGCATGCGTCAGGGGCTTTGTGAGCGCGCGAGGGCCGCCAGAAGCACAGTGCTCCCGGCTCGCCACTCGCCGCTCGCCACTCGGTCTCGTCCTCAGCCGCTCCGTCGTTTTTGGAACCTGCCCGTGCGGATGGGACTGGTAAACGTTGCCAGATACGTGGAATATTCTGAGCCGGAGGTTGTCGAATTATGGTGAGATTGTACCTCTCACATATGGATGAAAAGTTAATCCAACTTTCAGATGAACTGTCATTCCATGACTAGGTTCATTTATACTAATTTTCTGGATAGTTTATTTGAGCTCTTTTTATTGAAAAAAATTATTAAATGATTATAAATAAAAATAAATTATATGAAAAAATCTTTTAAAATACTGAATAATTACTACATCCAAGCGAATAACAATAATGATAATAATGATGATGATGATAATAATGATAATAATAATAATAATAATAATAATAATAATAATAATAATAATAATAATGACGTAGTAATAACGGGTCAGAAACTATACTTTATAACCCAGTATATTATGGGTATTTCTATTTCCTACGAAATTTCTGTGTGCTGTCTATGGAGTGAAATACGATTTCTTCTTCTTCTTCTTCTTCTTCTTCTTCTTCTTCTTCTTCTTCTTCTTCTGCTTCTCTTTCAAGTTGTAATGCTATTTCACAAGCCTTTTTTTCGTTCACGACAACTGTCGTGTCTCATGTTTCGATCCAGGTTTCATATGAAGCCTAATTTTTGTTTCTATTTATTCTTACATTATGAACAAAACTTGAAAAAATAACACGTAAAAACACATTGAATCTCTCAATCAAGGGTACTTATAAATGGTAATAAGGGATGGCAGGACCCTGACAATCGTGCTACGAAAATTCTGAGAATCACCAGGGCTCGTAAGTGACCTGAAGAAATAGTCAGTCAGTCATGAATGGAAAGAGCCTTTTTTTGTTGCTCATAGATGAGAGATCATACGACGAGATGAATCTTATCCTGTGTACGAAATCGCCGCCATTGATATTTCCACCTCTGCGCGAAACAGCACTACCAGTCGCTCTCTTCGTTCGTTGTCCTTCCATTGCAACTGATTGTTTCTCGCTCTCGCCGTTCTTTTGTCCTTCCATTGCAACGGATTGTTCCTTGAAATCTTACGCCAAGCTCTAAATTCAGGATAAGTGGAACCCAAGGCAATGACCGAATTGCTTAAATAGATTAGAAGTTACTGGTATGTAGCATGAAACAGTCAGGTTTCATCTTAGAATATGAATCTTTGATCTTAAGATTTCGTTTCCCGTTCATTAAAATAAAAAAGTAGGGAAATAATACGAAAAATGTGAAAGAGAAAACTGTTGTGAAAACAACATGATGGTTCTCTTTAGATGAGGTTCTTATTCATTGTTTTGTCGATTGTTTACATTTGATACCGAATCCAATATTGCTCTTGAAGGGCAGTGTCTGTTGTGCAACGTGTTCAAAATATATCGGTGCTGGCAGACTTCAGAAATAAAACGTATCACATTATATAGGGAAAAAATGTAATGAGAAAACAATTTTCTAATTTTTTATTATCGTGGAACTAGTTTGTATTTACTTAAATTTTTTGATATTGCTTTTTTTATTAAATTTGTAATTTTTTTCAATGACTTGGTGAGATTCGAAATATTTGATATATTTAGTCACTGACAGAGTGACACCACCAATGCAGACACATATACCCGGAAACATTGCGCTAAGGCTGTTGAAACCAGCGTAAAGCATGCATACGTCTCGTCGTGAGAGTACTGTGATGGGCTAAGACAAAACCATCAATTTTTCCACATATTATTTTAAATTATTTTCGTTATTTCCAAGAAAGCCGTGTACCAGATCATTGAACATCGCCGCAGGGATACGCCAGGAGGAGGAAAAATACTGAGTGATGGGATCAGGCAAAACCAACAAAGATAATGATAGGCAGAGTCGTGCTCCGGCGAAGTCGATGAAGAGAACGCTCCAGTGCGAAGGGATGCCGGTTCAATGCACAATGGGATCAAATCTCAAAAACTTGGCCAAAAAAAGTGTTTCTGCGTTCTATATACCATTTAAAATAAGATATTCTTTATTGAATGTCAAGTAAAAGACATGAGTTAATTGCCTGCATTTTGCCATCGATTCTAAGTTACAAGAATATTTGAAGGGATTGGAAAAGTTACAAGATACGCTACACCAGCCACAGCTAGAATGCCGCTATTCCAAATATCAATATAGATATCTGTAATTCAATAATGTACTTGTATATTCAGATTATGTCGGAATAAATATTAGAGTATGTAAACTTTTAGAATATGTAGAGGAATCGAAAATGATAAATTTTTAACAGTGAATATGTAGTAGGAAATTGTGTATGACAGAGTTATAAGCATTTATATGTGTTAGCTTGAAACATTTAATTTGAGACATATATAAAATGCATTTGTGGCAGTATAAAGAAGAGCAATAATTTGACCAAAATAGAAGTTTGAGCATTTATGATAAGGGAGTGACACCCTCAGACTGGTTCTGTTGCTGCCAAGCCATTCGATACGTTGAATGTGTTGAAATCCTGTGTTCCAGTGGGCATTGTATCGCGCATAACTTTGTTGAATGAGCATGTAAACGACAAGTGGTAAATTCTATTTTATTTCTAAAAATCTTGAAGATATTCATAGTAGTTATTTTTCACCTAATAAGTAAAATCCCACAAAATAAACGAAACAAAAAATAATACTTATTGTTGATTTATGTGTTTAAATAAGATATACCAACAAGAATTGAATACATCTAATGTTTTGTAAGGTATGTTTCTCAAATTAATTATTTGATGATATATTATTTAATGCTATGCAATGCTATATTATTTAATATTTTAAAAATTTTGGACATTTGGCTAGTGATTCAGTTTCAGTGACCCGTGAATCTCAAAGAAACCATCGCAACATCTCTCATATATGCGTTTACATGCTATTTGACTTTTGGCCAGCTTTTCGGAACTCATTCCCAACCGTGTGGCGGCGGCGTGACTGCGTGGCGGCGAATGCACGGAAGCGTCGACCCGGCGCAGCGCCGCGCCGCGCCGAGCTGCGAGGGTCAAGCGCGCTCTCCGACCCTTCTCCGCACCCCTCAATTCCCTTCCCGCTCCACGCCGCGCACGCGCGCTCGCCCTCACGCCCGGGCGAGATCGCGGCGCGGCGATACGGCGGCGTGTCGAAAATTACATTGATGACGCCGCGTGATGTCACCCTTTCAATTGGCGCTGGCCTCACTTGTTTAAACAAAGTAATGGCGCCCCGCGAGGATGGCGGTTGGGGCGCACGCGCTGCGCTCAGGGGCCTGTGCCACGGCCCTCCATTACGTCGTTAGAGCGCACGGCCCCCTTCGCGCGCCCTTGGCGGCCGAGCGGCTGGAGGAGGCGCGGCGCTCGGGGGGAAAATTGCCTCCTGCGCCGTTACGACACCGGGCCATGCAGGGGGTCGCGGCTGCGTCGTCTTTTACTTTTCCTTACGCTTTTCTTCATTTCCTTTGCTCTCTCTCTCTCTCTTTCTCTGTCTCTCTGTCTCTGTATCTCTCTCTGTCTCTGTATCTCTCTCTGTCTCTGTATCTCTCTCTGTCTCTGTCTGTCTCTCTGTCTCTGTCTGTCTCTCTGTCTCTGTATCTCTCTCTCTGTCTCTGTATCTCTCTCTCTGTCTCTGTATCGCTCTCTGTCTCTGTATCGCTCTCTGTCTCTGTATCTCTCTCTCTGTCTCTGTATCTCTCTCTCTGTATCTCTCTCTGTCTCTGTATCTCTCTCTCTATATCTCTCTCTCTGTATCTCTCTCTGTCTCTGTATCTCTCTCTTGTCGTCGTAGATTTTGTTTTTCCATTTCGTAGTTGCTTTCGATTTTTGTGCGATCGAAATTTGTAGTGAGGAAGTAAAAGCTTGTTTGCGTTCGTACTTTGACTTTTTGTAATTCTATTCATTTCCCCCACACATTTTCATTTATCTGTCGTTTCACTCGCTTATTTATCATTCTTCATATTTTTTTTTACATTTTTAATGGGTATTACTTTCTAGTTATCGTGAACGTTGTTTTCTTTGGAACACTATTTTTGCGATCTATTATCTCAAAACTAAAGAACTTTTATTCCTCTTTGTTCATTTCAATTGATCTCTCAGCCACTTTCTTATTTTTTCTTACACGTTTAGTTTCTGTGTTGTTCGTAATGTATAAATAGTAAGCTTCCTTAGTCTTCAATGTCGCGATTTGAATTTCTCGAAAATGTTGTGACAGTTCGATTTCATAATCTCAATCGTTGAATTAAGAGATTGCATTGATCCACAATTACCATAATAATTAACGATATTTTTGCATAAAAGTTTGAATAAAAATAGTCTGAAATAATAAAGGTAATTTATTTGTTGAAGTAGTAAAATCCCTTTGAACTGTATGAAAATATTCCTACACATTAAATAATATTGTATATGTGTATGTGAGAGGGATCAGGAGAGAGACAGAGAAAGGTAGTGGAGAGAGTCTCGAAGAAACTCGATTAAATCACGAAAAATACTCAAAATTATGATACAATATCGCGTCATCAGATTTACTACATTAGTGACTTCCTTGTTTGAAACGTCGTGCAAACATATTACAGGCAAAGAAAATTTCCATAGTTATTTTTTGCCCCGATTGTTCCCTGGTTTCCGATGCGTAACGAGACGCAATACCGTCATTACCATTCTTCATCTACAGATATAAATGCGACCTGCATACGTTCCAATCGCTTTATAGGTAATATATTCAATGAGACGTCCCTGAGAAAATAACGAGGCGATCAGGACTGTGTATGCAGAACAACTGAAAGGACAGTATTTCATCAATTATTTTCTTTAATGGCTGCAGGTCATAAACTACGGGAGTCAGAAATATTGCGTTCGCTTTACACAAGCGATGTGAAAAATTTGAATGACAATTATGTAATCAATTTATGTTTTTACTGAAAAAGCTTATTATCGTTGTTTTTACTGGTGGTATTTATGTGAACTTGACAGAGCTTCTTGACGTTTTTGTTTAAAATATTCTAGATCTTTTGATTTGGAATGAAGGAAAATACATTCAAAATTGAGATTTTTTATAGAATACTTTGATATAAGAAAGATTTTAAAGGTCATTAACCAATGTAACCCATTATTAAAATATTGAAGTGTTGCACGACTTATTATTACTCAGCAATATTTGGTAATATTAACGCTTATGCTATGTGGAAATTGTCAATTAAAGAAGGGGATTTAATTCAATACATTCTTCAGTCACTTATTGATTTTGATCATCTCAGTTATACTGAAACCAATGAATGAACAGTACCACTAATTTTCATCTTAAATGGGCCTAAAAATTAAAATATAGTATTAAGGAAATAAAAAGAACACTTAGAACAGTTAAATCTGAAATTTCTATCGGCATTTGTCGACAACCAAAGGGTATTATTAGTTAAGTTTATCGGAAATAATCGTGACCAAGGTTATTATTGATTTTCATCGAAAAATTAACACACCAACCTGATAATTTGCGGTTTCCTACGACAGGAAGTTAGCAAAAGTCATTTCAAAAGTGTGATAAATAAGTAATAATAGTGATCAGAAAGAATCAATTAACGTTTGTTAGATCCGTGAATACACGAAATGCCGATAAGTAAGAGTGAAGGGTGAAGTTCCGAATTCCTGTGGGTTTGTTTTGCAACGAAGGAATTGTCAGTCCTCCGGTAGGAGCGGGCTTGCCAGTTGGAGGTGTCGAAGGTGAAGGCAACAGCTCGCGTCTTAGCAGAGGCTAAATTGAAACAGAAATTTGGGAGGGGGGTACAAGACACAAGTAGCGGAAAGCACAACTTTACTTTTGGAAGCATAATGTTTTATGGCGTATAACACTATCGAAGATAACGCAGTGACCATGAACCGTCAGTAGCAGACTCGCAAGTATAACTTGGTAATTTTGTTATGACAATCTTCCCTTAGGACATTATTAAAAATTGACATTTGTATAAAACAAACTGCAGTGCTGACCATTGATAGTCATTTTTATTTTCTCATCTTTCAACGTATTTACGTAGAAACGAGAAAGTATTGTAATTCTGTAGCGGAATGTGGCGATTTTTCGTCAGAAAAAGTTGCGCTGGGGGGGTCTTGATATCAGAAAAGTGGATATATCTTGTTGCTAAATGTAGTACAATACTTTATCTTACACGTCCTATTGTAAGAATTCACATTTTGTGAACCTTGACACCGAAAAATTGGTTTGCGGCAAAACGTTTGCCCGTCCGTCTGTCGTCAAGGATAGAGCCTAAACGTGTCGGTTTGCCCCAAAATCAATATTCCTCGATAGATATTACAAAACTGAGCCTGCGTTCTTTAAAAAGTTTGATTGTTGAAGGTACTTTAAACGTACCCTTCATAATATTTTCAATTTTTTTCCAAAAATGGCTCCATATATTTGATTAATTTTTTCTCTCTATTGAGCAATGGTCGCTTAAAATGCAAAAGGTCTCATTGTATACGAACTCTCTGAATTTTCGAAAATTCTAAGTGTTCGAAATAATACGAGAAAGTACGTGCTACTCAGAACCACTAGTTAATTTTTGCATGTGGAAACAAATATCACAACTTTTCATTGAGTTTACTACATCAGTGATGTAGTTTTTACCCTACCTAGAATTTTGTAATGGATTTGTTTTCAAATTGAACTGTAGCAAAGTAATATATATCTAAATAATTTCCTAATTGGATACTGCCTCTTGTCACCTTAATATACGATTCGCATGGTATGGGACGTTCACCTCGATGTTAGGGACTTTTTTTACGAAATGTGACATTACTTGAGCGTAAAAAAAGTGTTGCTCCAGAAAAGTGTAAGTAAATTTGATTTTTATTCCTAATTCCGGTTCAGTTGTGTCACGATATAAAGCGTTGTGTAATAACATATGTATCCAGTCAGAACACATAGGCCTTTGTGTCAGAAAATTAGAAAAATGGTCTCAAAATACATGGGTATTTGAACAGAATTCCAAAGATTTTGCACATGAAACATTCTTATAAATAAATGTTTCTTTATATACATAATTTTCCCCAACGCATTGCACAACATATCAGTCATTCCATATGTAACGGACGTTTCACTTTGACATATTTTTAGTCTTATGTCTTTCAAGAAGAATTTAGTATTTTTTTAAAGAAATGTAATGGTATAATAAACAAATGACTTCATTTCAGCACGTTTTATATTATTTTCTTTCATTATTTTCGAAGATATCAAATGAATACCAATGTTACGGACGTTAATAAAAAAAAATTGGAAGTCTTTAAAGAGGTGGTGAGATATTTAAGCACAATTCAGGTCCCCTACTAAATCAAATTAACTAAATTGTTCTTTGACAGTTTTCGGTGTGATTCAAGGAATTGGTGTTCACATATTATTTAGCAAGTAATAATGAAATTGTTTTTTTTTAAGATCTATATTGTTTCGGATCTTACACCTAATTTGTAGCGGATGTTATACATTACAACTCACAGCAAAAATCACATAAATTTTAGAAATCAATATTAGGTCGTGGGTAATTAACATTACTAATAATTAAATATAATTGATACAGATTAAAAAAACTATGAAATCAGTATACAATGAAACCTTAAACATACGAATCTTTTCAAAATAACTCCAATTACATAGATTCCAAAATCGAATAAACTGTATTTAACACTCGTAACGCACTAATATTAAAAAACTATTATTGAAATTAAATATTAAATCATATTTATAGAAACCTCGTCACCAGCACGTCAACTTAAGAGCATTATAAAACAAGGGCTCTTTTACATTCTGTAAAAAAAATATTTTCAACAATTTTGTGTTACAGACGTTACACTGAATGTCAATACTCTAAAATATTAATTAAATAAATGTTAGTTAATTTATTAATTAGCAAAACGAAGACAATACATTTATATACAATCTCAATCCTGATTTGGAGCAGAAAACAGGTGAATCGCCATTATATGGATGTACGAACATTAAATCCGTTTTAGACGAAATATATATTGGCTAAAATACTTCATTTCAATGAATGAAAAAGTACGTAACTGCAGTTTGTTACATATTCTTTTTATGAATCACAAAATTTGAACATTAGAGAAGAGGAATATCTGAAGATGAAATTTAAACATATTTACAAATTTAATTATTTATACATACACTTTTATATGGAATGATTGATATTTAAAATGAGTCCGCATACGTGTGTATGACACCAAAATGAAGGACTAGGGGTCAGAAGTTACTTATCATCGGCATTCAAGGAGTTTCATTCAAAGCAGGGACGGTCAGTGAACCGTGAGGCTGTTTTATTCGCAACAGATGCACCTGGGCGTAGACATATGAATCCGGTAAAGAGCCTTTCCCATTTTCTTCCCTTTTCTTTCAGATGTACTTCTCCTTGTATTGATGATTCCCTTCCCATGGACATTTTTTCCTTCCCTTCCCATGTTTTTCTTATCCTTGTTTTTCGCTATTGTCCTCTTCATCTTTCTCTTCCTCCACTTTTTCTGCTTTCTCTTCATCACTCTCTCCCATACTCCCATTTTTATATATTTTTAAATCTATTTCGTTCTCATTCTCTTGCAATTATTTTTTTCTCTTTCTACTGTTATTATCTTATTTTCTATCCCTTCCTACCTTTTCTCTCTTCGCTCTTCCCTTCCTCCCATTCGCAACCGTCTCTTTCTATCCATTTAATCCGATTCGTGCTTTCCCCGTTTGCTGTCGGTCCCAAACCATCCCGTTGGTCTTGCGGCAGGCGCCGCCCCTCCCGCGGGCGCCAAGAGGTTAGCGAGGTGCTAAGCGGCGTCCGTAACCCGCGATGGCCCTCGCGCGGGAAGACCATCGGCCCTGACCACCTGAACCTAACAGATCCCGAGCGTCACGACTCTCCTACGCGAGGCGCCGAGACGCGCCACGCTGCCGCCCCCGCCCCCGCCT